>CM066035.1:240610212-241019880 GCA_033557465.1 Ichthyophis bannanicus | reverse complement strand
GAGGGCATTGCATACAATTTGAAGCACAGGCATATTTTTTCATTTTTTTTTTTTAAAGGGACAGCATGATCACCCAAATGGTGTTTGGCCCTCCAGTACTGCAGTTGGGAAAACTCTGCTTGTAGGGATTCCACATGTTTATGGTTTGTCTGTGCCCTGTTAGGGGGGGGGGTAAAATGTAGGCGTTTATGGCTTGTTTATTTAATCTGCAATTAACAGTTCCATCTTTATTATCACGGTTTAGTACTCAGTTTAAAAATATACGGGACATGGTTGGGCAGAGCCACCAGCTGGGACTACTGAACCTGTGAACCTCTGCCCCAGAACACAGCCAGCTGCGTTGTACTGCACCAAACTGTTGCCACTGAAGCAGGTCATTCCCTGGGGCTACCATTAGTGTTCGTGTAGACAGGGGCCTTGTCAGTTATACCGCACGGGCACCCACCTAAACAGGCTTGGCCTTGTCTGCTGTGGACAGATGCTTTGCCCACTGCCCCCTCCATCACCAGCAACCCTCCAGCCACTATGCTAGACATGTCCCTTATGGCAGTGGTGCTGGTTGTGGGTTGGGCGCAATCCAAAGCCATCCATTTGTGTCGGTAGGCAGCTACCTATGGTGGAGGGGTTCCTGGCTAGGGGTTGCATACATGGTACATTGCACTCTTCCCCCTGGAACCACCTGCCAATGTTATGTGCCCTTGGGGGTACCTGCTGTGTAATATTCCCCTGGTGACACTGTGGGACACACACTCGTTGCCTATGTTGAACCCTCGTCAGTTGCTGTCTTGCTGCTTTACAGTTCGGCATTTCCTATGTGCCACCCCCTAAGGCATCTGCCTAGTCTGCACTGTAGCCCCAGCTGGACTACACAGCCTAACAAAACTGCCCAATATAAACGACAAAACCCTGATCACCGCTATTTTCACTGTGGGATCATTCACTTTGTAGGGGGACAGAGGCATAGCTCCTTCCAAACAAGGATATCTTCCGTTTTTACGCTTTGTCAGTAGTGTTGCTTTATGTTTATCATTAGTAGCACTATTGGCCAGCTTTGGTTATGGGGGGGGGTGTGGGGGGGGGGAATTTTCAATGTGGATCTGGTCATTTAGTATGTTTAATTTGCCCTTTTTGGTTCCTGAACAACCAGTATCACTACTATCACTTTTCTGGGTTTCCCTGGCTTTGCTGTACATTGCTGAACCTGAAATGGTTTTTCTCTTCTCCTGCAAATGTGCCTCTAGCATGAGGTTTCACGGGCGCTAATTTTCAGACCTTCATTTAACGGCGTTAGTGGTGCATGGGGCCTCTCCCCGCGCCACTCTCTGCCCATTGACCCCCTCATCTCCGCCCCTGGGAGCTTTACTATGCCCTCTGTGGAGGCCTTACTCCACCCTCTGCACACCTTAACGCCGCTGCAGACAATATCGTTGCAATACGTGATGTTCTTGCATGGTAAAGTGCCATTATCATGCTATAACGTCATGCATTGCTTAGTAACTTCGCAGCTGCGCCGTTAGTGCCGTTTAAGTAAACATACCCCATAGTAGTATTTAAAAGCAGTTTGTTTTAGTGAACCACTGTAAAAACTTTACATATCTCTTTGTTAAGGGCGGATCACTCATCTGCCCACAGTCCTTTCTTGTAGAAGAGAAAAAAAGGGAAAGATTAGCCCTGTAAATTCAAGGGAACACAGGCAGTTTGCTCCCCAGTGGTTGCCATAAAGATACCAAATAGCAGGGTCGAAAGTTGAGGAACCCCACATGGACACAGAAAGAAAAGTGATACTGACTTTGATGCAGCCATTTGGTCTGACAGGACAAAATGTTAGTCAGTTATGAACCCAGCTCTTGTCCAGGTGGTGAGATCATTACAGGTGAGATGCAACTAGAATGCTAGGTATGATAAGAAGAAAAGGAATGGAAAATAAAACAAATGATATTATAATAGCCTCTATCTCGTTCCATGGTGAAACCGCACCTTGAATATTGTATATAGCGATTTTAGAAAAGGTATCGTTCAGAGAAGAGCCACCAAAATGGTAAAGGGGATGGAAGGATACTCCTATGAAGAAAGATTAAAAAGGTTAGGGCTCTTTAACCTGGACAAAGAGACGGCTGAGGGGGAGATATGATAGAATTCTATAAATTAATGAACGGAGTGGAACACCCTCACCTGTAAGGGTAAAGTTAGATCGATTGTTTACCTTATCAGAATATAGAAAAGACTAGGGACATGCAATGAAGCTACAGGGTAGCCTATTTAAGACTAATCCAAAGAAAATATTTTTTTTCACTCAACGTTGTGGTAATCAAACTTCGCTGGCATTTGTTTTACCGATTGGAGGATTGTAGTAAAGGCTGTTAGTGTAAGGGGCTTGGGTTTAAAAAAGGTTTTGGGACCAAAGTTCCTGGAGGAAAGGGTCCAAATAACCATTATTAAGAAGGAGACCCAGGATATCAAAAGCTTGAATCAATACAAGCATTGTGGAACCTGTGTCCGTTGGGGAACATGGCTAGGTACATATGGGACCATGATTGGCCACTGTTGGAAAACATGCGAATACTGGGCTTGATGGACCTTGGTCTGACCCAGTATGGCTTCATCTTATGTTCTTATGTTCTAAAGACAGCCAAGCCAAATTAAAAAAATTAAAAAATTTCTCATGATTTTACATGACACAACATTTTATCGTGAAACAGTCACTAATTAAGGGACCCTTTTACTAAATGGCAACTAGGATATTGTACCTAATGTGCCAATAGCTCTATTTTTAAACTATGGCACATTTAAGGTACAAAACCCACCACGGTAACTGTCAGGGGTGTGGAAGGCATTTCCCTGGCAGTTCACACAGATCCTTCCCCTAAATGTGGCTTACATTAGCGTGGGCGCACCTTCATTCACTGAGTGGACCCGCAGCACCAATCATCCACTCTTCTCCCCTTTACCACCCACTCATAACCCTAAGCGGCGTCTGGCACAGTCTGCCATGGGAATACCAATAGCCATGCACTAGTCCACATGGCCCTAGACTGGTACCACACTATCCAGTGGAATGCCTTTTAGCAGATGCTGCTAGCTAGCGCCCTTTAGTTAAAAGCCCCTTCAAAAATGCTCTGCGCTGTTTCTAGGACGGAAATCTGTCTGACAATAATCTTAAGTTACCATAATTCCTTAGTTTCTCCTTAAAAGATTAGTTACATTTTTGGTGTGAAGTTAGCAGACTGTATGACGTTCAAATCAGATTTTTTTTAAGAAATTAAAGCAGTAATAATTGAACACCACAGGAAATAAGGCCATAACGCCTTCCTCCAGAGATTCTCTGCACTGTCTTGCAATGCACACTTGGAAAAAAATCACTACTGATGGTAGTGAAGAAGGATGAATGAATCCCCTCCTTAGTGTCCTACCAGGTACTGTGACATGGGCCTGGCCACTAGCAAGGACAGGCTCCCGGGCTTGATGAAGTTTGGTCTGATCCACTATGGCATATCTTAAGTTCTTATGAATGTGTGCATATAGAAGGCAATTTATAAGGGGGTTCATACTTCTAGGTACCCACTATGTGCCTAACAGTGAATTACTTTAGTAAGGATGCAGATTAATGACTTCTTTCACCAACCACCACATTGCTTGATGGCATGAACTTTGCTGCAGGCTGGCAGATGAGCAGAATTTGGGAGGAGGATAGGCGAAGCACAAAATATCATCATTTATGTGCAGACGTTTACACTAACTTGTGGGTTTCATTCCTGACTTAGGCTAATATTTTATAAAAACAAGCGAGTCTACTTGTTTTATAAAATAGACTTAACATAGGCACCTTAAAAAGCGCTTTAAGTAGGCGCCCCTTATAAAATTAACTTCATAGTGCTTAGACTGTTTTTGTGAAAGGGCAGGAACCTTTAGGAACAGGAAATCCTTGTATTCTCTGAAGTACAAGTGGTATAAAATGTGCCCATACGAATTCAGAGAGAGAGAGCTACTAAGGTGTAGTACTGTACGCCACTCAGGATGATTTTAATCAGTTGTAGCAGCCTCTAAATCGATTTTAAATAAATAATTAAACCCTGCACTAATTTACCAAAGCCAAATTTATCACGGAGTCACTAACTCAGTACCGGAGCACTAATCATTTCACAATAAGATGTGGTAATTTGCCACAATGAAATTCGCATACAGGAGTCACTAATGTGCTCCATCCATAAATTTTAGTTTCCATTACTGTAGTATAAAGATAGTGGGCCCCAAGTTGGGCCTACTATATTTGAAAGAAGTGGGGACGGGGCTTACGAGAGCAGGTGCCAAACCTACCCACCCACCAACCAACCAATCCTCCTCAATAGCATAGAGCAAGTCTCTCACCCCAATACACACCCATTCCCCTGATCAGATCTTCTCGCTCCTGCCTGATTGCATTATCATGTGTTGGGCAGATCATAAATAACAAAATGTGCAGAAATTAATTCACATATAAAGAGTTTCTCAGTACCATGCTATAAAGTAAACAATAAAAAAGACAAATTCTTTATATGCATTTTTTATTAACTGAATATCCGACTGCAGTCTGACAATACTTCTGGCATATGTTACAAAACGCAAGGTAATATAATGAGTGCACGAGTTGCAGGAGTCTTGGGAACTGTGGCTCATTTGCTTTCGAAAGGATTTATCTTTTCTCAGGACCATGTAGAACAGGATTGCGTGTTTTAAGGGAAAATTAAATATGTCTCTCATGATAAGCGGCACAGAGCTAAAGTGAGCTTTGCTGTACCCCCTGCAGTATGTTAAGGCCATTGTAAGATTTCATGTGGGATTACTGTGCTCTGAAGCAATGAAAGAACTTCGATTTTGTATGTTTTTTCCAGACCACTGGAGAGTAGACAGTCTTCGGAACTATGAAGTCATTCAATAGAAGCTATTCTTCATTGTGAATTTCCTTCTATTCCTTATGACAGCAAAGGTAAAACTTGTACAAAGGAGCTTAGCAAATCAAAGGTTCTTTCCATTCTAGTTAAGCAGTAGGTTTTAACTTCAGTCGAAGTGCCTGAAATAAGATATTTTTCTATGAATTTAGTATGCCTTAACCTTGAAAAGAATATGTGGATCAGTATTTAGCAGCAATTAACACATAGCAACTCCTGCTCTGTGGATCGTGCTGCCAAATCCTATCAAACTGCTTTGGCACTGCCCAGATCGTGTCCAGGTGGAGCTTGGTCGGACCTTTAAGTTATCCAGATAGCAGCGACATTCAGCCTGCAAAACTAAAGGCAGCAAACAAGCAGTCCCAAAGCTATGCAGATTGGCTATCGGACTGAATATTGCTCCTATCCAGCCAACGGCAGTGCTCACCGCTCTATTCAGATATTCACCATTGCCACTGTCCAGATCCTGGCTCCGAATATCTGGATTTTTATTTTTTAGCCATAGCAGCTTAAGTTTAAAAAAAAGAAAGCGACTGCCATGGCTGAATATTGAACCAATTCTTTGCAGTGATCTAGAACTGAATATCCAAAATAGAGCGTTAATCAAACTGCATTGGTGCAAACACTGTGGGTGCATTTTACCCACAGAGTTTGCAGATGGGCCTTATTTTATAACAGGGCACCTATGCAAGAAGTCGAAAAAGCCTCTGGGCCTCCTTAAAATAGGCTCCAAGAACAAGCCCCAGTAGTGGATAAATTTCAGTGCTCTGAAACAGGTGTAAATGTGTGTACTCTACACATGTGGTCATATAGTTTAGAAAATACACATGCACATTGCAACTCTGCTTCTACTTCGTCTGGGAATACCTACAGGTGGCATGCAAATAAGTACACAATTCCTGTTTTACACACAGAAAAGGGATTTTCATCAAACTGCGTGACTGCAAACATATGCAATAAGTATGTACCTGGACATATGCATATAGACATTCCTGGGGCATAGTTTGGACAGAATGGAGGCAGAGTTGCAAAGTATGTGTGTAATTTCAGTGCCGGTGCTAGGGTCTCTGGCATCCCCCCTGCAACCTGTACGTTGTGCCCCCCTCCCTCATTATTATTGATGATAGGCTACACCCACTCTTCCCAAAACACTTTTGTGAATGCTGTTCACATGATGCTAGTATTTCCCCTTCAAATCAAGTATTGCCATAAGAAAATTGCAGTGATGCAGCAAATGCATAAATGGAATAAAAACAAGTACTGAGGAGTAAATATTTGACATTGTATAAACAGGCTGTGATAGTAAAAGTGTTAATGTGATCAAAGCAAACCAAATCAACATATTTATTTATTTAACCCCAAAAAGGTCTACAAACTTACAACCACCTAGCTTTTCGTCTCTTCTGCTACCTGATACTGTTGCTACAGACACTACTGCCATTCTCTCTTTGCTGCACGGTTGTGGAGCTCTTTTTATAAACCAGGGAGAGGCATGGGGTGATTGAAGCAGTTAGTGTAGCTGGGTTTCAAAAAACGGTTTAGGACAAGTTCCTGGAGAAAAAGTCAATAGACATGTTAATTACGACAGACCTGAGGAAAGCCACTGCTATCCCTGGGTGTAAGCACCATGGGAAGACCGAGATGAGCACTAAGAGGCAATGACTCCAATCCCTGAGCTGACATTGGCAGTTTTCAACAGTCAAAAGTGATAGTGGTCAAAGTGAGAAAACCCAACCATCTTGGCGGGACTTTGAGATTTCTTTGAGAGCACTACTTTGCTGCGTGCCTGTTGGAGCTGCAGCAATGGCCTCAATAACGAAAAAACAAACATCCCTACACAAGGCTGTACCTTAAATCGCTGGTTGCTAGCAAGGCTGCTTTGGCGTGTTTTTGCTTTTTGGTTGCTGCTTCTTTCCTTTCGCTGTTCCCAACCTCCCCTTCCCTTACCCCCCTTCCCCCTCACCCACACCCCCTCCTCCCCCGTTCCCCCCTTCCCCTACCCCTCCCCCCCTCCCCCCACACCATTCCTCCACCCCCCCTTCCAATCCATCCAAACCCCCCCCAACCCCCTCCCTTTCCCCTCCAAACCCCCACCCCACCTCGCTTCCACCCCCCCCCCAACCTTCCACACCCCCCTCCTTCCATCCAAACCAAACCTCCGATCCCTTCCATCGCCTTTCCAACTCCCCCATTTGGTCACTGGTTTCCTCTATACCTTTTCTAATTCCACTATATTTCTTTTTAAGATACGGTGACCAGAACTGATACTACAAGTTTTTTTTGTTTTGCTTTGCAAAACCAAAGTTCCTTTTCCAGCCATTGGCTTGTGGTCTATTAGATAAAGTGCAATATGAAGATATATGATCCGACTGTAGTATGGACTGACCAATATATTTTTATGAATTTTGCAGTATATAAACTATGGGGTATTTTAGAAAATGACCATTCTTATGAGAGAAGGGAAAAGGGAAGAATATAAGAGAAATGAAATGACTATCTCATGCCAGTAAGGGGGGTTTTATGTTTACTAAAACCGTCTTAAATGTGCCGCTCTGTGACGTCTATCGCGTGATAAGGTACCTTCATCGCGCGATAATGGCGCTTTATTCAGGGCGCACAGGTACCTTATCGTGCGATAACGTGCACAAATGGCCGCAATATCGAGCGCTGAGGTGGGGAAAAAGCTCCCGAAGGGCGGAGGAAGGCTCCCGCAACAAGGGGGAGGAGAGAGAGGTCAATGGGTGGAGAGTGGGAGGGGAGAAGGCTCCCCGCACACTAACCGCTGTGAACTATTTGAGGCTGAAAAAACTAACGCCAGTGAAACCCTGGCGTTTAGAGCCAGATTTAAAGGGAAGAGAAACCATTTCTGTCAGCAATGTACAGCATAGTCCTAGTATAATGGGTACACTACGTCTGTCAAACTGATTGACAGGTGAGAATACCAGGATGACAGGAGCCAATCAGCGTTCATCACTTTCCGGTCTATGTCCCGCCTTAGGGCCACACCCCCGGTCCCATAGAAGTGAATGGTGAGTCTAAGCCCCGCCCACTCCCGCCCCCAAAAATGTTGACAAGGTACCAATCAGCGCCCACTTCCTGTGTATGTCCCGCCTTCGGCCACGCCCCCTCCCCTAGAAGTGACTGGCGAGTTAGCCCCACACAGCCCCGCCCACTCCCCCCCCCACCATGTTGACAGGTACCAAACAGCGCCCACTTCCGGTGTATGTCCCGCCTTAGGCCATGCCCCCTCCCATAGAAGGTGAATGGTGAGTTAGCCCCGCCCAGTCCGCCCCCAGGCGTGGCCACCGCCCCCCACTTGACACACACCCTGCCCCCGCCCCAAGGATGACATCATCCAATCAGCATACACTTCCGGGGGTGTGTCACACCCATGCCACGCCCCACAATATGGCATTAGCCAATCAGCACCCACTTCCGGGGTTTGTGCTACGCCCACAGCCTCCCACCCTCCTCCACGCCCCCTGCCTACATCATCGGAAATGACATCACCGGAAACAGGGCGTCATCAGAAGAGGGACTGTCCCTTTTTTGCTGACATCAGCGGAAACAGTATGGCTGACTCCAGAAATGACAGTATGGCTGACTCCGGAAATGTGTTTTTGCTTCTGCTTAATACTGAAAAACAAAAATGCTTTTCTCTCTCTCTCTCTCCCACACAGACTCAGTTGTTTTTTCTCACACAAAAACTGATTCCTAGCACAGAGAGACAGGCAAGCTAGAATCTTTTTTCTTTCCAAAATGCAATTAGCACATCTTTGTTAGAGGGATCACCCTCTCACCCTCAACCACGCCCCTGCCTACATCATCGGAAATGGACTGTCCCTTTGTGCTGACATCAGCAGGGAGCAGTGTGACTGACTCCGGAAATGTGTTTTTTGCTTCTGGTTAATGTTTACACCTGCAAAAAAAAAGCAGGAACCCTGGAAAAATAAAATGCTTTTCTCACAAAAAGATTCACGGCACAGAGAGACACAATTTTCTTTACAAATGCAATTGTTAGAGAAACTAGTGCGGTCCATGTGATAGAATTTTACTTTTAAGACCTCACTGTTAGAAGTATTCTGACAGACCTGTAGAGTTCAGACTGAAATACAGAGAGACCTGAGTTCAAATCCCCCTAATACAGCTATTTTTTTTGAGAGAGCCGAGTTCAAATCCAAATACAGCTATTTTTAGTGGCTTTGAAAAAACCAATACAGAGAGACAAGCCTGGACATGTCTCTCTAGGGTGTGGTAACACGTGATTGGTTGAAACAAGAGGTCTGTTCTGAGCATGCTCCTGCTGTAAGGGGAACATTTTTAACACAGAGTTTCAGAAAGGAAAAAATGGCTCTTTTTGGAACACCAAGCAGAATTTCCAGCAGGGCACACAACATTAATTACTTCCTTAAGGATCATGATGCTTTTGCAGAAGGGTATCCACCGATTGAAAATCCATTTGAACTACAGGAGAGTCTGGCAGATCCTGAGCAAGAAATAGCAGCTTTTGTGGATTATCCAGATGCCCAAATATTTTTCAACTCTCAAGAACCCTACGATTCTGGCACAGAACTTGGCTTAACATCTGACAACACAATGGACCCGGAGGATATAGAATTATATCACGCCACTGTAGATGCAGAAACAAACTGTTTATTGGAAGACCTAGGATCAGCAGAGGTAAGAGAAGTTTTTTTATTTAGAAAAGTGTTATAGAAGAAACAGCAGTTCACACTGACATTATTTTGGTTTTTTTTTTGTAGGGAAGTGACGAATCTCTGCTCCTACAGGGGCACATACAGGCTGCCAATCTACGCTGTTTATGCTTTCTCTGTACATATCAAAGGGAGGCATTTGATGTCATAGCCAGTCAAAGGGACTACACAAACCCTGATGAAATAAACACATTTAAATCTGTTATACAAACAACGGTGGCCTGTATTATCAAGAAATGCTGGCAGGGCGTTATGCATAGAGACTGTGCAGCGTGTGTAATACATGCTCCAGGCCAAAGACACCATGACTGTTTAAAGTGGGAACGCAATAAAATACATCAGAAAATCCATAAAGCTTGTAACAGGTTGTGTCTAGGACCTATTTTAAATGTTGCCATGATTGCGGGTCATAAAATGAAAGCAACTGTCCTAGTTTATGAAAATGTGAATTTTTTGTTTGAACTCGTCAGAGATTTTAACAGTAGAAATCCAGGACAACTGCTCAATATTTTGCTTAATTCTATGGCAGACAGCGAAATAGAAATAGTGGAAGGCTTAATCTCTGACAGGGATTATAGATCGTTCTTTAAAAAACACCAAGTTCTGTAAAAATTGACTTTTTATGAAAATGTATGTATTTCCAGAATCTATTAGTTGAACATACAGATGAACAAAAATTATATGTATACCTTTTATTTTTTTTAAAACTTGTAATGCTCAAATGAATTTCACAAGATGAAAAACATTTTATTTGAAATAAAATATTTTGAACCTATGTGTGGTGTGTTTTAGGAATGATTAGTTAATTAAACCTACAATGGTTTGTCTGGAAAAAAAAATGGGGCCTCCAGGTGTGTCCTAAACAATAGGCCATAAGATAAGAATGTGCAGAACTGTCATGTAACTAAAATCCACTTAAGACGTCTGGGAAATGGGTGGGAATGTGTATTAGCCACATACACAGATATATAGCATCTATTACACTATACTGTCTGCGAAAAAAAGGCATTGTGAATTAGCCAGGTCGTATGATAAGCTTATGAGATCCAGTACATTTCAGCAACCAGAAAAGATCACACAGTCTCTATAGCTTGTATCATCTGCAACTTTTTCTTCAGACATGGTGAGTAGATATGAGTCTTACTTTTTTAAAAATATTGTTGGCTATGTAATGTTTCTGTCTCTTATGATTGTCTTTAAAAAATAGGAGCAGAAAAAGGGGGTTACAAATAAACTTTCTCTTACAAAAAGAAGGCGGCAAAGAAATTTAAAAGGTATGTCCTGTGGTGTTTTAATTTTCCAACAGCTATGCTCTTTATAATGTGTTTCAGAGGACAGCCTCAACCTCTAATCATATAATATATAAGACCAAGAAGATGCTACAAAACAAGATGGCCAGTCTAACCAACAGACGGTACCTTACAGAAAGCCAAAAGACAAGCAGAATCGTGAGTATTCCAGTTTTATCCAGCACCTAGATTTTAAGGTCTCTGTAAAAGTATTAGCCCCTACGTTTTCTTTTTCAGACTGAGAAAATGTTAGAAAATCAGCGGCTATGGGAGAGAAGTCTAACAGAAAAAGATCACACAGCGATAGTTTTTCTGACGGTGAATCTACACACACCGGTACAGAAGAGCAAACAGCTCCATACCGAAAACCAAAAGATAAGCAGAATAGTGAGTATTCCGGTTTTATCCAGCACATAGATTTTAAGGTCGCTGTAAAAGAAAAAAAGTATTAGCCCCTACGTTTTCTTTTTCAGACCGAGTAAATGTTAGAAAATCAGCGGCTATGGGAGAGAAGTCTAACAGAAAAAGATCACACAGCGATAGTTTTTCTGACGGTGAATCTACACATGCCGGTACAGAATACGGAGGGCGTGGTGAAAGCCGTGTCTTTGATCACAGTGTTTCAGAGGACAGCGCAAATAATCATGCATTAGGCCTCGCTGAAGAATCAGAACCAGTTAGCTATGTTCAGTTTGTGAAAAGGTGGGATCGTAAATTGGACAAGTTTAATGGTGTAATTTATTCAGAGGAATTTCGGTTTATTAATTTAGACAGGATAACATCATTATCTGAGGCTCAATTCGCCATTCGGCAAGGTATTCAACATATTCTGGATGAGGTTAGCAGCAGGGTTTCACCCGGTGATTATGTACAGGTGCATCTACACTCATCTCTTTTCCACAATTCCTTGTATTCTGGTAAGTTAAACCCCGAAGCATTAGACGCTGACGATTTCTTAAATCAGATCGCTAAACTCCTTCAGAGTCACAGAGAAATCCAGGTTTGTGATATATTCCGGGTTGTTGTACTTGTCATAAGAAATCGGGGTGGGGGTGCTCGTAGGGTCTTAAAGACTATACCGTTTAGCCATATTATTCATAAGAAAAGGATGTATTTGATAGACTTGAACAACACTGATAATAGCCTGTGTTTTGCAGGTAGCCTCACAGCCCTCATGTCACAGGTAAAAATGACAGATGTCGAATTGTTAGAAGGTGCTAAAAAACTACATAATGAATTGGGGTGGCCGGTACATAGAAAAGTCATGCTCGATGATGTAGCAATATTTGAACAGCATTTAAAGATAAACATACGTGTTGTGCTTTACACAAAATCATGGGTTTTTTTTAAGACATCAGACAGACCTGTGTTCCCTAAGACTGTGTTCTTGTTGCTACACGATGACCATTTCTATGGTATAACCGATGTCAAAAAATTCTATGGGGAGCGCAACTTCTGTAGTTACTGTCAGAAACCGTACAGTCACGATCATAAATTGCACATTATGGTGCCGTCTTTGTTTGACACTAACGTGTGCGAATAATGTTGGTGTACAACAGAGATGCCCTAATTGCAAACTCTTTTGTTGTTCTAAAGAGTGTTTAGATAGACACGCGGATCTGGCTCTGAAAAAAGAAGTGGCGTGTTTATCTAAGATACTGTGCCAGAAATGTGAGTCTTATGTGGACAAGAAACATAAGTGCAAGGGCCGTCATTGTAAACTATGTCGCGAGCCCCTAACCGGGGATGGTGTCCACTTATGTTTTATGACCCCTATTGGTAAAACTGAAACATCTGAAAAGTATATTTTTTATGATTGTGAATGTATGCAAGAAACAGGCTGGCATGTCCCTAATTACATATATGCGACGGACTTAAATGATGAAAGAAACTGGGAATTCAAGGGTCTCAAATGTATTTCTGCCTTTATACAGATTTTTTGTGACAAAAAATTTAAAGGTTACACCTTCATAGCCCATAATTCCAAAGGTTATGACGGATATTTTGTTCTTAAACAACTGCTTAAGGAAAAGATGGACACGGGGCTGTTGGTTCAAGGTGCTAAACTTTTACAAATTACCGTTGAACCTCTGACTATCCGTTTTATAGACTCTCTAAATTTCCTGCCTATGAAACTTAGCAAACTTCCACAAGCCATGGGTTTTACAGGCAGCAAGGGGTACTTTCCACACTTTTTTAATACGCTGGAAAATCAAAATTATGTGGGCCCCATGCCGGGTGTTGAACATTACGGTGTGAGTAACATGTTGCCTGAAGAAAAAGATGAATTTTTACAATGGTACAAGGACAATCGGCATAAAACTTTTAATTTGCAAAAAGAGCTGGCTTATTACAGCCAGCAGGATGTATCTATTTTGCGGCAGGCCTGTGTTCTCTACCGAGCTGAAATCATGAAAATGACAGAGAAAGAAGTGTTTGTAGAGCAGGGTGACATCTCAGAAATTCAAACAAGGTGTTTAGACCCTTTCCAATATATAACCCTTGCATCTGTATGTATGGCTATGTTCAGATTCATGTTTTTAGAACCCAAGACTGTGGCACTCATCCCACCAGATAACTATCACCGGCAGACAAAGAGATATTCAACCCCCTCTATTCAATGGCTGATGTATGTGGAGGCCAAAGAAAATATACAGATCACACATGCTCTGAAAGGTGGTGGTGAAAAAAAGGTGGGGGCTTATTTTCTTGATGGCTATGCCGTGATCGGTGGGGTAGAAACAGCTTTTGAATTTAATGGTTGTTTTCACCACGGCTGTCCGAGCTGTTATAACGATAAAGACCAGAATCCTATAGCAGCCACGACCTATGGTTTTCTTTATTACAAAACACAGCTAAAAGCTGCATTCCTGGAAAGCCGTGGGTTCAAGGTCATAAGTCTATGGGAGCACGAGTGGAAGCGGATGGTAAAAGAAAATGACGGGGGCTGCGCAGATTTTCTGGCTGACTCTGCATTACCGCAACCTCTGATTCCACGAGATGCCCTTTTCGGGGGTAGAACAAATGCCATTTGTCTGTACCACAAAACAAGGCCTGGGGAAAAAATACACTACTATGATTTTACCAGCCTATACCCTTTTGTCAATAAAACAAAGGAATATCCAATAGGCCATCCAAAAATCATTTATGACACATTTGGCCCCCCTACAAAGTACTTTGGTTTTATAAAAGCAAAAGTATATCCCCCACGAAAGCTCTTTTTCCCAGTGTTACCCATACGGTTGGGCGGTAAGCTTATGTTTCCGCTGTGTCACACGTGTGCTGACACACGGCAACAGGAAACGTGTGCCCACACGGATGAGGAGAGAGCTTTTGTGGGGACTTGGTGTACGGTGGAGATGGATTTAGCCATTGCAAAAGGGTATGTGGTTGTTGAAATCTATGAAATCTGGCATTTCGAGCAAAAATCTGATCATCTCTTTTCAGAATACATCAAAATGCACCTCCGTCAAAAACAAGAGGCTTCTGGCTACCCTCGATGGTGCAATGATACTGAAAAACAAAATGTGTACATAGCTGATTTCTTTAGAAAAGAGGGGGTGTGTTTGCGTACAGACCAGATTAATGTAAACCATGCTAAGCGTCAAATAGCAAAACTTTTCTTAAATTCCCTGTGGGGTAAATTTGGTCAAAGAACAAACCTGCCTACCACAAGCATTGTGAAAGAACCTGATGATCTCTTTAAATATCTGTTTTCTCCTGAATTCGAGGTTTCATCATGCGATTTTATTGATGATGAAACAGCCTGTGTGTCTTGGAGGCACTCAAAAGACCAGTGTATATTGTCGGGTAGCACCAACGTTTTCATTGCCTGTTTTACAACGGCTTATGCACGCCTGGAGTTGTACAACCTTCTAGATAGTTTGCAAGAGCGCTGTCTGTACCATGATACAGATTCTGTGATATTTCTAAGTCGAGAGGGTGATTGGAACCCATCTTTGGGTGATTATTTAGGTGAGCTCACAAGCGAGATACCCTCAGATGAACATATCACAGAGTTTGTATCAGCGGGGCCTAAAACATACGGCTACAAGCTGTCAAGCGGGAAGACCTGTATGAAAGTAAAAGGGATTACGTTAAACGTAGAAAACTGCCAGAAAATCAATTTCACTAGTTTGAAAGATCTAGTTTTGGACTACAAGCCTGGGACAGCAGATTTATCCCAGAAAAAGATAGGAGTACAACAACCTGGTATTATAAGAAACAAAAAGGGTTGGACAATAGAGACTGGTGTGATTAAAAAAACACAAAAGGTTGTGTATGACAAAAGGGTGAAGTTGGAGGATGGCTTTAGCACATTACCCTATGGATACTAGCGTGGTGGATGTGCGCTGGTCACATCCTTTTTCTTGTATTTTAGCGGGGCCGTCCAATTCAGGCAAGAGCTTCTTTGTTAAAAAGATGTTAGAACATGCTGGTCGTGTATTGACTGTCATGCCTAACAATATTGTGTGGTGTTACAGTTGCTGGCAACCTCTGTATAAAGAAATGTTAAATAAATATCCTTTTATTACATTTATGGACACTTTGCCTGATACTTTTAATGATGAATGGCTGTTTCCAACCAATAAAGTAAACTTGGTTATTGTTGATGACCTAATGGATTCTGCCTGTAAAAGTGATGAAATAGAGAAAGCCTTTACCAAGTATGTGCATCACAGAAACCTGAGCATCATATATATTGTTCAAAATGTTTTCTGCCAAGGTAAAGCAAGCCGAACTATAACTTTAAATACCAAATACATGGTGCTCTTTAAGAATCCTAGAGATAAGTTACAGATTGCCATTCTAGCCAGGCAGATGTACCCTGGAAAATCAAAATTCTTTTTAGAAGTCTTTGAAGATGCAACCAGAAAGTCGTTTGGGTATCTCGTCGTGGATTTAAATAATACAACGCCTGAGGCTTACAGACTGAGGACGGATATCTTCCCGCCAGATTGGACCACGGTATACTGTGAAAAACCACAAATCTCACATAAAAAGAAATGAATATGTAACCGGCCCTTCATACATGCCTGTGTGTCTCAGACAACATGTCTCGCCGTGTAAAGAGAAACCTGCCCCTTTTAAAACTTTTGGTTCATGCCTCTCCGCAGCACAGAAAAGCCATCCTGAATACAGCTTCTAATGATTTGGTAGCAGCTATAGTTGAAATCGCTCTCAACACCCTAAAAGGTAACATTCCTCTTTCACAACAACAGATAAAGGTTTTAAAAGGGAAGCGTCATGCCATAAAGAGTCTGTGCGATAAAAGACTACCCATTAAAAAAAAGAAGCAATTGGTGAGACAGTCGGGTGGCTTTATCGGGCCCCTGTTAAGTTTTGCATTACCGTTGATAACGGGGCTTCTGACAAACCATGCATCACGCTGAAAAAATGTACATAGTCCCTAGTCAACAACTTGAGCGCTTGAGAAACCCACCAGATCGGGATGAAAATATTAGAACCACGACCATCCATAAGTTAGATGAAGAAATGAAAAACATCCTGCAAAGCGTCGGTATGTCTGAACACGAAAAGGCTAAATGTTACTCAGAAGTGCTACAGCGCTATCTCGTGCTTAACAGACAGAGGGATATGGAAAAAGAAAAAATAAACTTGTATCTACAGCCACAAGATGAGACATCAACGGCAGCATCTCTAGAAAATATTATACCTCCAGATCCTGTAATACAAGAAGTGTTAAACAGCATCAATATGCGCTATAGGAAAAATGCTGAGTTGCTGCTTAATAAACTGTTAAAAAACAAGAATGTGGCATCCTGGGAGGGAAATGGAACATTTGTATACCGGGGAAACCCCGTCAATGGCTCTAACCTACTCGACCTCGTTCGTGGGGCTATGCAGCCCCAAGCTCTTTCACAACGAAGAATACCCAGGGGCTGGGAGGAGTTCATGCAAACCCTAGCCGAATTAAATATGCCCTCTACGGTAATGGGTAATGCAGCCAACAGAGATGTACTGGCACGCCTCAAAGAGAACCCATCTGTGAAGGCTACTAAAATGTACAAGGGTCCGATAAAGAGCAAAGAGCTACTCCCTCACAAAAAACGTAAATTATCCAACAGATACCGGTGGTTGAGTGTGTAAAAAATGTATTTTCAATAAAATGTTTAAAAACAAAAATAAAAGACTAGACAGTGGTTTCTTTTCAAAAAACCTCCTTAGAGGGGTTACTTTTTATTTAGAAGCATCAAAACATTCACGATAGGAAACACACACTTGCTGATTATGGAACAGATTTCTAAAAGATCTACACAAAGTTTGTTTGTTGCGTTTTACAAAATGTAACACCATATCATCATTTTGCATTAAATCTTCAGAATACATTTCTAAAATATTTTCAAAAGGCACCCCTTTACAGCGGTGGTGCAAGAAAAATACACAGTGATATCCACAAGCCGTAGACATTGGGTGCTGTAATTGTCTGTTGTGGTATAAAACAGTTTTACAATGCTTGTTGAAAAAGCTCATAATGCTGGTAGGAAAGAATAAGCTATCAGGTGGTTGTCCATAAGAATCAAAAAATTCCCCTGTTCCATCTCCACATATATAGATGGCTAACCAGTGTTCTCCAGGTAGGTTATGAGGGTGTGTATTTACCAACAAACACACTGGCTTCCTTGATATTTGTACATCCGCTAACCAGTCGCTGGGTAGCACATCTAAAAAATCTGCAACACAGGGGTCCTTCTTTAAAATACGGAAGATCTGCAGGGTGTTCATTTTCACGAATGATCAAAAAGAACATTCCTTCTATGATTAATTTCTATCACATTGTCAAAAACCCCATAAACAATCATGTTAACTGTATGGGGTAAGGCGCTGGCAAAACGTATTTCAGCCCGCAGGTTACCAGTTTTAATCAGCGAGTAATGGTCTGCACACTCCTGATCCGGTGAAAGGTCAAACGCCAACAGGGTATAACCTTTGTAAAACTCCTGACGGTCAATCAGCAATGCTGTATCTTTCAGATGTTTACCACTTGCTTGTATCAGTTGCATATATTCTCTTACACAACATCCGTTTTGAAAGTCAGGTTGAAGAGGTTTCCCGGGTACTTGTTCACCATCCACATATAGAGCGGCAAAATTAATATCATAATGTTTAAAATTGAAGGGGTTTTTAGCATAATTACCGCTGAAAGCATCATTATCCACAAATCCCAGCACAATGAGTTTTGGTAGCTGCCCCAAAAAGAGATTTTCCTGGTTAGTCACACGGGCACCGGCTGGTATGCTAAACACCTTCAGCCCCACACGGTCAATAGCATACTTGACATTAGCTTACAGCAGAGCTTCCGCATGTCCCAGGCGCACTCCGGGGGAAACTTTAACTCTCTTTACAAAGAGCGCAGCGTTTAGGATAAGGATTTTATAACTTTCTTCGGCATCACCGCTCATTAAACAGAGTTTTTGTTGCGGGTCAATTTGATTTTGAGATCCACACCATTAATCAATAGCTTTTCTTGAAAAAATAGATCGCTATGTAATTGCCCCAATAGCTCTACCTTGTGGCTAGAGACCGTAAATTGAGCCCTTTCAGTAAAGCCGACATTGCGAGATCCTATCTCTCTCACCTCATGCTGCCCGGCTGTGTCTTTATAAAACAGTCCGCTTGTAAACTGTGATTTGAGGGATCCTTCGCCATAATTGAGAAGCAGCTCTATGAGGGCTCTGTAGGGGTAGCAGTTGTTGCTCTGGCTAATGAGTTGGTCACCCAGGGTAACATCCAGCTGGCTAAACAGAGTTGCGATTGGGTAGTTCACCAGCGCTACTTTGGCTGCCGGGTCGATGTTCGAGCCATCTTCTGCCACAATTTTACAGGTCAGGTGCAAAAGTGTACTATTTAAATCAATGTAGTCTTCACCATGACCTGCGATATAGAAGTCCAAAGGGGCTGTTTCCGACAAAGCCGATAATGGCGGAATTTCCACATAAATACTTTTTTCGATACTTGTTTGGGTCGGTGCTAGTTGAAACAGGTCCAGTTCCGATTTAACACACTCTTCAGAGCCGTGGTGTACAAAAGCCATGGTGCTTTTTAGAATATATCTCGCTGCCTAGAGCTAGCGCTTCTCTTCTTAGACCGGCGGTTAAGCTTCTGAGACTTGCCACCCACGGGTTTCTCTCTTTTAAAAGGTTTGGGCGGTCCTTGTGGTAACTCCCGAGACTCGGTTCTCTTTCTTTTAACAGCTCTTCTAATCACAGCCAGTCCTGATCCTGCCTGTTCTGTAGCCTGGTTCATTTTATTTAGAACGGCCATTGTGACATGGCTCATGACATCCTTGGCTATGTTTTTTGCGGCGCCTTTCACGTGTGGTTTAATAATTTCAAAACCCCTTCTCAAAAACGGCATAGCTTTTCTAAAGAGGCTGCGAAAAACACCACCTACACCGGCCCCATACATGACCGGTACTCCATGATATCCTGAAAGCCCATAGCCGGCTTGTGTTGTATAATAATGCCTGTATGCTTTGGGGTCTCCATAGTCTTTAGCCACAACCATTTTAAAAAACAGTCACCCTCCGGGGTCGCAGATGAAGCTTAAGGATCACCTTCCCGTAACAAAATGAGACGTACTTGTCCTGATCCGTCTTTATTTCAAATGTGATGGTATCAATATGCTGTTTGTTCACAGGGACATAGTGCGGCTTATCATAAGTTAACATGAAACTCATCCCTAACCCCTTTAGTTGGAACACAGCGCAGCAGTGGCACAAAATGGTCACCTACTAACTGGTGCTCTACAATATCTGTGTACAGGTAGAGGGTATTAAAACCGGCCGTGATATCCGTTGGAAAATGGGAACGTTGTGTATTAACGTATGCTTCTATTCCCAAAATGGTTGCCAAATCACCATACGCATAAATAGTAGACCTATCTTCCGATTTTATCCGGATTCTTCGCGCATGGGGCTCATAAATGATTAGTGGTGCCGCCGATTTATAGATGTTGCTAATGTCCTGATTCATGGATTCCACTAAACGCTGCATGGTCGCGTAATGTCCTTTCCTGACTATAAGGTGCTGTATATTTCCTGCTGCGGAAGCGACAACATACTTATGGTCTTCCTTAATATTCTCCCAGGTGTTGGGGTATTGTATTTCCACGAGCCCCACTTCCCACTGTCCTAGTAAGTCCAAAGGCCTTGCTAGTTGTATGGTAAAATTAGAGCTGGTATTTTGGGAAAACACATCTGCTGAGGCATTGCTAGGCAGGGTGATATAAAAGCCACCATCATTCATTTTCAATTTTATTTTAATGCTGCTTCAAAAGAAAGAAAGAAATCAGATGTCTTGAATCTCTGATGCTTTAACCCAACTGTTAAATTTAACAGGCCATCCCCTCCATTTCATGAGATAGAATCTGTTCCTGCCACATCCTTTTACCTTTAGAACCTTTTCGATTCGGTATATTCTGTCCTGTTGCTGCGTGACTTTTAGCAATTCTTCAGGATAAAAAGAACCTTGTATGGCTTCACCGTCATAATCCTGTATCTTGTATGTTGCTTTCTGGCCCCTGTTTAAAATGTCCGTTATTATAAATACCTCGTCAGTCCACGTTTGCTCGTAACCTTTTTCAAATTTTCCTTTAGTTTTTGAAAGTCTTACATGATCTCCTTTCTTTAAGGGATTCTCGGTATGCTTACGCTTGATGCTATCACCGTAGACTCTTTTCCAGATCTGCAGAGAATTTGTGTGTGTCACATCTACAGGTCTCGTCTTTATTGTTCTGTGAAAACTATGATTATAACTGTGCACAAAAGCCTGCAATACATCTTGGTACCTAAAGGTGTTGTGTGTAGTAAAATAACGCCACATTTTGGATTTCAAAGTCCTGTTAAACCTTTCTACCACCGCTGCTTTAACATCATTATTGGTTACAAAATGATGAACCCCTCTTTGTTTTAATAAATTCTTCAGGGACCTATTTAAAAATTCTTTACCCTTGTCTGTCTGTATTTTTTCAGGTATACGACCTAGATTAAATATTTTTTCAAAGGCTTTAGCAACTTCATGACCGGTTTTTCGATTTTAAACTTGCAACCCATGCATATTTTGACAGGATGTCTACCACTGTTAATATGTATTTATAGCCATTGCTATAATGGGACAAGGCTGCCATATCAACTAAATCAGCCTGCCATTGCGCATCCACATCTGACACGACCGTCTTGTTTCTTTTAAAACGGACCCTAGCAGGTCTGTGTAAAGTATAAGCATCTTGTCCGATAGCCCATCTAACTACATCATTTCTGTTTACTGTTTCATCCTGCTTTTTAGCAGCTTGAAGTAGAGGATTTATGCCCCCAAAGCTCCCTGCTGCTTTGGGGTTATAGTAAATGCTCTTCAATAAGGTTTCCTTCATAATTGCCGTGCTTTGACTGTTCTTTTTATTTTGCCAACATCTTCAGAATGGTTTTAGTAATTAATGTTGTGTGCCCTGCTGGAAATTCTGCTTGGTGTTCCAAAAAGAGCCATTTTTTCCTTTCTGAAACTCTGTGTTAAAAATGTTCCCCTTACAGCAGGAGCATGCTCAGAACAGACCTCTTGTTTCAACCAATCACGTGTTACCACACCCTAGAGAGACATGTCCAGGCTTGTCTCTCTGTATTGGTTTTTTCAAAGCCACTAAAAAATAGCTGTATTTGGATTTGAACTCGGCTCTCTCAAAAGAAATAGCTGTATTAGGGGGATTTGAACTCAGGTCTCTCTGTATTTCAGTCTGAACTCTACAGGTCTGTCAGAATACTTCTAACAGTGAGGTCTTAAAAGTAAAATTCTATCACATGGACCGCACTAGTTTCTCTAACAATTGCATTTGTAATTGCATTTGTAAAGAAAATTGTGTCTCTCTGTGCCGTGAATCTTTTTGTGAGAAATAAGAACTGGTGCAGTGGGAGAGAGAAAAGCATTTTATTTTTCCAGGGTTCCTGCTTTTTTTTTGCAGGTGTAAACATTAACCAGAAGCAAAAAACACATTTCCGGAGTCAGTCACACTGCTCCCCGCTGATGTCAGCACAAAGGGACAGTCCATTTCCGATGATGTAGGCAGGGGCGTGGTTGAGGGTGAGAGGGTGATCCCTCTAACAAAGATGTGCTAATTGCATTTTGGAAAGAAAAAAAGATTCTAGCTTGCCTGTCTCTCTGTGCTAGGAATCAGTTTTTGTGTGAGAAAAAACAACTGAGTCTGTGTGGGAGAGAGAGAGAGAGAGAGAAAAGCATTTTTGTTTTTCAGTATTAAGCAGAAGCAAAAACACATTTCCGGAGTCAGCCATACTGTCATTTCCGGAGTCAGCCATACTGTTTCCGCTGATGTCAGCAAAAAAGGGACAGTCCCTCTTCTGATGACGCCCTGTTTCCGGTGATGTCATTTCCGATGATGTAGGCAGGGGGCGTGGAGGAGGGTGGGAGGCTGTGGGCGTAGCACAAACCCGGAAGTGGGTGCTGATTGGCTAATGCCATATTGTGGGGCGTGGCGTGGGTGTGACACACCCCCGGAAGTGTACGCTGATTGGATGATGTCATCCTTGGGGCGGGGGCAGGGGTGTGTCAAGTGGGGGCGGTGGCCACGCCTGGGGGAGGGATTGGGCGGGGCTAACTCACCATTCACTTCTATGGGAGGGGCGTGGCCTAAGGCGGGACATACACCGGTAGTGGGCGCTGATTGGTACCTGTCAACATTTTGGGGGTGGGAGTGGGCGGGGCTAACTCACCATTCACTTCTATGGGAGGGGGCGTGGCCTAAGGCGGGACATACACCGGAAGTGGGCGCTGATTGGTACCTGTCAGCATTTTGGGGCGGGAGTGGGCGGGGCTAACTCACCATTCACTTCTATGGGAGGGGGCGTGGTCTAAGGCGGGACATAGACCGGAGGTGAACGCTGATTGGCTCCCGCCATCCTTATCTCACCTGTCAATCAGTTTGACAAGTAGCGTACCCATGATACTACTAACGCTATATCCTTTTTAAGATACGGCGACCAGAATTGCACACAATATTCAAGGTGCGGTCTCACCATGGAACAATATAGAGGCATTAAAATATCTTTTGTTTTATTTTCCATTCCTTTCCTTATGATACCTAGCCTTCTCTTTGCTCTCTTGGCTGCCGCTGCACACTGGGCCGAGGGTTTTAATATGCTATCCACAATGACGCCTAAATCTTTTTCCTGGGTGGTGGTTCCTAATGTGGAACCTTGCATCGTGTAACCATAGTTTGGGTTGTTCTTCACAGATGATTAGGCAAAGCCCCGATGCCATCAAAATACTGTTGGGCCGTGCCGA
Source organism: Ichthyophis bannanicus (assembly GCA_033557465.1). Lineage (NCBI taxonomy): Eukaryota > Metazoa > Chordata > Amphibia > Gymnophiona > Ichthyophiidae > Ichthyophis > Ichthyophis bannanicus. The sequence goes on along the minus strand of CM066035.1, from coordinate 240,996,640 downwards.
CAAAAAAGAATCCCTGTCGCCAAAGAGAGAAAAGGAACATAGGAGGATTTGAGTCTTGAACAAATGGAAGCATCTCCCTTTGGGCACTTAAAGCTTTAAAATAACAGCACAAAAAATGCTTTACTTGCTAGCCTAAAGTTTCTGTATTGAGGCACTTGTGCACATACAAAGACACACACACAAAAAAAAGGATAAAGCTAATCTGAAACCAGTTTCTGGTGTTCCAGTACTGTGCGGTTCATCAGTGTGTCATCCGGTTAGATAAGACGTTGTTGTGTGTGGATAATGTAATGTTTTCATATTCTATCTAAAGGGAGATAGCCAGGAAACAGAGAGATGGCTGAAGGAAAAAAATGCTAGCCACCGGTGCTTGGAGAGCAAGCCAAACTAGCGCAGACTTCTTGTGTGCATGTGTTTGGCTTGCTCTCCCAGTTTAATGCTGTGGTGGCTCATTTGCATGCGAAGAGTTACCGCGGTGGGCAATTGCATATCCTAACCTTCCTGCATTGCACGTTAAAATGTGTGCGTTGTCAGGAATGTTAAACAATTGATCCAGCATGGGTCTAATGCTAGCTTTCTGCATCAGCATGCAAACAAGCCGTGAGCAAAATGTCTGCTCTAAACAAGGAGAGCAAGCTAGACATATGTGCATGGGGGTCTGCATTAGAAGTCACCGTATCTTGCGCAGAATAAAAAAGTTTGGCACTTGTGCATATGTGCTAGAATGTTATACAGTGCATTCAGCAATATTATTCTGCACAGCCATTCTGCTCAGAATAATATTGTTGTTTATAAATAGCAATAACATTCTGCACAGATTATTGATTTTTATGCACCGCATAGCATTCCACCACAATTCTAACAGCACACCTTCTCTACCTTTTTTTTTACATCTTTCAGCAAAGCCAGAAAAAAGTTGATGGTTGCTGTACGCTCAAGAAACAGGCATAAATTTCTCATCAGCACTGACCGCTGACCTATGAATTAACTTTTAATGTCTCCTCCGACCTCTCATTAAAATCCCAATATTGAGCTCACCCTTCTGGTCTTTTGCACATTTCTCTGCATAGCTAATTCTTTCATTCAAATCCATTTAAATGGATTTAAATGCACTGTGTGCTGCCATTAGCGCAACCATGTGTGTACCGATTATGCTTCCTTTAAAGCATATCCTATATTCTGCACCCACACTAGCGCAGAAAATTTACTCCTGCTGGAATTCTGCAATCAAGATGGAAATAGATAAAAACCGGATACTCCAGATCTAGGGAATAACACCTTTAAATTGTACCTCCAGAGGATCTGGTTTTTACTTATTTGACAGCAAGAATTTAAACATGCCCCTGTGCTAGTATGCAGCACTTGTCATGTTTCTATGCCAAATGTGAAAGTCTCAAGTTATATCCGGTAGATCAAGAGCTTGATGCCCTTGATCTAATTTGATTCTTTCAATGCTAGAATAGAAAAATGGACAGTGCTGCACACTAGCACCACCAGAGGTTTGTCCAGCTGCAAAGCACTGACTGTTTTCTTTGTCCCTCCAATATCCAGACCTGTTAGCCAAGGATCAGGACTTGAATCCAGATGATACTGAGGATGTGCACCTGTATATGGATCCTCCAGATCTCGTTAGTGGAGGGAGAAAAAAACCTCCCGCAGTACTAGTGTGCAGCGTTGGACTGGTTTCTATTCCAGCATTGAAAGAATCAAGTTAGATCCAGAGGATTCAGCTCTGGATCTGCCAAATCTCACTTGAGTCTTTCACTGCTGGCATAGAAAATTGACTGGCGCTGCACACCAGCAGCATGGCATGTTTAAATCCTCACCATCAAGTATTTTAAAAGCCAGATCCTCCAGGGATCAGATTTAGGGCAATAAACCCTAGATCCAAAGGATCTGATTTTTACCCAGATCCAAACTAAATTCAAACTTCCATGTCAAGAAGTCCGAGTAGGCATATTGTTTTGAGTGATATTTAAAGTACAATACAGAAAAAAAAATCACAAAAAGGTGCACATTTTTGAATTATTGTGCACAGAATTCCAGCAAGAGTAAAAATTGTGCGCAAATATTGCACTATCATGAGTTAATGGCAATGCACTTGCTGCATGGAGGCCTTAGAAAGCAACTTTTTTAGGTCACGTACACGTTAATTGTTATCATGTCTGCAAAGTCATAGCTAAGTAACCGGATGTATGGCTTGTTAAAGGTATTTCATATTTGCGTTACACTGTATTCTTCAGACTAGTTAAAATTAACGCATTCTGCTGTCTAAAGAGCAGCTTCTAGTCAGGGTTTCCACTGACTACAGTGACGGTTTCTGTAATATAGATTAGTCAGACAAGTCATAGTATCTGTTAAACGACCTTTCGGCTAATATCCAGAAACACCTTTACGCTTACGACGAACATACTGAAAATGGAAAACATTCACCGTTATTATTCATAAGTAAAAAAGGTATCGCCGCTGGTTTTCAACTTTGTTTCTTTAAACGCCCCTTTCACAGTACGTTGCGAGAAGCAAATATAGATTTTTGACATCCCTCACTAGTCTAGGTTCATAAAATTGATATTCAGTCCTCCTCTATATATCCGTGCTCGACAAGCCAACTAAATTCACGAGTTCCTATTTTCTCACGCAAATTAAAGCATCTATTGAAAACCACTTCTGGAAGAATTTACCTTGTTTACTTCTGTTGATGACCCCGTTAAAGAAACATTCACCGATTTCCCTCTCATAGCGAAAAGAGCGGCCAACTTGGGAGGCATGGAGTTTCATTCAGACAACTTTTCCTTTGCTTTCCACTGGTTTTCTTTGCACTCGGTTGTATCTAACGCCCGAGAAATGCCTTGTCCAACAAACCAGTTCGCCAATCAACGCCCGCAGGACATCTATTCTTTCTTCAGCGTTAAGATTCCGAATACTAAGGGAGTTTTATTTTATGCGTATTTTTCTTTCGTTTCGTGTTGCCCTCTGTCCTGACTCCCCTATGGAGCATCACTTCCTTGCATTTGCACAAATGCACTTCATAGTCTCAACGTCTGCCCATCCTGCTCCGTCGGTTGTCCCATTGTTATCTAACCAAAACCAGCGCTTCTCGTGTGGAACACCAGCTCCTCCTCCCGGATCCAAGTTAATCCAACTATATTCGGCAGCAAGTCCTCCTATATACCGGTTTGCGTCCAGGCTCCAGCTCCTTTTCTGATAAAGGAATAGAGAGAGACTCCTCATTCGGAATTCTGTGTAGTCCGTGAAAGGCACATCACGCCACAGCTGCAGGAAATTATAGAAAGAAAAAAACCCGGCGCGTTCCACGCACCAGCCCTGGCTTGTCGATTTCAGGTCTGGTTAACTTAAACGCTTTGAGCTGGATCGGCTTGCCACAGAACCTGACTGAAAGCGCGGGAGGGAAAGACCAGCGCTGGGGGGCGCGGGTTGAAGTGGACGGGAAAGAGGGACAGGGCGGTAGGCCACGTGCCGAGCAGCACCAGTTCTCACGTCGCGCACCGCGTGAGATGCTCAGAAATCTAACGGTTTAAACTCCTTGCCAAGTTTGAACTGTACCGATTTACTGTTAATTTCTGTAGGGCTGCAAGCAGGGCCAGGGCTGGCCCAGTCACAAGGTGATCGCCTAGGGCGGCAACTTCTAGGCAGACAACAGATATTCAAAGGTAAATAATAGATTTTGACGGGGATGTTTAAAGCTTATGGGTTGCATATGTTATGCCTAGGGTACCACCACCTTGAACCGACTTGAGGCTGACCCTGCCCCTGCCCAAGGCTGGTGCTAGGGTTTCTGGTTCCACCCTGCAACCTATAAATTGGTACCCTCCTCCCTTATTAGCTGCTGACTGTTGGCTGCACACACAATGCTGTTTTTCAAAACACCGTTCATGTTTTGATGTTTTTATTTTTCTCATTTTGTATTTTTCATTATTTTTATTTCTTCTTTTCTTTTTCCGCATTTTGGTGTCCTAAAAATGTTGACACCCCTTGCTATGCTTTCCTTGCATAGTGTATTGTGCTGGTCCTGTGTTCAAGCACATTTTCAGTCTTTACTTCCTAATGTAAATCCACTCATTGATACTGGAATTAGTCCAGATCCGTGGTTGTCAATCCAGTGCTTGGGGCATACCTAGCTAGTCAGGTTTTAAGGATAGCCGCAATGAATATGCTTGAGAGAAATCTGCATACAGTGAAGGTAGTGTATGCAAATCTCTCTCATGCATATTCATTATGGTTATCCTGAAAACCTGACCAGTTGGGTGTGTCCTGAGGACTGGGTTGAGAACCTCTAGTCCAGACATATTATCTCCGTCAAATAATTTTCTTGAATCTTGACCATTAGGGAGGCAATTTTATAATGAACCACCTAAAATTATGCACCATCAAAGGGCAGTCACTCTTTTGTAAATACGTATGTCAGGTGTTTACTTTCAGTTTGGGCATGCTCAGAGGCTGATCATGGGTGAAGTGCAAATTTAGGTGTGCAAGTTTATTTTATAACTTATGTGTATAACATAAAATAGTATAACTTACACGTGTTCTTTAGAAATACAGAAACAGCAAAATGATGGCAGATAAAGACCATCCAGTCTGTCCATCCAAAACACCTACCAAGCTCTACAATATAGAAACATAGAATATGACAGCCAAAGTAAGTGCTCACACCTAGATTTAATATACGTGTTCAGACACTTATATCTCTATTTTATAAAGAAAAATAGATGCCTGCTTTTCTTTATAAAATAGGCTTAAGATAGGTGCATTCTGGCTGCCTTAAACTAGGCTTCTGGTTCTAAAATTACTCTTCATGTGTGGGACATTGTGATATTGATAATTGATTAGCAAACATACTATTAACAGTGCCTTAACAAGCATTTAACCTCTATAACCTTGGCTGCCATGTATGAAATTAAAGCTCTGAGAAACAAAATGAATAACCAAATAATAGATGAAAAATATAGTAATTAAGAACAGCAGCAATTGAAGAGGCCAGTAATTCCCCCTCGGGCTATAAGCCACCCATTGTATCAATGCAAGCTAAGGCTCCAGCCACTTCAGATACAGTGGTTGCCCACTGTGTTTGCCAAGCTAGGTCACCATTCCGCTTATTGTCCCCAAGTTGGTCCAAGCCATGACACCAGGCTAGGCACTGTTGTAGTGACTTTTAGTTTAAAATGCAATGCCCTGCAAACAGTAGCCATGCCCAGGCTAATCCTGCCCTGCACAATCCTGTTCTCTCATATGGCTTGGGTGCTCCACCATTGACTTGGAGGGTAGCATAGCTTGTCCTGGATCCTCTGTATTAAAGGATGTACACATAGAAAATGAGGGGAAAGGGCCTAAACAAAATCATTTAGAGAAGTGACTTTATTGCATCTTGTAAATTGTTCAAGAATAAATCCTGTACCACATTGGAAAAATGTATCATATCACTTCTGAAAAATCACGGTATGATACTAGCCCAGTCCTGCCATATTCTGTGACCACTGTGACCCTGAACCCATAGGCCAATCTACTGACTAACATTTTTTAAATTCATCAGTTCCACAACCTGGAGCTAACCCAGTACAATCTTGGGATTATATCAGAGCCAGGCCCAGACTGGTGCATAAGAAGCAGAGGTACTTGCCTCCTGCATCAACACGCTGATGCAGAAATCCAGTGCTGAAATCGCACACTCAACTTTTCATGCCTATTTGCAGCACACCGATAGCGTGCGACTTTAACGCCGGCATGCAGAAAGGAGCTCTTCCTTTGCGTCCCTCTAGTCCAGTCCCGGAACCTGAGAGAGTTCTGCACCTCCTCCAGCAGCTATGGAAACTGACACATGTCATCACTTTGATAAACCAGTATAAATAGGCAAGGACCGCCTCTCCCTGCCAGTTTCAGTCTCCATAGCAGCTGGAGATGGTGCTGAGCCTAGGGACTGGGCTCAGATGGTAGCAAATAAGCAGAGTCTTTAAATTAAAATTTTAAAATTGGTGAAGTTTAGTTTGGTTTTTTGATTGCCTGGGAGGTATTCAGCAGGGTGCAGCAGGCTAGATCTGCAGAGGCTGGTTGACTAAGTTTCTCCCTTCTACTTCAGTCCTCTGGCCTTCTCCCTCCCTCCCCTCCCCCCCCCCCCCCGGCAGGGAAACACTGAAGAGACGTTTGCCGGGCCGGTGAGAAGAGCCTCCCGATCCCGCTTGTAAGGGTGAGGAGCAGGTGGCAGGCGCCGCCGATATAGTGCCTGGGGAGGGCAAAGGAACAGCACACAGAGTGTGGGGCTGTCTCTCTGCCCGGAGCCGAAGCCGCTGATCAGGCTGAGCTCGGGCGGCAGATCGGGGCTCTCTGGAGGATCGGGAGCCTCTGAGGCAGGAGCAGGCGGTAAGAGATTCTCTCTCCTTTTTTGGGGGGGCTCGGTTAGGTGAGGGCAGGTCCGGGGGGCTAGATTCGCCGTGGACAGTACTTCTCAAGTGTGCAGCAGGGGCTGCGTGGTAATCGCGCGGTGGCCATTTTGGGGCTTATTTTGGACTTGTTTTCTGTCAGCACAGCGCGTCGGGGGAGCCAGAGGCTTCATTTTCTCCCGGTTTGGTTTTTCGGGGCTGTGGCATTACGTGGAGGTACTAGAGTTGAAGTGCCTGTGTAAAAAAACACAACAACAACAAACCCAGATGCTGTAAACCGAACTTGTTGAGTTTTGGAGTTCCTTATCGTTCCTCCAGTTCAGTCCTCTACCTCTGGAGATAGCCTTTTTCTGAGGTGCAGGGGCACTCGCGAAATTTTGGCGCCCTTTTTGCCGCTTCGGCAATTTCGTGGCGGCCATTTTCGGCTCCGCGGTGAGCCACGTGCTAGCAGGGAGCCTGCCATTTCGGTGCAGAGCGTCTTGAGGGCCCGATTTCTGTTATTTTTCTTTTAATTATCTTCTCTTTTGTTTCATTTTGCTTATTGCATTTTTTTTCTGGGAGCTTCCCTTGCTCGTGGATTATTCCTCCTTTTCAGCCCTCCTACAAGGGCAGGGGGGTGAGCTGAAGGGGTTATCTTTCTAGGGGGCAGTGTGTTTAAAAAAAAAAAAGGACAAACACTTAGGAATCTATACCTCTTCTACTCCAGAGTGCTGCAGTTGATCCCAGCGGTGGGAGTAGGGAAGGCTGCAGGCTATATGGCTGCCAGACCTCAGTGTATTGTCTGTGGCACTAGGAGAGGCACGGTGGCTGATACTGGGGTTTGCCGGGGCTGTGCGACGCTCTCATCCGCAGTGGAGCAGCAAATGGAATTCCTCTTCGTCTCTCCGGGCCAGTCCGGAACAAGAGGGTTGTCAACCTTCTCCAGCAGCTGAGGACTGAATGCTGAAACCTTTTCTCCATGAAACTAGCATCTGGCTCCCCCTAGTGGCTAACCTCAGTCTTTCAGTCCTCAGCAGCTGGAAAGGACGTGCAGCTCTCTGGCTCCCGGAGTTTGGTGGCTTATTAGTTTGTATTTCCTCTTCTTGATTGCTTATTGTAGTGGTTTTGTTTGCTTCTGTTTTGGCACCCTTAGAAGAGCCCTAGCAGGGTTTTTCTGCTGCTTTGCTCTCCTTGCTTCCGACGGTGACAGAGATCTGTGTGCGCTGCTTTTTGGAGGCAGAGCCTGCCTTAACCTGTGGGGCTGTCTGCGGGGTAATTGTCATTGGCGGTGTGGGGAGCCCCCAATAACCTTCCGATCCACTCCGGTGGGCAGCAGACCCCCCCTCCCCCGCTAGCAGCGGGAACGCGGGGGTTCACCCAGTCGGAAGCAGGCCTTTCCCCTCTTCTCCCCCCCCCCCCCGCTGGCAGCGGGAGCGCGGGACTTCAGAGGCACATGCGGCGCCAGGCAAACAGTTAGACGCGACAGGTTAGACAGCCGGTTTTTCGCGGTCTCCGCGTGCGTCGGTTTCAGCGGGGTTTCGATCGTCGGGGCCGCGTGGGTTTAGCTCCGCGTTTGTTTGTTAGTTTTCTCTGTGATTTTTGGTTTTCGGGGCTGTCGGGAGCCGTTCTCCCGCAGGAGGCAGGCATGGATTGCAGGCCGGCCGCGAGTGATTCCCTCAGGGAGCTTACGGGCCCCTCTGAATTGGCGGGAAAGGCAGCCATTTCTGCACCGGCGGGAGTTTTGGAGACGATTCAGGCCCAGCCAGCAAAGCGGATTTTATTTTAGAGATGCACAGGGCCTACTGCTTGAAACAGCAGCAGTCTCAGGGGGCAGAGCCTGTCTCCTTGTCTTCTCCTGGCCTGGCGGCAGAACTTGCTATTTCGGACCCGGGGGAGGGTCCTTCCCATGCGGTCCATGGGGGTCCAAGGCAGTCCGATAGCCTCGGGTTTTCCTGCCTGGATTCCCCAGCCATTGAGGAAGGTGAGTTGTTGGCTGATGCCGATCTGGATCACTGGCTACCTGAACTAGAGGATGGCGAGTTAGGGGCCTCAGAGGATCCTAGCCTTTTTAGGGTGTTCCGAAAGGAGGAATTGGCTGCGCTTATTACCCAAACTTTAGCGGCCTTAAATATTCCCATACCAGCTGTTCAGGACCAGCCGTTGGAGGATCCTCTGCTTCAAGGTTTTAAGACTGTTCAGAAATGTTTTCCTGTGCACAGAGTAATGAAGCAAATGGTGGAGTCCGAATGGGAATGTCCGGAGGCCACTTTGCGAGGGGCCAGGGCTATCAGTCGTTTGTATCCCTTGCCGCAAGAAGAGCACGACTTGCTGAAAATGCCTAAGGTCGATGCCCTGGTTTCAGCGGTGACTAAGAAAACCACAATCCCGGTAGAGAGTGGTGCGGCCCTCAAGGATTTGCAGGATAGAAGGCTGGAATCCCTGCTGAAGCAGACATTTGAGACGTGTGCATTGGCGCTACGGGCGTCTATCTGTGGGGCTTATGTCTCTCGGGCGTCCATTAGGTGGATCCAAGGGGCTTCCCCTGCCACCTCGGAGGCTGATGAGGGCGCGAAACTGGAATCCGCTGCGGCCTATCTGGCCGACACTTTCTATGATCTCGTGCGGATCTCGGCTAAATCCATGGCTTCGGTCATCGCAGCCCGCCGGTTTTTATGGCTTCGGAATTGGGCGGCGGACGCCTCTTCTAAGGTGCGGCTTAGTAAACTGCCGTACAAGGGCGCACTCCTTTTCGGAGCCGCCTTGGAGAAGATTGTGAAAGATCTGGGAGATTCCAAGGGCGGTTGTCTTCCAGAGGATAGACCAAGGGGTCAGCGGCCTAGTGGGGCGCCCAGGGCCCCTTCGCGAGACTCTCGTAAGTTTCGAGGTTCGCGCTTTGCCCCTTATCCGCGTGGGCGGTTTGCGGCTAGGGGTCAGTCCTTTCGGGGAGCTAGAGGCTTCGGCAGGGGTTATTTTGGATCCCAGCCGGCCTCTAGCAAGAAGCCACAATGAAGGGATGTTGGTCCAGACGGAATTGGCGGTTGGAGGTCGGCTGCGGCAATTCCTTTCCGTCTGGGCCACAATCACCACAGACCGCTGGGTCCTCGAGATTGTCCGCGATGGCTATGCCCTCGAGTTTGCTCAGCCGTTGGCGGAGGTTTTCGTGGTGTCTCCATGTGGTTCGCAGGAAAAGGCGCAGGCCGTGGCGGAGACGCTTCAGCGCTTGTTGCGTCTTCGAGCGGTGGTTCCCGTTCCTGCCGATCAGTGCGGCTCAGGTTGGTACTCGATTTATTTAGTGGTTCCCAAGAAGGAAGGTTCCTTCCGTCCTATTCTGGACCTCAAGCACGTGAACCGTTGCCTGCGCATCCCACACTTCCGCATGGAGACTCTCCGTTCCGTCATTGCGTCGGTACAGCCGTCCGAGGTTCTTACATCCATAGATCTCACAGAAGCATATCTGCATATCCCGGTACGGGCAGAGCATCAAAAGATTTTGCGTTTTGCGGTGCCCATGGGTCACTTTCAGTTCCGGGTCTTGCCGTTCGGGCTGGCTATGGCGCCTCGGATGTTCACCAAATTGATGGTGGTGGTAGTGGCGGCGTTGCGTCGGGAAGGTCTGCAGGTCCACCCGTACCTCGACGACTGGCTGATTCAAGCTCCGTCGGTGGCAGAGTCTCGTGTGGCGACGGCGAAAGTGGTCTCGCGCCTGGAAAGCCTCGGCTGGGTGATCAACCGGGCCAAAAGTCAGTTGGAGCCGGTGCAGCGGCTGTTGTACCTCGGAGATCTGTTTGACACGAGAGCAGGTGCGGTGTTTTTACCGGAGGTCCGCATGCAAAAGATTTGGAGGCAGATATCGGCGTTTGTGCGGCTGAAGGCCCCATCGGCGTGGCGTTATTTACAGCTGCTCGGCTCCATGGCAGCGACCTTGGACTTGGTTCCCTGGGCTCGAGCACACATGCGGCCCTTGCAGCGGGCTTTGCTGATGAGATGGTCTCCGCAATTGCATCCTTTGGAGCAGAAGTTGTCGCTGACGCAAGAAGTGCGCGACAGCCTTCGTTGGCGGTTGGAGCCGGCTCATCTTCGGTCCGGCATGCCTTTGCTACAGCCGGTCTGGATACTCCTCACGACGGATGCCAGCCTTGCAGGTTGGGGAGCTCATTGCCAGGCCCAGTTTGCGTGTTCCATCAATCTCTTGGAGCTCATGACGGTACGCTTAGCGCTGCTTCAGTTTGCCTCTCTGGTCGAAGGGAAAGCGGTACGAGTTTTCTCCGACAACACGGTCACGGTGTCGTACATCAATCATCAAGGCGGCACCGGCAGTGCGGCACTCTTGGAGGAGAGCCTACGGTTGATGAATTGGGCGGAAGAACACTTGACTGCTCTGTCGGCTGCGCATGTCGCAGGCCGTCACAATGTGCAAGCCGACTACCTCAGTCGCCATGTGGTCGATCCGGCCGAATGGGAGTTGAACGCAGAGGTGTTTCGCGAGTTGACCCTTCGTTGGGGACAGCCGGTGATGGATCTGATGGCCTCATCCAACAATGCCAAGGCGGGGCGGTTCTTCAGCAGACGCAGAGATTACATGTCCGAAGGTCTGGACGGTCTAGCGCAACCGTGGCCGGCAGGGGTGCTGCTGTATGTGTTTCCGCCTTGGCCTCTGATAGGCAGAGTCATTCGCAGGGTGCAAAGTCACGACGGTCCCCTGATAATCGTGGCTCCGGATTGGCCCAGGAGAGCGTGGTACGCCGATCTAGTGAGGCTCCTTTTGGACGATCCTTGGCGTCTTCCAGCCCGATCAGATCTGTTGCTGCAGGGCCCTCTCTTCATGCCCGACGTGGATCGCTTCTCGCTTACGGCTTGGCTCTTGAGAGGGACCGGCTGAGAGGTAGAGGATATTCATCGGCGGTGGTCTCTACTCTGTTGCGGGCTCGGCGACGGTCCACGTCGTTATCGTATATTCGCGTATGGCGTGTCTTTGAGCGCTGGTGTGCTCAGAGGGGCTTCCTTCCTGGCAAGACTCTTATTCCGGAGATCCTGTCTTTTCTCCAGGAGGGTCTGGATAAGGGTTTGGCACTCGCTACTCTCAAGGTGCAGTTGGCAGCTCTGGCTTGTTTTCGGGGTAAGGTGCGTGGTGTTCCCCTCTCTGGTCATCCGGACGTGGTTCGCTTCTTACAGGCAGTAAGGAACTTGCGTCCTCCGGTGCGTTCCATCGTGCCGGCCTGGGATCTGAATTTGGTCCTTGAGGCCTTGGCGAAGCCGCCTTTTGAACCCCTGCGGGAGATCTCGCTCAGGGAGCTCTCCTGGAAGGCGGTTTTCTTAGTGGCTTTATGTTCCGCTAGGCGGATTTCGGATCTGCAAGCGCTGTCTTGCCGTGAGCCTTTTCTTCATTTTTCCACGGATAAAGTAACGTTGCGTCCGGTACCGTCTTTTCTCCACAAAGTGGTGTCGAATCTTCATCTCAATCAGTCTATCTCCCTGCCGACTTTTTCAGACCGTGACGGTAAGCCGTTTGAGGTGGTTCTCCGTAAGTTAGATTTAGGCAGGCTGCTCCGGGCGTATTTGCGACGGACGGCGTCCTTTCGTAAAACTGACAGGCTGTTCGTTCTGTTTGGAGGTCCTCGTAAGGGGGCGGCTGCCTCCAAAGCCTCTATAGCGCGATGGGTGAAACAGGCCGTGGTAGCGGCATATCAAGCGGGGGGACAGGCGCTCCCGGAAGGCTTTCGGGAGCATTCCACTCGTGCTCAGGTGACGTCCTGGGCGGAGTTTGCCTTGGTTCCGCCTGTCGATATTTGTCGGGCGGCTACTTGGTCTTCGCTCCATACTTTTTCCAGGCACTATAAGTTGGATGTCCAGGCTTGCAGAGATGCTGTTGTGGGGGCTTCGGCCGTGATTGCGGGTCTAGCGGGTCCCTCCCTGGGATAAGTACGGCTTTGGTACTACCCTCTTGTTCCGGACTGGCCCGGAGAGACGAAGAGGAAGAAGAAATTAGGCCTTACCTGCTAATTGTCTTTCCTTGAGTTCTCTCCGGGCCAGTCCGGGACCCACCCGGATCTTGTTCGTGCTGTCTCATTTCTCTTGGTTACGTGCAATCCCTCGGCAGTTTTGTTCCCCCTTCCCGGGGGGATGATAGGAGCAGGAATGTTCAGAGAATTCCTTGTGTTTCTGCTCCTGGTGTTGCTCGACAGGTTGCGGGGGGCTTCCGCGTTTCCTTATTTAGAAATATATTAAAAAAAAAAAAAAATAGCATACCGAATATCCAATCCTGAACGCACCTGCAGCCCGTTTTCTTGGGCACTGCGGTCTTTGGGGGCAGAGCAGTTTTAGCGGGTTGCGGCAGGCTCGGTTTCCTCGCGGTGTTGTGTACTCTTTCTGGTCTTGTTTGTGCTTCTCCGCTGCTTGTTAACATTTAGACTGAGGTTAGCCACTAGGGGGAGCCAGATGCTAGTTTCATGGAGAAAAGGTTTCAGCATTCAGTCCTCAGCTGCTGGAGAAGGTTGACAACCCTCTTGTTCCGGACTGGCCCGGAGAGAACTCAAGGAAAGATAATTAGCAGGTAAGGCCTAATTTCTTCTTGCAGGAGTCCACGGAGGCGCAGGGGACGCCCGCGGGGGGGGGGGCGGGCTGCGTCCCCTCGGCCTTTAGCTCAAGGAGGGCCGTTAGAAGAGCTGCCGGGACCCTCTGGCATCTCCCTTCCGGTCCCGGCGCCGTCTCTTGGAGAGTTTAGTCCAGAGTTTGTTCTGCTGATGCATCAGGCTTTCTGCTTCAGACAGCAGGGTGCAGCAGCGGGCACCGGGTCCCTGGTCTCTCCGGTTCCGCAGCTGGAGGGGACTGAGATGTTGGCTGAGGGGCCTCCGCCGCCTAAGCGTGCAAGAGCGAGGGACCCTGCGCTGTCGGAGGGCGACTGGCCTGAGGCCTCAGCGCCGGAATGGGACCAGGAGGAAGGTACCCAGGATCTCGAAGAAGGGGAGATTCCTGAACCCAAGGATCAGGCTAAGATAGTTAGGGTCTTCCGCAGAGAGGAGTTAGCGGCCTTGATCTCGGAGACCTTGCAGATGTTGAATCTAGCTACGCAGGTAGCCGTGGAGGATGATGTGGAAGATCCAGTTATCCGGGCAGTGCGTCAGACGCAGGTGGACAGGATGATTCAAGATGAGTGGGATAAGCCGGAAGCTGGTCTGCGGGGCTTACGGACCTTGAATAGATTGTACCCTTTGGCTGATAAGGATAAGGAGAGGTTCCGGGCTCCGCGGGTGGACGCAGTGTTTTCCGCGGTTACAAAAAAGACCACCATGCCGGTGGAGGGCAGTGCGGCCTTGAAGGATGCCCAGGACCGTAAAGTGGATGGCCTGCTCAAGCAGGCTTTTGAGGCAGATTCTATGTCTCTGCATGCGTCCATCTGTGGGGCGTGGGTGGCCCGAGCATCCCTGAGATGGGCACAGCGCCTGCGTCTGTCCCCCCATTTGGATCTCGAGGAACTGAAGGAGCTGGATCGCCTAGAGTCCGGGGCGGCTTACTTGGCGGATGTGCATTACGATTTGATCAGGGCGCTGGCTAATAGCACAGCGTCTGTGGTGGCCGCCAGGCGTTCCTTATGGTTGCGGAATTGGGCGGCGGACGGACCTTCAAAGTCCCGCCTTAGCAAGCTCCCCTTTAAGGGGGGTTTGCTGTTTGGAGAAGTTAGTGAAGGACCTGGGGGAGTCCAAGGCGGGTCACCTCCCGGAGGATAAGCCGAAGCCCGTCAAGTCCAGCCAGGGCTTTCGGGGTCAGTCTCGTGATTTCCGGAGATTTCGTTCTCCACGGTTCGGTGGTTTCCAGAGGGGCCGGTATTCGTCTCGGGCCCAGGGATTTCGCAGGTTTCGTGGAGCGACTAGAGGTTTCGCCTCCAACCCGTCTACCGCTTCCTGTAAGTCGCAATGAAGCGAGGCGGGTCCCGGCGGAGGGGCCCCCCATCGGCGGGCGACTTCGGGAATTTCTTTCCACTTGGACCCAAATCACTTCCGACCAGTGGGTGCTCGAGATTATTCAGCACGGCTATGCGCTGGAGTTTTCCAAACCCGTGCGGGATTCCTTTGTCATGTCCCCTTGCAGGGGTCCAAGGAAGACGGCGGCGATCCGCGGAACCTTGGATCGGCTTCTTCAGTTGGGGGCCGTGGTGGAGGTTCCCAAAGCCGATTACGGCTTGGGTCGGTACTCGATTTATTTCGTCATGCCAAAGAAGGGCGGCACATTTCGACACATTCTCGATCTGAAGGCCGTGAACCGGTGCTTACGGGTGCCGCACTTCCGGATGGAGACCCTACGGTCGGTTATTGTGGCGGTGCGTCGCGGGGAGTTCTTAACGTCTCTGGATCTTACGGAAGCGTATTTGCATGTTCCCATCCATTTGGCGCATCAGAAATTCCTACGGTTCACTCTTCCTTGGGGGCATTATCAGTTTCAGGCCTTGCCTTTCGGGTTGGCCACGGCGCCGCGCACCTTCACCAAGATCATGGTGGTGGTGGCGGCAGCGTTGTGCAAGGAAGGCATTCTCGTTCATCCTTATCTCGACGATTGGTTGATACGTGCCAAGTCCGAGGAGGAGAGTTACCGGGTGACGGACAAGGTAGGGCACTTTTTACAGAGTCTCGATTGGGTGGTCAACCCGGCCAAAAGTCAGTTGAAGCCCACCCAGGTTCTCGAGTACCTCGGGGTCCAGTTCGACACCAGCAGAGGGCAGGTGTTTCTGCCGCACCGGCGGGCCGAGGGCTTGAGGTCCCTAGTCAGGCAGTTTCGGGCAGTGTTGGCGCCGTCGGTGTGGGATTATCTCCGAGTCCTGGGTACGATGGCGGCGACCCTGGAGGCGGTACTGTGGGCCAAGGTCCATATGAGGCCTCTCCAACGGGCCCTTCTTCATCGCTGGTCGCATCAGGCCGATTCTTTGTCACAATTGTGACAGATATCATGTCCCCGATGTTGAAGTGGTGGAACCAAAGGTCTATCTATCGGTAAAGTGGTCAGTGTTGGAACTGCTACCTTGTTTTCGTCGATCATTTATGATAGCATTTTCAAGAGGAGCTAATCTTGGTGATCTTGTGGCTCAAACCACTTTACCGATAGATAGACCTTTGGTTCCACCACTTCAACATCGGGGACATGATATCTGTCACAATTGTATGCATTGTGCTTTGTCCTTGACAGGAATACATTGGATTCACCCTTCGACTGGTCGATCTTACCGGAGAAGATGGGAGACGGATTGTACCACAACTTTTGTGGTTTATTTAGTTCAATGTTCTTGTCCCTTAGTCTATGTGGGCCGCACAAAACGTGCTATCAAAGTGCGAATGGGTGAGCATGCTTCACGATTGCGATTACATGTGGAGACAGCCCCGATGGTGGATCACTGTCAGCGATTACAACACCAATATCAGGACCTACGTTGGACTGTCATTGATTTTGTTCCTCCTGATCCTCGAGGAGGTGATCGTGTTAATAAACTTCAACGTTTAGAACAATCTTGGATCTTTCGTTTAGGCACTGTTCATCCCACCGGGCTCAATAAAGAAGTTGAATGGATGAGTTTTGTTTGACGTCATCCAATTGGCTGAGGGACTCCCTGATTGGTGGGAATTTCCTCTTGTTCCAATTGGTTGTCTGATTGATTGAAAGCAGAGTATAGCCATTCATATAAGTTCTGTCCTCTTAAGAAACAGCTGTTTCACAGCGTTCCATCAAGGATTTTTACATGACATGTTAGCACTTGAAACAGGGTGTTCAACCCGAAACGTGCACGTCGTGCTCCAGTTCTCGAATCAGCTAAGTAACAAAAGACTACTTTTGAGATGATTTATTGAGTTTTTTAAAATAATGATTAAATAGGATATAGCCGTGTGGAGAACATGGTTTTCAGTCCATGTCCCTTTCCGGTATTATCCAACAAAAAAAGTTGAGTTTGTTTCACAGGGGGTTTGGTGATATAATTGTGTTTGGAGAGATCATTTGGATATCACTAATTTGGGGGCTTTTTCGGAGGATAAACCTAAGCAGGGCCGTCCTCACCCGGCGCCCAGGGAAACGCAGAGGGAGTTTCGTAGGTCCCGTTCGCCCCGCTTTGGGCAATTTCAGCGTGGCAGGTTCCCTGAGCAAAGCCAGGGGTTTCGAGGCACAGGTAGAGGTTTTGCGTCCGGAGCGGCCTCCAATTTTAAGAAACCACAATGAGATGAGGGGGACTCAGGTAGGGTGCAAGGCCGTCGGGGGACGGCTATGGGATTTTTACCCTGCCTGGGTCCAGATAACGTCAGATCAGTGGGTGTTGGAGGTTATTCGAGAGGGTTATGCTCTGGAGCTCCAACGGCCAGTGGCAGACGTGTTTATCCAGTCGCCGTGCAGAGCGCGGTTCAAGTGCCGGGCGGTGCTCGAGATGCTTCGCAGGTTGCTTCAGCTGCGGGCAGTGGTGCCGTCAGAACAGTGCAGGTACAGTCGATACGCCTTTTATTTCGTGGTGCCGAAAAAGGAGGGCACTTTTCGGCCCATATTAGACTTAAAGAGCGTGAATCGCTGTCTCCGAGTTTCGCACTTCCGTATGGAGACGCTTCGGTCCGTGGTTTTGGCAGTACGCGAAGGAGAGTTTCTAACGTCACTGGATCTCACAGAGGCTTACTTGCATATCCCCATTCGGAAGGAGCATCAGCAATTTCTCCGGTTTGCGGTGCCCATGGGTCATTTCCAGTTCCGGGCACTGCCGTTTGGCTTGGCGACTGCTCCGCGAGTTTTCACCAAGGTGATGGTGGTGGTTGTAGCACGTTTCGCAAGGAGGGAGTGCTGGTGCATCCGTATTTGGATGATTGGTTGATTTGGGTGAAGTTGGAGGAAGAGAGCAGGTCAGCTACTTCCCGGGTGGTGCAGGTGTTGCAGGACCTAGGGTGGGTAGTGTCATGCTGCCGCCCCAGAGGCCAAGGTTGGTATGGGCAGGTCAGATGGACATGAGAGTTTTTTATATATTTTGAATTTGGTCCTTCTGTAAGAGGTCTTGGTAATGTTCCCAGGACCTACCGGGGGCCAAAGTTCAAGAGAACACACTAGCCAGAATGTAGGGAAAATAAGGCTTTATTTTCCTTTAAGCACAATGGTTCAAGTTATGGGAGACTACTTCATCCAACTGAAAGAAACCTTGCTTCAGGCAACAAAAAGAAAATATATTCACACTTGCTTTGTTTAACTGTTGCTTCACAGTACTTGGCATAAACAAACTTTACAGGCATTCGCTACTGTTCACTGTTTTATGTTTCATGCACAGACCTTAGGCTACCTGCCTGACAGTAGCTACAGTCCATCGGGGTTTCAGGTGGGTCTTCGTTGAATTCCACCTGCATGGGCTGAGTATCAGACAGCTGTGAATCAGTGTCAGTAAACTCTTGAGGAGTGTACTGAGGTTTCTCATATAATACATTTACTAGCTTCCAATGTTCAGCATTCAAGTCAGGGCCGCGCCCATGTGAGTGTTTGTTATGGCAGTTACTTCCCCTTGCAGGCTGCCTTATGTTATACAGTCTTTTTACCAAGGGCTTGTGCCCTGTTTCACCAACAGTTTGATAGGGAGGATATACTCCAGTATCTTGTGTTTCCTGTCTTCTTAACTTATATTGCTTATCAGAATAAAAAGGTATTTTACCTTGTTTAGTTGAGCCCCACGGCCTGGTCCCGCTGTAGTTCAGCCTGTCTTGAGCAGTAGGCTTTTCACACTCCAGCTGGCCTTCATGCAGAGTCACCACTCTTTCACATTCACACCTTTTAACATTTGAATAAGGAATATTACCATTTGCAGCAAAGACTTCATCCTGGTTCAGATAATGCTTACTGTGTCTTGCATTTACTGCTGCTGGTTCTTCACACCAAACTCTGGGGTTTATTTCTCCCCTTGTGCCTTTCTTTCCAGTACCTCTCAACCAAGGACTCCTGGAACTCTGTGGCCTCGGATTCACTATGCCCTCCTGCCAGGAACTCCTTCCTCTCTGGTGCTCTGGACACTCCTTATGGTGCTCTCCTTCTTGGTTCCTTTCCAGAAGCTCTCTGTGGTGTGACTCTCCGTGGTCTGCTTTTCCTTGATAAGCCTCTTCTTGATATGCCTCCTTTTGGTAGGCCTTCCTTGGTATGCCTCTCCTTGGTCTCTCTCTCCCTGGTCTGCCTTTAACTTGTCCTAGTTCCTCCTTTTCAAGCTCCCAGCCTTTCTTCAGGGGAACTCCCCCTTTTCTCCATTGGCTGTTAGGTTGCATTACCTCATCAGCTCTGAGGTGCAGTTCTCTGGGCCTTGGAAGGTCACTCCTGCTCCCTCTATTGGGCTCCTCATAATATTGCAGCTGATGATAAAATCTTTTTTCAGGATTTAAAACCCTTTTTTCTCCATGAATAGGCTCTGCGGTACCACAGTAGTCAACTTCTCCAAGAGCAGGCTGAGTCCGTCGCAGTCCCTGGAATACCTGGGGGCAAGGTTCGACACAGCGCAGGGGAAGGTGTTTCTGCCGCTGGACCGGTCTTTTCGTTTGAGGGAGCTAGTAAGGAGGTTTCTGTCCCGCAGAGCTCCCACGGCTTGGCGGTATTTGCAGTTGCTCGGGACAATGGCAGCCACAATAGAGGTGGTGCCGTGGGCCAGAGCGCACATGAGACCACTGCAGAGGGCGCTGCTGCGGTGTTGGTCGCACCAGTCGGATGCACTTTCTCAGCATCTAGTGTGTCCGCCTTAGGTGAGACGGGAACTTCTCTGGTGGACGCGGCCGGAAAACTTGGAGAGGGGAGTGCACCTGGAGGCTCTGGTCTTCGTTATGACAGATGCGAGTCTCTCAGGATGGGGAGCGCATTTCGAGGGCCAGTTCGCGCAAGGGCAGTGGTCGGCGCTAGAGGCGAGCTGGTCAATCAACAAGCTGGAAATGAGGGCGGTATATCGGGCCCTATTCCAGTTTCAGCAGGGCCTGGGTCGGTCAGCGGTTCGGGTGCTCTCCAACAATGCGACTACGGTGGCCTACATCAATCGGCAGGGCGGCACGGGGAGTGCAACGTTGGAAGAAGCCAGTCAGTTGTTGACCTGGGCCGAAAGACATCTGGTGGCCATCTCGGCTCAACATGTCGCGGAAGTAGACAATGTCGAGGCGGATTTTTTGAGTCGGCGCAAGGTCGATCCAGGAGAGTGGTCGCTTCACCCGGATGTTTTTGCCCTAATCACGGGGCGCTGGGGGAGGCCGATAATGGATCTGATGGCGACCTTCGAGTCGGCAAAGGCGGAGCAGTTTTACAGCAGGCGTCGGGAACGGATGTCAGAGGGTCTCAATGCTTTTTCACAGGAGTGGCCGGTTGGTGGTCTCGTTTATGTGTTTCCCCCTTGGGCTCTCATCGGTCTCGTGGTGCAGCGCATAGAGCGCCACCGGGGACGGGTGGTTCTGGTGGCGCCAGATTGGCCGAGAAGACCTTGGTATGCGGATCTGGTTCGGTTGGTGATAGACAGGCCGTGGCGGCTTCCTCTGAGGGAGGATTTATTACTTCAGGGGCCGCTGCGCATGCCGCAGGTGGATCAATTCTCGCTTACGGCCTGGCTCTTGAAAGGGTGAGGATGACATCCAAAGGGTATTCTGCGTCAGTCATTTCAACGTTGCTGAAAGCAAGGCGGAAATCTACCTCCTTAGCTTATGTGAGGGTCTGGCACATTTTTGAGGCCTGGTGTGCGGACAGGCGGGTGATACCCTCGTCGGCGTCGATTGCACAGGTGCTAGCGTTCTTGCAGGATGGGTTCGAGAAAGGGCTAGCGGCCGGTTCTTTGAGAGTGCAGTTGGCGGCGATCTCGTGTTATCGAGGGAAGGTCCGAGGAGCGGCGTTAGGGGGCCATGTGGATGTGAAACGGTTTTTGCGAGCTGTATCGCATTTGCGTCCTCCACGGCGGTGCTCGGTGCCGCCGTGGGACCTGAATCTATTTATTTATTTATTTAGACAGTTTTTGTATACCGCCTTATCCTTCAATCAAAGCAGTCACAACACAATTGGGGGATACATTTAACACGTGGGGATATAAGACACATACACTAACACTTATAGGGAACATGGGCTATGGAGGGTTAAGTGGCTTGCCCAAGACCACAAGGAGCATCTGTGGGACTAGAAACCCCAGTCCTTCCGGCCCAAGGTTGCTGTCCTCTAGTGGGATTTGAACCCCCGACCTTCCGGCCTGAAGTACCTTGCCCCAAGCACTAGGCTACTCCTCCACTCCATCTAGTGGAGGAGAATCTAGTGTTGGAAGCGTTGGTTAGGGCTCCTTTTGGACCGTTGAGTAAGGCGTCTTTGAAGGATTTAACGTTGAAGACAGTTTTCCTTGTGGCCATTTGCTCCGCTCGTCGGATTTCTAAATCAACAGCCTCTAGAGCCTTCTCACTGTTTGTGCCCAGAGCCTGGAATGCCCTCCCACCTGAAATTAGAGCCATCACAAGTCTCATGGCATTCAGAAAGGCCTTAAAATATCACTTGTTCCTATTATACTACCCGGAAGCGACTCCGATTGAACATAGCCCTCATGTTAGTCTTTCCCACTTGACCCCGGTGGAAAAGGGCTAATCACGATGGCTCATACTTGTCCACACTATCCATACCGTATTTATACTGTATTTTTGTAATTTTATCTATTTACCACTACCATGTTAATCAACCAAAATGCCATGTACATAGTTAACCCTATTTTCCGCCACTTGTCTGTATATAGTTAACCCTGTTTTACCGCCAAGTTTGTCTTCCCTGTTCATTGTAAAAAAACAATGCTGACTGTGTCATTGTGTTTAAATTTTGTTCATTTGTAAACCGCACTGATTAAAAGAGCGCGGTATATAAGAAATAAAAATAAATAAATAAATTTCTGAGTTGCAGGCTTTATCTTGTAGGGAGCCGTTTTTGTCATTCTCAGATCAAAAGGTGGTGCTGCGGCCGGTTCCCTCGTTCTTGCCTAAGGTGTCAGTGTTTCATGTCAACCAGGCAGTCTCGTTGGAGGTGTTTTCTGTTGAGCAGAAGGAAGCCATGGGAGGTAGATTGGGACGTCTGGGTGTTCGGAGGTCTCTGAAGCGGTACCTCCGCGAGACGAAGCCTTTTCGTAAGTCTGATCATTTGTTTGTGTTGTTTGGTGGGCCGCGGAAAGGGGAAGCGGCGTCTAAGGCCTCCATCTCTAGGTGGTTGAAGGAGGCCATTGCAGCGGCATATATATTGAAAGGTAAGGTGGTGCCGATGGGTCTCAGGGCCCATTCGACTAGAGCGCAGGCGGCCTCTTGGGCAGAGTTTGCTTTGGTGCCGGCAGCTGAGATTTGCAGGGCGGCGACTTGGTCGTCCTTGCATTCGTTTGTTAAGCATTACAGGTTGGATGTGCAGGCAGCCAGCGATGTGCGGTTTGGGTCGGCAGTACTTCAGGCTGCTCTAGCAGGGCCCTCCCGTTGATCTTTACTACTCTGTTACATCCTCTCAGGTTCCGGGACCGGACTAGAGGGACGCAAAGGAAGGTGAAATTAGACTTACCTGCTAATTGTTGTTCCTTAAGGAACTCTAGTCCAGTCCCGGAGCCCACCCGTGTTTCTGTCAGTTTCCTTTCAGAGCAGCCTGAGGGCCAGGCACGGCAGGTGATGTGGTGATCAGCAGGAGGGGCTCTCTCTCTCTCTCTCTCTCTCTCTCTCTCTATCTATCTTTACTTCTTGGTTTCTATTTCTACTATTTCTCGTTCTTCCAGAGGTCAAATATTCCTCTGCAGTACGGAGAGTTGGAAGCTTCTCTTTAGTTATATGACTGTATTTAGCGAAGCAATTATTGTTGATAGTTGTTTTTTTCTTGAATGAACTACTTATTTGTTGCTCTGCTGAGTCTGCTTTGTCAATAGATACTGGCGGTCCTTGCCTATTTATACTGGTTCATCAAAGTGATGACATGTGTCAGTCTCCATAGCTGCTGGAGGAGGTGCAGAACTCTCTCAAGTTCCGGGACTGGACTAGAGTTCCTTAAGGAACAACAATTAGCAGGTAAGTCTAATTTCACCATATGCAAATTAACCATACGTTAGCCATTCATTAAACTGTGCACAAATGGCAGCAGTGGACTGGGAGAGCAAGCCAAACATGCGCACAGAAGAAACAGGGGCACCATATGGCTAATTTTCAATATGACCCGCGACAGTATTTTGATAGCATCGGAGGCTTTCTCTGAGGGCTGCCAAACTCCCCTCAGATGATCCAGTTATCGGAGAAAGCCCTCAGTACCATTAAACTACTGTTGGGGTCACTGCCCCTGACAGAAAGTGAATCCCAGGTGGCTCAGAAGTCCCAATCCCCCCCCCCTCCTCCCAACTAAAAAAAAAACTGGTGGCCCAGCGGCCCCAAACACCCATACGCTCCCACTCCTTAAAACTGGCGGTGCCTGAGATGCACCATGCAGAGCCAGGCACCGCCATTTTTCAAGATGATGGCACAGGAGCGGGAGCACGTGGGCAGCGCTCCCGCTTGTTTGTAAAGGTACTAGGATGGAAGGGGAGATTTGGGCCACCAGGTTTATTTTTAGTTGGTGGGGAGTGGGGGATCGGGGCCACTGGGCCATCAGGGATTCTCTTTCTGTCATGAGCACCACCCCCGACAGTATTCCTTATCGTTCCTCCAGCTTAGTCCTCGACGTATGGGTAGTGCACCTCCTCCTGCAGCATGAAGACTGGACCAATCAGATTTCAGCTCCACTGGAACCATCATACCCAGCAACTCAGGAACTCCAGTGTGTCCAGTCTTCATGCAGCAGGAGGACGTTAGTGAGCCTAGCTGGGCTCACTAGTTGATCAGATAGTTGTATTTGTCTTTAGCTAACCTTTTCCTTTCATTTGAGTCCTATTAGGGCTTATTTTCATTTATTTTAGATTAGACGGCTGTCCCCTTTAAATTTCTCCTTGGTTATCACGGCACTCAGTAGAAGGGGGGGGGTGCCGGAGGGAGGTCCCTCTCCTGCTCAGCCTTTGCCGCGACTTTATTTTACACTGTCTATTTGGGGGGAAGTGGATCTCTGCCCCAGGAACCTTCGGGGCAGAGCTCCAGCGGCGGCTGTACTGCAGCTCCTCTCCGGAGGTTGGAGAGGGCTGCTGAATTAGTGCCGGTAAGTGCGGTCGGCTGTGGGACATCGGGACGGCTGCTGAGTCAAGTTCTGTAATTTCCCCAGCTGTTAGGGGGTCTCTCATCGGGCTTGGGGGGCTCCCAGTGTATACCATTTCAGCGGGGCGAAGTTTTCAGCCGCAGTGCTCTTTTCCTCGGGCTGTTAGCTTTGACGGAGCAACATTCAGAAGCGCGCCAAAATTTGTCTGTCTCCCGCGGCCATCTTTACTGCCTCGCGGTTCTCTCTCCGGGGTGTCCCGCGGTAGATTTATTGTTTTCTTTCATTTCTTTTACTTTATCCCTTTTAGTTTCTTGAGTTTATTTATGTCCTTTTAATTTCTTTCTTATTTTAGCCTTGTCCTTCAGCGTTCCCGCGGATACGGAGGGGGGGGGTGCTTCAACGAGTACTTTCCCTTTTCTTGCGGGACATTAATTGGTTGGTTTGCTTTGGTGATTTGGTTCTGTTGATAACCCCTCGGGTGTTCTTGGGGGAGTTAAAAAAAAAAAGAAAAAAAAAAAAAGAAAGAAAACATAAGCTGATTTTGCCACCAGGCGCAAGGGAAAAGTTTTCACCTTCCCTACAAAGACTTTCCATTGTGTGCTACTGCCCAGTTCCCGCATGGTTCTTCTGGGTCAGTGAGCAGACTTCTCCCTGCCATTTTTGCCCGCTGCCGGCTTACTTATCCCGGCGCTAGGGTATCCATGTCAGCCGGAGCTCTTTGTCTCATTTGTGGATCTCGGCGGGGTGCCGACGCAGAGACCGGAGTGTGTCCACGCTGTGCCTCGCTTTCTCGCAGCATGGAACAGTGTCTGGAAAGTTCTTTGCCTGCGACGGCGCCGTCTGGTGCCATATCAGGGGACTTAGAATCGCCGCTGGAGGGGCCCTCGGGGCTTTCTTCTAACGGTGGTTCGGCGCCTGTAGCGCAGTCTGGCCTCGGAGGAGCATTGCCCTTGGAGGATTTTTCGCCCGATTTTGTTTTGCTCCTGCACCAGGCGTTCTGCCGTCGGCGCCAGGTCATGGGAGCGGCGCCTCTTCCACCGCAGGAGTTGTCGTCCCAGTCCTCTCCGAGAGAACCTCCGTTGACTGAGCACACGGCTCCTAAGCGTCCGCGGAGGCACGACCCTGGTTCTGCGGAGACGGATTGGCCTGAAGGGGATGATCCCGAGTTTGACCCGGAGGGGGATGCTGACGGCTTGGAGGAAGGCGAGCTCCTGGAGCCGGAAGATCAAGCGAAGATTATTCGGGTGTTCCGACATGAAGAGCTTCCTGCTCTTGTTTCGGAGGCGCTTCAGACGCTAGGACTGGCCCCTACTGCTAAGGTGGAGGAGGCGGACGGGGCAGATCCCATTATTCAGGCAGTACGACAAACTAATGTGGTTTTTTCCCATTCACAAGGTTATTGACCAGATGATTCAGGACGAGTGGGACACTCCTGAGTCTGGTCTCAAGGGCGTCAAGATCATGCGTCGTCTCTATCCTTTATCGGAAACGGATCTGGAGCGTTTTCGGTCTCCCAAGGTCGATGCGGCCGTGTCAGCGGTGACTAAGAAGACAACCATTCCGGTGGAAGGGAGTGCGGCTTTACGGGAGCCGCAGGACCGCAAAATGGATGGGCTGTTAAAGCAGGCCTTTGAGGCGGACGCACTGGCTTTACAGGCTTCCGTATGTGGAGCTTGGGTGGCCCGTGCCTGTTTCCGCTGGGTTCAGCGGTTTCAACACATTCCTTCCTTAGATACCGATATGCTGACGGAGATTCACCGCTTGGAATCCGGCACGGCGTATTTGGCGGATGTCCAGTATGATCTCATCAGAGCTCTCTCCAACAGCATGGCATCCGTGGTGGCGTCACGTCGAGCCCTTTGGTTAAAAAATTGGGCGGCCGATGGTTCTTCCAAGTCGCGCTTGGGCAAATTGCCTTTTAAAGGTAAACTGCTCTTTGGAGAGGATTTGGATAAGTTGGTCAAAGATCTGGGAGACTCCAAAGGCGGTCGCCTGCCGGAGGATAGACCCAAGCGGGGTAGGTCGCTTCCGATCGCTAGGGGACAGTTTCGGGACTTTCGTAGATTCCGGTCGCCCCGTTATGGCAGCTTCCAGCGGGGTAGATATAGCTCCCGGGCGTCGAGTTTTCGCGGCTTTCGGGGAGCCAGCCGAGGGTTCTCGGCGGTTGCTTCTCCGACCCCTCGCAAGCCCCAATGAAGGGCAGCGGGTCCAGGTGGAGCTGCCGGTGATCGGAGGGCGTCTGCGACGTTTTCTCTCCGCTTGGACCCAAATTACTTCTGATCAGTGGGTGCTAGACATCATACGGGACGGGTATGTTCTCGATTTGGCCCGTCCCGTGCTCGATTCCTTTGTAGCGTCCCCATGCCGGGGAGTTCGAAAGACCCTTCAGGTCCGCCAAACGCTCGATCGTCTTCTTCATCTAGGGGCGGTTATTCCCGTACCGCCAGCGGAATATGGTCTTGGAAGGTATTCCATCTATTTCGTGGTGCCAAAGAAGGGTGGCGATCTTCGTCCCATTTTGGATCTCAAAGGAGTGAATCGTTGTCTGAGGGTTCCCCACTTTCGAATGGAAACTCTACGGTCTGTCATAGTGGCCGTTCACCGAGGCGAATTTCTCACGTCTCTCGACCTCACGGAGGCCTATCTCCATATCCCTATTCGGGAGGACCAGCAGAGGTACCTACGCTTCGCGCTGCCGTGGGGTCATTTCCAGTTTCAAGCATTGCCTTTCGGTCTGGCGACCGCGCCACGCGTCTTCACCAAAATCATGGTGGTGGTTGCCGCGGCCCTTCGCAAAGACGGGGTACTGGTTCATCCCTACCTAGACGACTGGTTGATTCGCGGGAAGTCTCGCGCAGAAAGCTTGGCAGCGACGGCGAAAGTCATCGCGCTCTTGCAGTCTCTCGGATGGGTGGTCAACCCACGCAAGAGCCATGTGGTTCCGACGCAGCTTCTCGAATATTTGGGGGTACAGTTCGAAACGTGCCGGGGGTTGGTTTCTCTTCCCGAACGCAGGATTTTGACTCTTCAGTCTCTGGTGCGGAGGTTCCGCAGCTCTCCAGCCCCGTCGGCCTGGCTCTACCTGCAGTTGCTGGGGACGATGGCGTCTTCCCTGGAGGTGGTGCCTTGGGTTCGTTTTCACATGCGCTCACTCCAGCGAGCCTTGCTCCGTCGCTGGTCCAACCAGTCCGATCCCTTGAGCAAACGTCTTCCTTGCCCGATGGCGGTTCGGAGGGATCTCAGTTGGTGGTTGAGTCCATTCACTCTTCGAGTGGGGATGCCCTTGGAGCAGCCGGACTGGGTTCCACTCTTAACGGATGCCTGCCTGACGGGCTGGGGCGCTCACTGCGAGGGCCAGTTCGTTCAGGGGCTCTGGTCTCCGGAGGAGAGTGCATGGTCGATCAACCGCTTGGAGCTTCGGACTGTTCGATTGGCCTTGCAGCACTTCGAGACCCGGATATCGTCTCGGGCGGTTCGGGTTCTCTCCGACAATGCAGCGACCGTGGCCTACATCAACCGGCAGGGCGGAACCGGAAGCGTCGGTTTGGAGGCGGAGACTCGGTCGTTGTTCGAGTGGGTAGAGCCTCGCCTGCCGGCCATCTCCGCGGCGCACATCGCCGGGAAAGACAATGTAACGGCGGACTTCCTCAGCAGAGTTCAGGTAGATCCCGGCGAATGGGAACTCCATCCTACGGTCTTCACACAGCTAGTTCAGCGTTGGGGCGAGCCAGTCATGGACCTCATGGCCACCTTCCGCTCGGCGAAGGCAGCTCGGTTCTACAGTCGACGGCGAGAGCCAATGTCCGAAGGTCTGGATGCTCTTTTGCAGACTTGGCCCTCCACGGGTCTTCTCTACGTGTTTCCTCCGTGGCCCCTTCTGGGGCGCGTTATTCAGCGCATCGAAGCTCACCGGGGTTGGGTGCTTTTGATAGCGCCGGATTGGCCTCGTCGGCCTTGGTATGCCGATCTGATGCGGTTAGTGGACGGTCCTCCTTGGGCACTTCCCTTGTTTCCGGACCTGTTGTGTCAGGGTCCCTTACGCATGCCGCAAGTGGAGAGATTCTCTCTTACGGCCTGGCTATTGAAAGGGCTCGGCTAAGGAAACGCGGTTACTCCCGGTCGGTGGTGGCAACACTGTTGCAAGCGCGCAAACCATCTACTTCGCTGGCCTATGTTCGGGTTTGGCGCATTTTTGAGGACTGGTGCTCTAGAAATCAGATCCGAGCGGCTACGGTCTCTCTTCCGGTAATACTGGATTTTTTGCAGGACGGTTTTACTAAAGGTCTGGCCGCCAGTTCTTTGCGTGTCCAATTGGCGGCCCTGTCATGTTATCGCGGCAAAGTTCAGGGGGTGTCTTTAGGTGCTCATCCTGATGTCGTTCGTTTTTTGCGGGCGGTTTCTAGGTTACGTCCAGCCCGTAGAGTCTCGGTTCCCCCATGGGATCTTAATTTGGTGCTGCGAGCTCTCAGTGCAGCGCCTTTTGAGCCGCTTTCTAGGAGTTCTGTAAAGGATTTGACTCTTAAGACGGTATTTCTGGTCGCGATTTGTTCGGCCCGCCGTATTTCTGAGCTTCAGGCTCTTTCTTGTAGAGAGCCTTTTCTGTCTTTCTCGGCTCACAAAGTGGAACTACGTCCTGTGCCTTCCTTCTTGCCTAAGGTGACTTCTCCCTTTCACGTGAACCAGGTTGTTTCCCTTCCGGTTTTCTCGGACTCCGAAGGGCATGCTTCTGATCGCGGACTCAGTAGGTTGGACCTCAAGAGGGTTTTGCGACGCTATTTAACAGTTACCAGTGATTTTCGTAAATCAGACCGGTTGTTCGTGCTGTTTGGCGGTGCTCGCAAAGGGGAAGCGGCGGCGAAGGCTTCTATTGCTCGATGGATTAAAGAAGCGATTGGTTCGGCTTATCTTTTGCACGGTCGGGCTCCGCCGGCTGGGTTGCGTGCGCATTCCACGAGAGCGCAGGCAGCGTCCTGGGCGGAATTCAGTTTGGTTTCGCCGGTGGATATTTGTAAGGCGGCCACTTGGTCGTCGTTGCACACTTTCAGTAAACATTATCGCCTTGATGTCTTGGCGGCGAGCGATGCCGGTTTTGGTTCCGCGGTTCTGCGTGCCGGCTGGCAAAATCCCACCCGTTAGGCTGCTTTGATACATCCCATACGTCGAGGACTAAGCTGGAGGAACGATAAGGAAATAGTAATTACGCTTACCTGGTAATTGTAGTTCCTTGAGAGACGACAGCTTAGTCCTCCTGCCTCTCCCTGTGTTCTTTCCTTTAGCACGGCACGCTTTGGGTTCAGAGGTCAGTTTTCCCAGGTGAGTGCGTTCTAATATTTTTTGTTTCTCCTTCTTTTCTACCTATCCGTTTCTGCTGTGGCAGGAGCGGGACTTTCCGTTACTCTTCGTAAAGGATTTGGCTACTAAAAAAAAAACAAAAAAAACTGTTATTCTTAAGAGATACATTTGCTGTGAGAGCGCTATTGTTAAAGGTTAGCTACGTGTTTGAGTTTGCTTTGTCAGTAGTTCACTGGAGTTCCTGAGTTGCTGGGTATGATGGTTCCAGTGGAGCTGAAATCTGATTGGTCCAGTCTTCATGCTGCAGGAGGAGGTGCACTACCCATACGTCGAGGACTAAGCTGTCGTCTCTCAAGGAACTACAATTACCAGGTAAGCGTAATTACTATTTTGAAAACCTGGATCATCTTTGACATAAGAAAGCACACTGGGCGGAGGGTTTTAACATGTTATCCACGATGACGCCTAAATCTTTTTCCTGGGTGGTGATTCCTAATGTAAAACCTTGCATCATGTAACTATAGTATGGGTTGTTCTTTCTTAGGTGCATAAGTTTGCACTTGTCCACATTAAATTTCATCTAAGAACATAAGATATGCCATACTGGGTCAGACCAAGGTCCATCAAGCCCAGTATTCTGTTTCCAGCAGAGGCCAATCTAGGTCATACGTACCTAGCAGTTTCCCCAAGGGACACAGGTTCCACAATGCTTGTATTGGTTCAAGCATTGATATCCTGGGTCCCTTCTTAATAATGGTTTATGGACCTTTCCTCCAGGAACTTGTCCAAACCTTTTTTAAACCCAGCTACACTAACAGCCTTTACTACATTCTCCGGTAACAAATTCCAGAGTTTGATTACACGTTGAGTGAAAAAATATTATCTCTTATTAGTCTTAAATAGTTTAAACTGTAGCTTCATTGCATGTCCCCTAGTCTTTCTATATTCTGATAACGTAAACAATTGATCTACGTTTACCCGTTCCACTCCGTTCATTAATTTATAGACTTCTATCATATCTCCCCTTAGCCGTCTCTTTTCCAGGTTAAAGAGCCCCAACCTTTTTAGCCTTTCTTCATAGGAGTATCCTTCCATCCCCTTTACCATTTTGGTGGCTCTTCTCTGAACCTTTTCTAGTAACGCTATATCCTTTTTAAGATACGGCGACCAGAATTGCACACAATATTCAAGGTGCGGTCTCACCATGGAACGATATAAAGGCATTATAATATCTTTTATTTTCCATTCCTTTCCTTATCATACCTAGCATTCTATTTGCTCTCTTGGCCGCTGCTGCACACTGGGCCGAGGGTTTTAACATGGTATCCACAATGACGTCTAAATCTTTTTCCTGGGTGGTGGTTCATAATGTGGAACCTTGCATCGTGTAACCATAGTTTGGGTTGTTCTTCCCTAGGTGCATAACCTTGCACTTGTCCACATTAAATTTCATCTGCCATTTTGATGCCCAGTCTTCCAATTTATCAAGATCCTCTTGCAATTTTCCACAATCCTCTTGGGTTTTAACAACTTTAAATAGTTTTGTGTCATCTGCAAATTTGATAACCTCACTCGTAATTCCACTTTCCAGGTCATTTATGAATATGTCAAAAAGCAGTGGACCCAGCACAGATCCCTGGGGTACACCACTATTCACCTTTCTCCATTGGGAAAATTGGCCATTTAGCCCTACCCTCTGCTTTCTATCTTTTAACCAGTTCCTGATCCACAATAGTACACTGCCTCCTATCCCATGACTCTTTTTAGTTTTGCCAAAAGTCTCTGATGAGGGACCTTGTCAAAGGCTTTCTGAAAGTCCAGATACACAATATCAACCGACTCACCTTTGTCCACCTGATTATTCACTCCTTCAAAAAAACATAACAGATTAGTAAGACAAGATCTTCCTTGTCTGAAGCCATGTTGGCTGTCTCCCATTAGGTCATGACTATCTACATGCTGAGTAATTTTATTCTTTATGATGGTTTCTACCATTTTTCCTGGTACTGATGTCAGGCTCACCGGTCTGTAGTTTCCCGGATCACCCCTGGAACCCTTTTTAAAAATTGGTGTTACATTGGCGATCCTCCAATCTTCAGGTATTAGAGATGATTTTAATGATAGTTCACAGATTACTAATAGCAGGTCTGCAATCTCATATTTCAGTTCTTTCAACACCCTTGGATGTATACCATCCGGCCCAGGTGATTTGCTACTCTTCAGTTTATCTAATAGTTGTAATACATCTTCCCGATGTATCGATATTTCCTTCAATTCTTCCACACCTTTAAATACCACTTCAGTCATGGGTAACATCCCTACATCTTCCTCAGTAAAGACTGAAGCAAAGAATTCATTCAATCTCTCCGCTATCGCCTTGTCGCCTCTTAGTGCTCCTTTAACCCCTTTATCATCTAATGGACCAACTGACTCTCTCACAGGTTTTTTGCTACAAATGTACTTGAAAAGGTCTTTACTTCGCGTTTTTGCTTCCGCAGCAAGCTTCTTCTCAAATTCTCCCTTTGCCTGCCTTATCAATGCCTTGCATTTGACTTGCCAGTGCTTGTGCTGTTTCCAGGTTTCATCGTTTGGCTCTTTTTTCCATTTCCTGAAAGATGCTTTTTTGGCAACAACAGCCTCTCTGACCTCACCTTTAAACCATGCTGGCAGTTTTTTGGACTTCCTTCCATTTTTCTTAAAGCGTGGAATACAGCTTGTCTGGGCTTCCAAGATAGTATTTTTCAACAACAGCCAAGCCTGATGTACGTCTTTAACCTTTGCAACTGCTCCTTTTAGTTTTTTTCTTAACTGTTTTCCTCATTTTATCATAGTTTCCCTTTCGAAAGTTAAAAGGTAGTACTGTGGATTTCCTTACTATCCCTCCTCCACTAATTAAATCAAAGGCGATCATGCTATGATCACTATTGCCAAGTGGCCCCAACAACCTTATCTCTTGCACTAGATCTGGTGTTCCACTAAGGACTAGGTCTAATATGGCTTCCCCTCTGGTCGGTTCATGAACCAGCTGCTCCAAGAAGCAGTCATTTATTTCATCTAGGAACTTTATCTCCCTAGCATGTCCTGACGTGACACTGACCCAGTCGATACCGGGGTAGTTGAAATCACCCATTATTATTACTGCACTGTAACTTTTGTTAGCTTCCTTGATTTCTTTGACCATTTCATCATCCATTTGGTCATTCTGGCAAGGCGGTCGATAGTACACCCCCACTGCCATTGCCTTCCCCATTTTTCATGGAATTTCAATCCATATAGATTCTACAGCAGATTTTGTTTCCTGCAAAACTTTAATCCTTTCGGACTCAATGCCCTCTCTAACATAGAGAGCAACCCCTCCACCAATTTGATCAGCTCTATCATTACGATATAGTTTGTACCCAGGTATCACAGTGTCCCACAGGTTGTCCTCCTTCCACCATGTCTCTGATATTCCAATCATATCTAACCTTTCATTTAGTGCTATATATTCTAACTCTCCCATCTTAGTTTTTAGACTTCTAGCATTTGCATACAAGCATTTTAGAGAATGTATTTTACTCATATTAATTTGGTTATTGTTAGACATGGCTAATTTGGGATCTTTAAGCTCAGTCTGCTCCATACTTGAGGGCATTTGGGCTACTTTACTCTTTTGTGGAACCTCTCTGCTTTTGGTAGTATCCTTCAAAGATACATTCTTCCGAACCATCTGCTCTTGGGCGACTGTCGGCTTTCCCCTAATATCTAGTTTAAAAGCTGCTCTATCTCCTTTTTAAAGGTTAATGCCAGCAGCCTGGTTCCATCCCGGTTAAGGTGAAGCCCATCCCTTCGGAAGATCCCCTCCTTTCCCCAGAATGTTCCCCAGTTCCTAACAAATCCAAAACCCTCATCTCTGCACCATTGTCTCATCCAAGCATTGAGACTCCGGAGCTCTGCCTGCCTTTTGGGTCCTGCGCGTGGAACAGGAAGCATTTTGGAGAACGCTACCCTGGAAGTTCTGGATTTCAACTTCCTACCTAAAAGCCTAAATTTAGCCTCCAGAACCTCCCTACCACATTTTCCTATGTCATTGGTACCGACATGTACCAAGACAGCAGACTCCTCCCCAGCACTATCTAAGACCTTATCTAGGTGGCGCGCGAGGTCCGCTACCTTCGCACCAGGCAGGCATGTTACCAGGCGATCCTCACGTCCACCAGCCACCCAGCTATCTACATGCCTAATGATCGAATCACCAGCTATAACAGCTGTCCTAACCCTTCCCTCATGGGCACATCTGCCATTTGGATGTCCAGTCTTCCAATTTATCAGGGTCCTCTTGCAATTTTCCACAATCCTCATGGATTTTAACAACTTTGAATAGTTTTGTGTCATCTGCAAATTTGATTACCTCACTCATTATTCCCATTTCCAGGTCATTTGCGAATATGTTAAAAAGAAGTGGACCCAGCACAGATCCCTGGGATACTCCACTATTCACCTTTCTCCATTGGGAAAATTGGCCATTTAGCCCTACCTTCTGCTTTCTATCTTTTAACTAGTCCCTGATCCACACGCGCCACCTAGCAAGGTCTTTGATAGTGCTGGCGAGGAGTCTGCTGTCTTGGTACATGTTGGTACCAATGATATAGGAAAGTGTGGTAGGGAGGCTTTTAGAAAGGAAGTTGAAATCCATAACTTCTAGGGTCGCATTCTCTGAAATGCTTCCCAGTCTACTTGCAGGACCCAAAAGGCAGGCAGAGCTCCGGAGTCTCAATGCATGGATGAGACGATGGTGCAAGAAAGAGGGTTTTGGACTTGTTAGGAACTGGGGAACATTCTGGGAAAAGGAGGGGCTCTTCCGAAGGGATGGGCTCCACCTTAACCAGGATGGAACCAGGCTTCTGGCCTTAACCTTTAAAAAGGAGATAGAGCAGCTTTTAAGCTAGATAATAGGGGAGAGCCGACAGTTGCCCAAGGCGCACGGTTTGGAACAATGTAATCTTGAAGGATACTAGTAAAAGACTGAAGTTAGGGCATATCACCAGAGAGGTTCCAATAAAGACAAAATTAGCCCAAATGCCCTTGAGTACAGAGCAGACAGAGCTTAAAGATTCCAAAATACCCCTGCCTACTGATAGCCAGATTAATATGAATAAAATACAGTTTCTAAAATGCTTGTATGCAAATGCTAGAAGTCTAAAAACTAAGATGGGAGAGTTAGAATATATAGCACTAAATGAGAGGTTAGATATGATTGGTATCTCAGAGACATGGTGGAAGGAGGACAACCAGTGGGACACTGTGATACCTGGGTACAAACTATATCGTAATGATAGAGCTGATCAAATTGATGGAGGAGTTGCGCTCTATGTTAGAGAGGGCATTGATTCACGAAGGATTAAAGTTTTGCAGGAAACAAAATTTGCTGTAGAATCTCTATGGATTGAAATTTCATGTCTAAAGCAGAAGGCAAAGACAGTGGGGATGTACTATCAACTGCCTGGCCAGAATGAGCAAATGGATGACAAAATGCTTAAAGAAAACAAGGAAGCTAACAAAAGTTACAGCACAGTAATAATAATGGGTGATTTCAATTACCCCGGTATTGACTGGGTCAGTGTCACAGCAGGACATGCTAGGGAGATAAAGTTTCGAGATGAAATAAATGACTGCTTCTTGGAGCTGCTGGTTCATGAACCGACCAGAGGGGAAGCCATGTTGGACCTAGTCCTTAGAGGAACACCAGATCTGGTGCAAGAGATAAGGGTGTTGGGGCCACTTGGCAAGAGTTATCATAGCATGATCGCGTTTGATTTATTTAATGGAGGAGGGATGGTAAGGAAATCCACAGTACTACCTTTTAACTTTCTAAAGGGAGACTATGATAAAATGAGGAATATAGTTAAGAAAAAACTAAATGGAGCAATTAAGAACATAAGATACTGGGTCAGACCAAGGTCCATCAAGCCCAGTATCCTGTTTCCAACAGTGGCCAGTCTAGGTCATACGTACCTAGCAGTTTCCCCAAAAGACACAGGTTCCACAATGCTTGTATTGGGTCAAACATTGATATCCTGGGTCCCTTCTTAATAATGGTTTATGGACCTTTCCTCCAGGAACTTGTCCAAACCTTTTTTAAACCCAGCTACACTAACAGCCTTTACTACATTCTCCGGTAACAAATTCCAGAGTTTGATTACACGTTGAGTGAAAAAATATTTTCTCTTATTAGTCTTAAATAGTTTAAACTGTAGCTTCATTGCATGTCCCCTAGTCTTTCTATATTCTGATAACGTAAACAATTGATCTACGTTTACCCGTTCCACTCCGTTCATTAATTTATAGACTTCTATCATATCTCCCCTCAGCCGTCTCTTTTCCAGGTTAAAGAGCCCTAACCTTTTTAGCCTTTCTTCATAGGGGTATCCTTCCATCCCCTTTACCATTTTGGTGGCTCTTCTCTGAACCTTTTCTAATAACGCTATATTCTTTTTAAGATACGGTGACCAGAATTGCACACAATATTCAAGGTACGGTCTCACCCTGGAATGATATAGAGGCATTATAATATCCTTTGGTTTTTTTCCCATTCCTTTCCTTATGACACCTAGCATTCTATTTGCTCTCTTGGCCGCCGCTGCACATTGGGCGGAGGGTTTAGCATGTTATCCACAATGATGCCTAAATCTTTTTCCTGAGTGGTGGTTCCTAATGTGGAACCCTGCATCGTGTAATCATAGTTTGGGTTATTCTTCCCTAGGTGCATAACTTTGCACTTGTCCACATTAAATTTTATCTGTCATTTGGAGGCCCAGTCTTCCAATTTATCAAGATCCTCTTGCAATTTTTCACAATCCTCATGGGTTTTAACAACTTTAAATAGTTTTGTGTCATCTGCAAATTTGATAACCTCACTCGTTAGTTTATTTTAGTTATATTTATTTGTACATTCTTTTATACCGCTTCTTCCAGAGATCTGATGCGGTTTACAGGTAACGTAACGAAAATAATAATGGAACTATTATTATTTTTACAATGAACATTTTTAGAACAATTTAACTAATATACATACTGTAGAACACTAGAAACTATTGGCAAGTTGATGCCCAGCTTATGTAACTGATAGAAACAACATTAATAACTATTTATAATGTGAAATTATTAAATGTTTGTATGCTGGATGATTAGATGACACATTTGATGTAAATGTAGATGTAATAGAGAGGTTTGAGTATGAGATTTGTCTACATAGGATCTAAGTAGGATCAGTATGGTGGTTGCTGGTTGGTGTTGAACTGATAATTCTGTGCATCATCGTGCTGTAGGTTGTAATAATGCTGTGTAAATAGATAGTTTTTTAACTCCTTTCTAAATGCTTTAAGGTTCTTAATTTCTCTTAGGGGCTTGTTTACAAAGCCACGGTAGCGGTTTCCGATCATTATCGGAGCTGTGGCCCCATTGATTTCAATGGGGCCGCGGCTCCGATAACGATCGAAAACCGCTACCGCGGCTTTGTAAACAAGCCCCTTAATTCGACTGGGAGGCTGTTCCACAATGTGGGTGCGAAGTATGAGAAAGCAGAGTTGCTAGTCTTCTGCCTTGATTTTCTAATGGAATCAGGTACTATCAGCATGTGTAGGTTCATTCTTCTTCTTGACCTGTATTCCTGGGGGGGGGTGTTAATAAGTGTTGCCAGATAGGACGGTGCTATATTGTTAATAAGCTTAAATGTTGTTACAATTGATTTATAGGTAATTCTAGATGGGAAGCCAGTGCAAAGCGTAGAGTATAGGAGAGATGTGGTCCGATAACTTTGCTTTGAAGATAATCCTTGCGGAGGCATTTTGGGCCAATTGCAGAGTATGCAGGTTTTTCTTAGATGTTCCTTGGAGTATGCCATTACAATAATCTAAATGAGGTGTTATTAGAGTTTGGCCCACAGTCCTTGAAGTCATTGCTGTCTATTATCGGTTGCAGCTGTTGGATTGTCCTTATTTTGAAAAAAATGGTTTTAACAGTTTACTTTATATAAGGTGTTAGGCTGAGTGTCCTGTCAAGCGTGACTCCTAAATATTTGACCTCAGCCTTTACTGGTATGGAGTTGTTTCCAATATTGATAGCTGGCGGTGGGGTGAAGTCGGGATTCCTTGTTATAAATAACACTTGTCTTTTTGAAATTGATATTCATGTTCATTGATTGTAGCCACATTTCTGCTTCAGTGAGACATCGAGTTATACTGTCGTAGTTGGGGTTGGATACCTTGAACGGTAAGTACAACATAATGTCGTCTGCATAGATGTGATAATTTATCTTATGGCATTGAAATATGGTGCAGATAAGCTGAAGATATAGATTAAAAAGTAGCGCAGAGAGGGCAGAGCCTTGTGGGATACCCTGTTCTTGAGGGAATGGCATTGAGGCGACGTGATCTACTTGAACATATTGGGTTCGGTTGGTGAAATAAGATTTAAACCATTCAAGGGTTTTATCTTTAATGCCTAATTGGGAGAGCCTGGAAATGAGCATGCTATAGTTTACATTGTCAAAGGCCGACGAAATATCAGTGAAAATGAGAATGAAGGCTCGCTTGGTATTGTCGATACCCCTGATAATAGTGTCAAATAGCGCTATAAGGAGGGTCTCTACACCATGGTATGGGCGAAACCCATATTGATGTTCATCTAATGGTGACAACAAGTCTATATAGTCCTGCAATTGTATCTGTACAACCTTTTCAATAATTTTAGCGAGGAATGGGATGCTTGCGATGGGACGGTATGAAGTAGGATCATTGCTGTCTAAAGATTTGTTCTTTAGTAATGGGCGGATTGCTGACTTTTTGAATTCATCTGCTATGAATCCTTGATGTAGTGATTGGTTCACTATGTTAAGCAAGTCAGAGGCCAATTCCGCTTTAGTCTTCTTAATCCAAGCCACTGGACAGGGATCCAAAAGTGAGATTGTAGTATTAAGTTTATTGATTGTCTGAAGCAGTTGTTTGTTTGTGATAGTTTGGAAGGTGCTCCATTTATGGGGATTGTTGTCTGATTGAGATAAGAGGGCTGGTGTGAAATGACACTTTTGCTTGAGTTTGTTAGCAAAATGGTCGGCTAAGGCTTGAGGGTAGGGATCTTGCTCGTACTGTTAGCAGGGTTTTTTGCCAAGGATTTAACGATCTCGAATAACTCCCTGGGGCAATTTAAGGTTTTTGACAATACCTTAGAGCAGGGGTCTCAAACTCAAATTGCTTTGAGGGCCAAATGAGGACTTGTAGAGTAACCCGGGGGCCGCACAAGACGCAGGCCTCATTTGCATAAGGGCATCATTTGCATAAGGGATCATTTGCATAAATATTTGCATAATGTTACCATACACTAACTTTGAGTAAACATGCCTCTTAATGAGTGTATGGATAAAGAAAGACTAAAAGATTTCTACATTACTATAAACCAGTGCCAACCGCCAGGCACATTAGGAACTACTAGAAACACTGCTCATTTAGAACCCATAGCAAACCTGCCATGTCCTAACAGCACTACCAGGACTCACAAAGCACCATACCCTAACTATCAAAAGGCAACACTGCAAATATTAAATCAACACATTTCAGAGAATAACAATACATGACCTACTCGGGAAAGAGAACAAGTGGCAATGTCAAATAGGAATTACATAAACAGAATACCTCAGCTCAGTTACACATGCAGAACATACACCATCACCAAACAAGGAATCACAATTTAGAAACAGGAAGACAATTAAACTGGGAACCCCAAAAGCCAAACTTAGAATGTACAACACTGTAGAAATAAAACTATACATTGATTTCCTCTTGTATTAAATAAAGTGCAGACGTTAAAGATGCACATTTCCAAGAGCTGACATATTTCAGTTAATAAATTCAAAATAAAGAGATATTTTTCTACCTTTTGTGCATTTTTTTTCAGTTGCAATTGTTCCAGCCACTTTCTTCTGGTTGCTTTGTGTCTTCTGCTAACTCTCCATCGTCTGCTGTCCATTTGTCCTTTCTTCTTTCCCAGTTTTTTTCCATTCTCTCTACATCTGCTTTAACATACTAATCATTCTCCTTTTGCTCTTTCCTCATTCCTATTTCATCCACTCAAATTTTACCCCTCCATCCTCAATCCCCACTTACTCTCCCAATACCCGGCCAATTGTAGATTTTTCTTCCCTCCCACACAAATGATATTTCCCCTCTCCATTTCACTCTCCCAGCCCCATCCCATTCTAATCGTCCCCCAACATCAACTCCCTTCTAGCTCCTGCCCCACCCAGCATCCGCTCCCTTCTAGTCCCCGCATCATCAGCCCATTTCCAGTCCTAGCTCCCTCCCCTCAGAGCCCATTTCCTTTCCAAGCCCCCCTCCCCATCAGCCCATTTCCATTCCAAGCCCCCTTCCACTCAGCCCATTACTATTCCAAGACCCTGTCCCCATCAGCTATTTGCAGTTCAAGCTCCCCCTTCTACTCGGCCCATTTCCAGTCATAGCACCCCCCCCCCAGTCCATTACCAGTTCTAGCCCCACCCCCCCATAGCCCATTATCGGTCCTAAGCCCCCCAACAGCCCACTTCCAGGCCTAACCCTTCCATCGCCCCATCTTCATTCTTAGCCCCCCAATCAGACCACCTCCAGTCCTAACCCCCATCTGTCCATTACCAGTACTATCACCCCATTTCCAGTCCTACCCCCCCAGCAGCCCACATCAATCCTGCTCCCCCCCCCCAGCAGCCCACATCAATCCTGCTCCCCCCCCCAGCAGCCCACATCAATCCTGCTCCCCCCCCAGCAGCCCACATCAATCCTGCTCCCCCCCCCAGCAGCCCACATCAATCCTGCTCCCCCCCCAGCAGCAGCCCACATCAATCCTGCTCCCACCCCCCAGCAGCAGCCCACATCAATCCTGCTCCTTCCCCCCAGCCGCAGCCCACATCAATCCTGCTCCCCCCCCCCCAGCAGCAGCCCACATCAATCCTGCTCCCCCCCCCCCCCGGGGAAACAAACTTTAGAAAACAGCTAGCTGCTGCTCCTGCCGCTGCCGCGGCGGCGGTAGCAGCAATACCGCATGTCCCGCGGCCCCCCCCCCCCTGCTTGCCTGTCAGTTCTTCTCTGCTTCGGCTTTCAGAGCCGCGTAGGGAGAGCTTCAACCACGTGACTAAGTTAATCCCGCTGGGGCTTATGGGAAATTTACCATCTGCCCCCGCGCGCGTAACAGAGTCGCGAGGGAGCAGCTCTCCCTTCGCGGCTCTGAAAGCCGAAGCAGAGAAGAACTGACAGGCAAGCAGGAAGGGATCGGGGGCCGCGGGACATGCGCTCAGAAGCCGGGTTGTGTATCGTGGGCCGCACAAAAGGCCCGCGGGCCGCGTGTTTGAGACCCCTGCCTTAGAGTGATGTTGTTTCTTAGCATTATTAATAGCTTCCTTGTAGGCGTTGAGCAGTGAAAAATAATGCTGTCTGTGTTCTTGTGTTTTTTTCTTTCTCCATGTGGATTCCATTTTCCTGAGTCCCTTCCGTAATGTCACTAGTTCAGCAGTGAACCACCTCTCATTTGGTTTATGCTTAATCCGCTTCTGAGATGGTAATGGTTCCGAAGCCAGCCTTATGGTTGAGTTCCAGTTTGATATTGCTTCGCAGAGATTAGTACAAGGCTGGCTTAGTAAGAACTGATTCCAGAAATGTTTCTTTATCAAAAGTGCGAAATCTCTGTCCTTGGTGTGTGGTATCAGAATTAGCTTTAGTATGATGCGGGTAGTGAAGAGTAAACCGTATCATAAAGTGGTCAGACCATGGCACTTAGTTAATGTTTGGTGGTCTATATAGTAGTTACTTTGTGTATTGAGTAGGGAGGAATATTAAATCAAGGGTGTTACCTTTTGTGTGCGTTGGGATGTTGATTGTCTGCTTAAAACCCATTTCTTCCATCACGTCAATGAAAGATGTCTCTTGGTTACTAGACAGTGATGGGAGGTTAAAGTCACCTAACATAATAAGGGGTTTCATTACAGGTGAGCTGCAGGCAGTTTCAAGTATGGTGTCTAGATTTTGGCTATTTGCAGTTGGAGGCCTATATATAAGGCATACTGCTAAATCTTTATTTTCAACCTTAAGGATATTCAAATCATCCTTGTTCTCACAGATGGTAGTTGATAAGCTGAGAACAGATTTTGCTAGTATGATGGTACCCCCTCCTTTTGTGCGATCCCTATTACATGTGAAAATGGAATATCCCTGAACTTTCATCTGGTTTTTAAGTACTGAGTTAGTTTCAGTTAACCATGTATTAGTGACACATAGGAGGTCTGGGTTTTCTGCCTTGACCAGGTCAATTAAGAGTGGAATTTTATTTCTAATTGACCTAGCATTGATGAGGATGAAGGTCATTAGTGTGGAATCGTTGAATACTTTCATATGGTTGGTCAAGGGAGTTCGATTTATCTGGATCAGCCTGTGATGTTTCGGAAATGCTCTTCCCAAGAATGGTTGTTTAGCATTCTGTATCTGGTGAACTTGTCTTTGACGATAAGGAATGACTTGTATGTATGTGGATTCAGGGAGGTTTAAAGGTGGGGAGAGAGGACATGAGGAGGAACAAAGACCAATAGGCTAAATGCATATAAGGTGATATTCATGATGAATAGAATCATTTTCTTAAGGTTCATTCTGGACGGATCTGAAACAGTGTTTACAGGATGTGCAGAAATATATATGCCGTGCTCAAAATACAGCGTGACTTAATTGAGACAGTAAAGCAGTATTATGCTGTAGCAATTGATGGAGTCTTTCCAGGGAGAGGAGTATATAATATGCTAAGAAGTGTCCTAGATTTAGTATGGATTCAACAGATACAATGAAACAGTGTTATGCTTTAACAGTATAATCTTTCCTACTTACAGTAGGTCGATTGGTGCGCTGGTCTGGATGTTCGTTTGCCTCTGATCCTCACCGAAGGACCACACCAAAGGGCCCTCTGGCGAGGCCCGCAAGTCGCGGGTGTGCCTAGGCCACGCTGCCTTAGCCGGTGCCGATTAGTGATGATGCTGTAGGTGGCAGAGCTACCGGCCGCGTGGAGGAGAAGGCTGCAGGAAGGAGCCGGGTAGCAACTGCAGGGCTCTGCTTCCCTTGTTAGTCCAGCGATCTGGTGCTGATGTCGCTAGAGAGAGGCTGCTGGCTGGTTGGAAGGTCGGTGCTGCTTCCCTCGGGGCTCTCTGAGGTGATAGATGTCTCCCAGGTAGATTGAAAGAGGGAGCTAGTTGCAAAGGTTAAAGACTTACATCAAGCTTGGGTGTTGTTTAAAAATACTATCTTGGAAGACCAGTCCAGCTGTATTCCACGCTTTAAGAAAAGTGGAAGGAAGTCCAGAAAACTGCCAGCATGGTTTAAAAGTGAGGTCAGAGAGGCTGTTGTTGCCAAAAAAGCATCTTTCAGGAAATGGAAAAAAGAGCTAAATGATGAAAACTGGAAAGAACACAAGCACTGGCAAGTTAAATGCAAGGCATTGATAAGGCAGGCAAAGAGAGAATTTGAGAAGAAGCTTGCTGTGGAAGCAAAAACTCGTAATAAAGACTTTTTCAAGTACATTCATAGTAACATAGTAAATGACAGCAGATAAAGACCAGTATGGTCCATCTAGTCTGCCCAGATTATTTTGCTTTTATCCTGTTGTAAAGGGATCCACTGTGTCTGTCCCATGCCATTTTGAATTCCGTCACTGTGTTTTCTCCCACCACTTCCATCGGGAGGGCATTCTAAGCATCCACCACCCTTTCAGTGAAGAAGTATTTCCTGAAATTTCCTTTCAGTTTACCCTCTTGCAGCTTTATGTTATGCCCTCTAGTTTTGCAGCTTACCCGTCTTTGGAAGAGGTTTGTTTGTTCATTATTTCTCTTTAAGTATTTAAAGGTCTGAATCATATCTCCCCTATCCCTCCTCTTCTCCAAAGTGTACATATTTAGGTCTTCAAGTCTCTTCTCATAAGGCTTCTGATGCAGGCTCCAAATCATTTTGGTCGCCTTCCTCTGAACAGTTTCCATTCTTTTTACATCCTTTGCAAGATACGGTCTCCAAAACTGAACACAGTATTCCAAGTGAAGCCTCACCAGTGGCTTATACAGTGGCATTAATACCTCTTCCTTTCTGCTGGTAATTCCTCTTTGTATGCAGCCCAGCACTGTTTTGCCACCTTGAGATCTACAGAAATAATCACACCAAGGTCTTTCTTCTGATCCGTGCACTCCAACCTCTCGCCCCCTATCACGCACATTTCCCTTGGGTTTCTGCTGCCCAAGTGCATAACACTGCATTTCTTTGCATTAAATCTTAATTGCCAAGCATTAGATCATTCTTCCAGCTTTTGTAGATCTTTCCTCATGTTCATCACTCCCTCGGGGGAGTCCACTCTGTTGCAAATTTTCGTGTCATCTGCAAAAAGACAGACCTTTCTATTCAGTCTTTCAGCCATATCACTCACAAATATATTGAACAGGGCCGGGCCCAGAACTGAACTCTGGGGCACCCCGCTAATCACCTTCCTTTCATCCGAGTGAGCTCCATTTAACATCACCTTCTGTCGTCTGTCACTCAACCAATTTCTGATCCAATTTACCACCTTGGGACCCATCCCCAAGCTACTGAATTTATTGATGAGCCTCCTATGAGGGAAAGTATCAAAGGCTGAAATCCA
The DNA here is from genome assembly GCA_033557465.1 of Ichthyophis bannanicus. Taxonomy (NCBI): domain Eukaryota; kingdom Metazoa; phylum Chordata; class Amphibia; order Gymnophiona; family Ichthyophiidae; genus Ichthyophis; species Ichthyophis bannanicus. The sequence goes on along the minus strand of CM066035.1, from coordinate 240,953,183 downwards.
GGTAGATGACATCCATCGCATGCCCCTAATCTAGTTCTCTGGTCACCCAGTCAAAGAACTCAATCAGATTTGTTTGGCAAGATTGTCCTTCGGTAAAACCATGTTATCTCTGATCTTACAACCTGTTGGTTTTGAGAAAGTTCACTATTCGCTCTTTCAGGAGCGCCTCCATTAGTTTTCCCGCCACCGAGGGGCCTGTAGTTTGACACTTCTTCCTTGTCACCACTTTTGTATAGAGGTACGACATCAGCCATTCTCCAGTCTTGAGGAACTTCTCCTGTTTCCAAGGATCTGTTGAAAACATCCTTTACCGGCCCTGCAAGAACCTCTCTGAGCTCTTTCAGTATCCTGGGATGTATCCCATCCGGTCCTATGACCTTGTCCACTTTCAGTTTTGCAAGTTGTTCTAACATCTCATCTTCTGTGAATGGTGTGGTATCTAATTCATTTCCATTTTTATATTTGGGAGTCACAGGTGGTCCTTTCTCCAGGATTTTCTGTAGTAAAAACGGAGCAGAAGTATTTGTTTAGCAATTTCGCCTTTTCAATGTCACTTTCAATGAGTCCGTTCCCAGCACTTCTGAGTCCTGCAATTCCACCCCTGATCTTCTTCCTTTCCCGAATATACCTGAAGAAAGTTTTGTCGCCATGCTTCACATCTTTAGCCATCTTTTCCTCTGCCTTTGATTTTGCTATCCTTATTTCTCTTTTAGTCTCTTTGAGTTTAATCCTGTATTCATTTCTGTATTCCTCTGTTTGCAAGCTTTTGAATTTTGTGAAAGCTGTGTTTTTTGCCTTTATTTGAGCAGCCACTTCTTTGGAGAACCAAATAGGTTTCCTTCTCCTTTTGTTTTTATTTATTTTCCTTACATATGTGTCTGTTGCCCCTTTTATTGCCATCTTTAGTTTAGCCCATAGCAATTTCACTTCCCTTATCCCCTCCCACCCTGCCAACTCCTCCTTCAGGTACTTGGCCATTTTGTTTTTGAAGTTTAGGACCTTTAGCTTGCTATGATTGGACTGCACCTTGGCTTTTATTTCAAACCAAACCGTGTGATGATCGCTGTTGCTCACAGGAGCGCCCACCCGGACATTTGACACGCTATCACCGTTAGTGAGCACTAAATCCAGTGTTGAGCTTTCTCTGGTTGGTTCCATCACCATTTGTCTAAGTAAAGCATCTTGGAGAGCATCCACAATTCTTTCTAGATTTGCAGAAGGAGTTATCCAATTCACATCGGGTAGATTAAAGTCACCCAAAATGATCGCTTCCCCCTTTGTGGCTATCTTGGCAATATCTATAATCAGTTTGTTATTTATCTCTTCAATTTGAGTTGGAGGTCTCTAGACTACAGCAGTATGGATGACAGTGCCATCTCCTCTTTCCAACACAATCCAGAGTGCTTCTTCTTTTCCCCATGCCCCCTGCATTTCAGTAGCTTTAATATTGCTTTTGACATACAAGGCTACTCCTCCTCCTTTTCCATTTACTCTGTCTCTTCTGAATAGATTATAGCCAGCTATGGCTATATCCCAATCATGCGATTCATTAAACCATGTTTCTGTAATGGCCACAATGTCCAAGTCCATTTCCACCATTAAGGCTTCCAGGTCCGGAACTTTGTTGGCTAAACTTCGAGCATTTGTGCTCATTATTTTCCAGCATTTAACTGGCTTGCGTGTATTTTGCATTGATTTTACTCTGCCCACTTCTTCCCACTTGTTTATGATGTGTGGTTTAAAAGTGTGGCTGTTTCTGATGTTTTTCTGCTTTTGCAGGGAGTGACGTCCAGAACTTGACCTTCCCTATCCGTCACCCCCTTTTTCTATTTTAAATGCATATCCGCATACTTCCTGAATTTTTCACTTAGGATTCTTTTCCCTGCGACAGAGAGATATAGTCCATCGGCACAGTATAGTCTCTTGTTGGCCCATCTTTTTCCCCAGTCGCCTATAAATCTGAATCCTTCCTCTTTGCACCAGGTCTGGAGCCATGCGTTAAAGCTGTTTATGCGATTTAGCCTTTCTGCCCCCTTACAAAGAACAGGTAGAACTTCTGAGAATGCTACAGTGTTAACAATGGGTTTTAGTTTCTCCCCTAGAGTTTGAAAGTCCCTTTGGACTGTAATGGCATTGTTTCTAGCCAGGTCATTTGTACCCAAGTAGATGACAACATCAATATTGGAGTGCTTGCTTTTAGTCCTAATGACATCAACAATTTGGTTTGTATTCTTTATTTATTTAGACAGTTTTGTATACCGTCTTATCCTTCAATCAAAGCGGTCACAACACAATTGGGGGATACATTTAACACGCGGGGATATGAGACACATACACTAATACTTACAGGGAACATGGGCAATGGAGGGTTAAGTGGCTTGCCCAAGACCACAAGGAGCATCTGTGGGACTAGAAACCCCAGTCCTTCTGGCCCAAGGTTGCTGTCCTCTAGTGGGATTTGAACCTCCGACCTTCCGGCCTGAAGTACTTTGCCCCAACCACTAGGCTGCTCCTCCTCCTTGCTAGCTGATGAGCCTGGGAGGCAATTGACTAACTTCTCTCCTTTGAACTGTGTTCGCAAGTTGGTGCCTCTGATGATGGAATCACCAAGTAGTAGTAGTAGTTTTCTGTTCCTAGAGTTTTTCTTCATATTTGGTGCTTTATCAGGAGATTTTAAGGGCCCTACAGCCTCCCTGGATTGGGCATTAACCAAAGCAGAGAAGGCATTTTGCAATGATATCTCATGATGTACTGGGTGTTTCTGCATTACAGGACGCAATCTACCAGAGCCCACTGTGATCCATTTGTTCCTGGGTGTTTGACTGTTTGTGGGAGCAGTGGTGGACTTTGTTCATTTTGTATCCTAGAAGAGGTGTTCTTCATTGCAGCCAGTTCCTCCCTCAGTAGAGTCAATTCTTTATGCATGGCAGCTAGGTCTTCCCTTAGTAGAGTCAATTCTTTATGCATGGTAGCTGATTTGAGGCACATAGGACAAACTCCAAGGCTCCAAATAATTCTTCTTGGAATGAACGTGCCACAGTTATTGCACTGAATACTTGACATGCTGGTTAAGAAAAGAGGAAGAAGAAGAAGAGGAAGAAGAAAAAGTGGGTGTAACCCAAATTAAAAAGGATAGTTGGCAACGTATGCGGCCACTATATAGGCAGTGCTGCCCCTGGGGTGGGTGGGGTGAGGGGTAGGGTGGGCGGGAACCTAAGTGTCACTGGCCATTAGGCTTTACCTGAATCCGGGCACACTCAGATATCTGATTTATGGCTACACAAGGAAAGAGGTAGCAAGAAACCTGTGAGAGAGTCAGTTGGACCATTAGATGATAGAGGGGTAAAAGGGGCACTAAGAGGGGACAAGGCCATAGTGGAGAGACTGAATGAATTCTTTGCTTTGATCTTTAATAAGGAAGATGTAGGGGTGTTACCCATGACTGAAGTGGTTTTAAAGGTGATACTGCAGAAGAACTGAAGGAAATATTGATATACCGGGAAGATGTATTACAACTATTTGATAAACTGAAGAGTAGCAAATCACCTGGACCGGATGGTATACATCCAAGGGTGTTAAAAGAACTGAAATATGAGATTGCAGACCTGATATTAGTAATCTGTGAACTATCATTAAAATCATCTGTAATACCTGAAGATTGGAGGATGGCCAACGTAACGACAATTTTTAAAAAGGGTTCCAGGGGTGGTCCGGGAAAATACAGACCGGTGAGCCTGATATCAGTACTGGGAAAAATGGTAGAAACCATCATAAAGAACAAAATTACTGAACATGCAGATAGTCATGGCTTAATGGGGGACAGCCAACATGGTTTAAGACAAGGAAGATCTTGTTTTACTAATCTGTTATGTTTTTTTTGAAGGTGTGAATAAACAGGTAGACAAAGGTGAGTCAGTTGATATAGTGTATCTGGATTTTCAGAAAGCCTTTGACAAGGTCCCTCATCAGAGACATTTGGCAAAACTAAAGAGTCATGGGATAGGAGGCAGTACACTATTGTGGATCAGGAACTGGTTAAAAGACAGAAAGCAGAGGGTAGGGCTAAATGGCCAGTTTTCTCAATGGAGAAAGGTGAATAGTGGTGTACCCCAGGGATCTGTGCTGGGTCCGCTGCTTTTTGACATATTCATAAATGACCTGGAAAAGGGAATAACGAGTGAGGTTAACAAATTTGCAGATGACACAAAACTATTTAAAGCTGTTAAAACCCAAGAGGATTGTGGAAAATTCCAAGAGGATCTTGATAAATTGGAAGACTGGACATCAAAATGGCAGATGAAATTTAATGTGTACAAGTGCAAAGTTATGCACCTAGGGAAGAACAACCCAAACTATGGTTACACAATGCAAGGTTCCACATTAGGAACCACCACCCAGGAAAAAGATTTAGGCATCATTGTGGATAACATGTTAAACTCCTTGGCCCAGTGTGCAGTGGCGGCCAAGAGAGCAAATAGAATGCTAGGTATCATAAGGAAAGGAATGGAAAATAAAACAAAGGATATTATAATGCCTCTATATCATTCCAGGGTGAGACCGCACCTTGAATATTGTGTGCAATTCTGGTCGCTGTATCTTAAAAAGGATATAGCATTATTAGAAAAGGTTCAGAGAAGAGCCACCAAAATGGTAAAGGGGATGGAAAGATACCACTATGAAGAAAGGCTAAAAAAGTTAGGGCTCTTTAACCTGGAAAATAGACGACTGAGGGGAGATATGATAGAAGTCTATAAATTAATGAACGGAATGGAACGGGTAAACATAGATCGATTGTTTACATTATCAGACTATAGAAAGACTTGGGGACATGCAATGAAGCTACAGGGTAAACTATTTAGGACTAATAAAAGAACATATTTTTTAACTCAACGTGTAATCAAACTCTGGAATTTTTTACCGGAGGATGTAGTAAAGGCTGTTAGTGTAGCTGGGTTAAAAAAGGTTTGGACACGTTCCTGGAGGAAAGGTCCATAAACCATTATTAAGAAGGGACCCAGGATATCAATGTTTGACCCAATACAAGCATTGTAGAACTTGTGTATTTTGGAGAAACTGCTAGGTACTTGTGACCTAGATTGGCCACTGTTGGAAACAGGATACTGGGCTTGATGGATCTTGGTCTGACCCAGTATGGCAAATCTTATGTTCTTATACACTACACAAAGCATAGTCCTAAAGCTATACTATAAATAGTTATTGAAGTGTTGCACAGTTAATTGTCAAAATTTACAAGACAATTGTTAACTGTTACATGTAAAATAGTTGATGAATGTACCCGTTCCATGTAAAACTGTTGTTAAGTTCATTGCAAATTGCCTTGATAAAACTGAAAGGCGGTATATAAAAAAATGCCAAATAAATAAATAAATCCTGATTATCTGCCTGGGATAATCCTGCATATCCTGTCCCTCCCCCCCCAAACCTTCTCTCTCCTTACCTCTTTTCCCTTGTATTGCGTTTCTCTCTCCTCTTTTCTTTACTGTTAAATCGTAGTTCCTTTTCGTGCCTCCAGTTTAGTCCTCTACTTCTGGGTAGTGCACCTCCTCCTGCAGCTTGGAGACTGGACCAATCAGAACTCTGCCATCACTGGATGCAGCCTGCAGGCATTCCCCATAAGCCCCAGTGTGTCCAGTCTCCATGCAGCAGGAGGACGTTGGGAGCCTAGCTCCTAAGCTTACCTGACACAGAGGAGCAATTTAGGAAGGGATTGGAGTTTTAAACCTTAACCATTCAGTCATTTATTTATTTGTTTTGTTTCAGTTCTTTCAGTTCATTGGTTTTCGTTATGTTAAATTAATTATTTCCCTTTCACTTAATTTAAATTAAATTATGTATTTTCCCTTGATTAATTGAGGTAATTTTGGAGCTGTCCCTATAAAAGAGCTAGTCGGGGATGCTCCGGATGCCTTTTAGCGGTCCTTTCCCTTTGGGAGCCGCGGCGTTATGAGCTTGCTAATTCGGATCTCTCCCCCTGGACTGTACGGGGGAGAGCTCCGCAGGCCGTGCCAGCACTCTGTGTGGGAGTCAGTGACGGCAGCCATCTGTGGCGGCGGATTAAGGCCTTCAAGCTGGAAGCAGGCAAAACTGCCCTCACAGTGACGACCGCTCATGTCTGGGTCGGGCGGCATCGCGTTTTCAGACCCGGTCTTCTTTTTCACTTTACCTCGGCGCAGCAGGTAAGGTCTTGAAAAGCAGAAGGCCATTTTTGTTCAAATTTAAATATTCCCTGTTTGGGCGCGAAGGGGAGCCCAGCAGGGTTTGGCGCCATTTTCTATCTTTGCGTGGCTGCAATTGGCAGCGACCTGCGCTCTGGGTCTGTTCTGTGGTAAGAAGAGGGCATCCATTCTTTCAGTTAATTGTTTTCATTTATTTCTATTTACATTACGTTAAATTTCTTTATTTATGTAGTTTATTTTGTTTCGGGGTTGTTTTCCTTCACATTTACAGCTTAAAAAAAAAAATTTCCTTCTATTTGTTGCTCAGTAGTTTGGCAGAGCTCTGCCCGGGTTAAGTGCCCGGAACCCGTCTTCGGGTTTTGCGGGGTCGGGCCAGCATGATGGTTGAGGGGACTTGCTCCTTTCCCGCGCGTTTGCAACGGGACGGGTGGAGCACGCTTGAAGGCAGTATAGTGTTTTATTCCTCTTTCTTTTTTTTTCCAAGTGGGAATATTGGTTTAATTTCAAGTTTCGCTCAGATGGTTTGTAAGCGGTACTAGTTCCCCTTTTAGTTCTTCCCGTACCGGGGAGTTAAAAAAATAAAAAGAGCGAGGCTCTGCCCCTAGCGGAGTGTCTGTCGCTGCAGAAACAGAGAGAGGAGCTAACTCGGGCTGTTAGGGCTACTAATTTTTACCACTGTCTGATCTGTAGCAGCTATTACCCCAGTTCTTGGGGTCAGTTGCAGTTTGTTTAATGATCTTGATTTCCTTTCCTTCTTCGCTGACTTGTGCCTGCGTGAATGGACAGACACGAAGCTGCAGATTCGGTTTCTTAACCGTGCCCACTTTGAGTATGTGTGCTCGCGCTTAGGGGCGGTGGAGTCAGGTCCATAAATAGTAATTACACTTACCTGGTAATTGTAGTTCCTTGAGAGACGACAGCTTAGTCCTCCTGCCTCTCCCTGTCTCTTTGTTTTTAGCGCGGCACGCCTTGGGTTCAGAGGTCCGTATTCCCAGGTGAGTGCGTTTCCTTCTCCTTTTTCCTTTCGCTCCAATGTTTTCTTTTTATTCTCACTTTCTGCTTTGGCTGTGGCAGGGGCGGGACATTCCGTTCCTGTTAGGGGTGGCCTATGGCCACAATACAAAAAAAAAAAAAACCGCAATTGCACAGTTGGGCCCGATTAAAGGTTAGCTACGTGTTTGAGTTTGCTTTGTCAGTAGGTCACTGGAGTTCCAGAGATGCCTGGTATAAGGGTTCCAGAGGAGCTGAAATTTGATTGGTCCAGTCTTCATGCTGCAGGAGGAGGTGCACTACCTCTTGGGATCTAGGCCACCCCTAACAGGAACGGAATGTCCCGCCCCTGCCACAGCCAAAGCAGAAAGTGAGAATAAAAAGAAAACATTGGAGCGAAAGGAAAAAGGAGAAGGAAACGCACTCACCTGGGAATACGGACCTCTGAACCCAAGGCGTGCCGCGCTAAAAACAAAGAGACAGGGAGAGGCAGGAGGACTAAGCTGTCGTCTCTCAAGGAACTACAATTACCAGGTAAGTGTAATTACTATTTCCTTATCGTTCCTCCAGCTTAGTCCTCGACGTATGGGATGTATCAAAGCAGCCTAACGGGTGGGATTTTTCCAGCCGGCACGCAGAACCGCGGAACCAAAACCGGCATCGCTCGCCGCCAAGATATCAAGTCGATAATGTTTACTGAAAGTGTGCAAAGAAGACCACGTGGCCGCCTTACAGATATCCACCGGCGAAACCAAACTGAACTCCGCCCAGGACGCTGCCTGCGCTCTTGTAGAATGAGCGCGCAACCCAACAGGCGGAATTCGACCGTGTAACAGATAAGCTGAGCCAATCGCCTCCTTAATCCACCGAGCAATAGAAGCCTTCGCCGCCGCTTCTCCTTTGCGAGGACCGCCAAACAGCACAAACAAGTGATCCGATTTACGAAAACCGCTGGTAACCTTTAAATAGCGTCGGAGAACCCTCTTGAGGTCCAACCGACTTAAACCGCGATCAGAAGCATGCCCTTCCGACTCCGGAAATACCGGAAGGGAAACGACCTGGTTCAGGTGGAAAGGAGACGTCACCTTAGGCAGAAAGGAAGGCACAGGCCGCAGAACCACTTTTTGAGCCGAGAAAGACAGAAAAGGCTCCCTACAAGAAAGAGCCTGTAGCTCGGAAATACGGCGTGCTGAGCAAATCGCCACTAGAAACACCGTTTTAAGAGTCAAATCCTTTACCGAACTACGAGACAGAGGCTCAAAAGGGGCTGCACTGAGAGTCCGCAACACCAAATTAAGATCCCAAGAGGGTACCGAGACTCTACGGGCCGGACGCAGTCTAGAAACAGCCCGCAAGAAACGCACGACATCAGCATGAGCACCTAACGCCACGCCCTGAATCTTTCCTCGGTAACATGACAGCGCCGCCAATTGTACGCGTAACGAACTGGCGGCCAAACCTTTAGCAAAACCGTCCTGCAAAAAATCCAGGATCACCGGAATAGAGGCTGTAGCCGCTCGTATCTGATGTCGAGAACACCAGTCCTCAAAAACACGCCAAACCCGTACATAGGCCAGCGAAGTAGAGCTCTTGCGCGCTTGCAACAGGGTCGCCACGACCGCCCGTGAATAACCCCGTTTTCTCAGCCGAGCCCTTTCAATAGCCAGGCCGTAAGAGAGAATCTCCCCACTTGAGGCATGCGAAGGGGACCCTGACACAACAGATCTGGAACCACGGGAAGCCTCCACGGAGAACCGTCCACCAACCGCATCAGATCGGCATACCAAGGCCGACGAGGCCAATCCGGCGCTATCAACAGCACCCGACCTCGGTGAGCCTCGATACGCTGAATCACGCGCCCCAGCAGGGGCCACGGAGGGAACACGTAGAGCAGACCCGCGGAGGGCCAAATCTGCAAAAGAGCATCCAGACCTTCGGACATTGGCTCTCTCCGACGACTGTAGAATCGAGCTGCCTTTGCTGAGCGGAACGTGGCCATCAAGTCCATGACCGGTTGGCCCCACCGCCGAACCAGCTGCGCGAACACCCGCGGCTGAAGTTCCCATTCGCCGGGATCCACCTGAACTCTGCTGAGAAAGTCTGCCGTAACGTTGTCTTTTCCGGCAATGTGTGCCGCCGAGATGGCCAGCAGTCGTGGCTCCACCCACTCGAACAACGTCCGAGTCTCCGCTTCCAGGCCGACGCTTCCGGTACCGCCCTGCCGGTTGATGTAGGCCACCGTCGCCGCATTGTCGGAGAGAACTCGAACCGCCCGAGCCGCTATCTGGGTCTCGAAGTGCTGCAAGGCTAATCGAACGGCTCAAAGTTCTAAGCGATTGATCGACCAAGCGCTCTCCTCCGGGGACCAGAGACCTTGAGCGAACTGACCCTCGAAGTGTGCGCCCCAGCCCGACAGGCAGGCATCCGTCAAGAGCGGAACATAGTTCGGCTGCTCCAACGGCATCCCCACCCGCAGCGAGGATGGGCTCAGCCACCAACGCAGATCTCTCCGAACGCCCAACGGGCAAGGTAGACGTTTGCCCAGGGAATCGGACTGGTTGGACCAGCGACGGAGTAAGGCCCGCTGGAGCGAACGCATGTGAAAGCGTGCCCAAGGTACCACCTCCAGGGAAGCTGCCATCGTCCCGAGCAACTGCAGGTATTGCCAGGCCGACGGAGCCGGAGTCTTTCGGAACCGCCGTACCAGGGATTGAAGAGCTAATATCCTGCGTTCGGGAAGAGATACCAATCCCACGCCCGTCTCGAACTTTACTCCCAAATATTCGAGAAGATGCGTTGGCACCAAATGGCTCTTGTGGGGGTTGACCACCCAGCCGAGAGACTGCAAGAGCGCCACGACTTTTGCTGTCGCCGCCAAGCTTTCTGCGCGAGACTTCCTGCGAATCAGCCAATCGTCCAGGTAGGGATGGACGAGCACTCCCTCTTTGCGCAAGGCCGCCGCCACCACCACCATGACTTTGGTGAAAACTCGCGGCGCGGTCGCAAAGCCGAAGGGCAACGCCTGAAACTGGAAATGGCCCCATGGCAGCGCAAAGCGGAGATATTTTTGCTGGTCCTCTCGAATCGGGATATGGAGATAAGCCTCCGTGAGGTCGAGAGACGTGAGAAACTCGCCCTGGCGGACCGCGACTATCACGGACCGTAGAGTTTCCATCCGAAAGTGGGGAACCCGTAGACAACGATTCACTCCTTTGAGATCCAAAATGGGGCGAAGATCGCCACCCTTCTTTGGCACCACGAAATAGATGGAGTACCTTCCCTGACCATATTCTGCTGGTGGCACGGGAATGACCGCCCCCAACCGGAGAAGACGATCGAGCGTTTGCCGGATCTGAAGGGTTTTTCGGACTCCCCGGCAGGGGGACGCTACAAAGGAATCGAGCACGGGACGGGCCAAATCGAGAACATACCCATCTCGTATGATGTCCAAAACCCACTGATCGGAAGTAATATGGGTCCAAGCGGAGAGAAAACGTCGAAGACGCCCTCCGATCACAGGCAGCTCCACCTGGACCCGCTGCCCTTCATTGTGGCTTGCGGGCGGCTGGAGAACTAGCCGCCGAGAATCCTCTGCAGGCGCCACGGAAGCCGCGAAAAACGGACGCTCGGGAGCTATATCTGCCACGCTGGAAACCCCCATAACGTGGCGAGCGGAACCTGCGAAAGTCCCGAAACTGCCCCTGAGATACCGGAAGTGACCTACCTTGCTTGGGTCTATCCTCCGGCAGGCGACCGCCTTTGGAGTCTCCCAGGTCCTTAACCAACTTATCCAAGTCCTCACCAAAGAGCAGTCTCCCTTTAAAGGGCAATCTGCCCAACCGCGATTTGGAAGACCCATCGGCTGCCCAATTTTTTAACCAAAGAGCTCTGCGGGACGCCACCACAGACGCCATGCTATTGGAGAGAGCTCTGATGAGATCATACTGGACATCCGCTAAGTACGCCGCCCCAGATTCCAAGCGGTGGATCTCAGTCAGCATGTCGGTCTCTAAGGAAGGAGACTGTTGCAGTCGCTGAGCCCAGCGCAAACATGCACGGGCCACCCAAGCCCCGCAAACGGAAGCCTGTAACGCAATCGCATCCGCCTCAAAGGATTGCTTCAACAGCCCGTCCATTTTCCGGTCCTGCGGCTCACGTAAGGCCGCACTCCCTTCCACCGGAATGGTGGTCTTCTTAGTCACTGCCGACACGGCCGCATCGACTTTGGGAGAGCGGAAACGCTCTAGATCGGCGTCCGAAAGAGGATAAAGCCGGCGCATGACCTTAACCCCCTTGAGACCCGATTCAGGAGTGTCCCACTCGGCCTGAATCATCTGGTCAATAACCTTGTGAATCGGGAACACCACGTTAGTCTGACGCACCGCTTGAATAATGGGATCTGCCCCGTCCGCCTCCTCCACTGGAGCAGTAGGGACCAAACCCAAAGTTTGAAGCGCCTCCGAAACAAGAGCAGGTAGCTCTTCCCGTCGGAACACGCGAATAATCTTAGCCTGATCCTCCGGCTCAGGAAGCTCGCCCTCTTCCAAGCCATCTGCATCCATCTCCTGGTCTAACTCTGGGTCAGCCCCTTCAGGCCACTCAGCTTCCGAAGGAAAAGGGTCGTGCAGCCGTGTCCGCTTAGGGGCCCTGCCGCCGGACAACAGAGGCTCCCCCGAAGCGGGCTGTGCAGACACCCCCTGCGCTGGAAGTGGCGAAGCTCCCATAACCTGGCGCCTACGGCAGAACGCCTGGTGCAGGAGCAAGACAAAATCTGGAGAAAAATCCTCCAAGGGCAGGTCTGACTGTCCCGCAGACGCCAAGCAACTGGTAGAAAGAAGACCCGAGGGTCCTTCCAGCGGCGAGTCCAAGTCCCCTGCTGCTGCGGCCTCGGCCTGCGCCGGCGCAGCCACAGAACTTTCTAGGCGCTGCTCCATACTGCGAGAGAGCGAGGCACAGCGTGGGCACACGCCGGTCTCCGCGTCCGCGCCCCGCCGAGAACCACAAATGAGACAAAGAGACCCCCCTGGCATGACAGCCCTTGCGCTGTTGAAAGCTAGCAGGCACAGCGCAACGCTGAAAAGGGAAGAACTGGCTCACTGGCCCAGAAGAACCATGCGGGAACTGGGCCTGAGCTGACAACAGAAAGCCTCTGAAGGGAGGAGGGAAGAAAGTATCTCCCCGGCTTTCGAGAGATGTGGCCCCCTTTTTGGTATATATATATTTTTATTTATTTATTTATTTTATTTTTTTTAACACATCTCAGGACACCCGATGGCTGAGAAAAAACACATTACAAAACCAATGGTGGAGACCACAACCGGCGTGCAAAGGAAGAGAAGAGGAGACACTCAATCCCCCCCCCCCCCCCAGCCGCGGGACCGCTGCAGTCCGAGGAAAGGGGCCGAAAATAAAATAACACGAAGAAATTAAAAGAAATTAAAAGAAACTAAAAGCAATTAACTTAAATATTGAAAAGAAATGAAAGAACTAAATAAATTCACCGCGGGACACCCCGAAGAAAAAACCGCGAGTGAAGAAAAAATGGCCGCGGCAGCCAGGCAACTTTGGCGCGCTTTTTCCCCTGCTGAGAAAAAAAGTCTGAGGGAAAGCAAACACTGCTGCAGCCTACAACTAGCAGCCCCTGAATACCGCGACCCTGGGAGCCCCCCCGAACAAACTCCACCAGCACTGAGGGATCCCAGCACGGCCGGACAGAGCACAGAACTTGGCTCAGCAGCCGCTCTGAACTCCCACCGCCGTCGGCACTTACCGGCACTAGTAAATCAGACTCAGCAACCCTCCGGAGAGGAGTTGCTGTTCAGCCGCCGCAGGAGCTCTGCTCCGAAGAGCCCTGGAGCAGAGATCCTAATTCTTCAGGTAGACCGGCTATAAAAATAACAGCGGCAAAGGCTGGACAGGAGAGGGACCTTCCTCAGGACCCCCCCCCCTCACGGAGTGCTCTGAGAAGAAACCCACAATTTAAAGGGACAGAAACCCTTAAATTACTAAAGAAAAGAAGCCCAATAGGACAAAAAATAAAGACCCAAAAGGTTAGCTAGGGAAGCAAATACAACTAACTAAACAACTAGTGAGCCCAGCTAGGCTCACTAACGTCCTCCTGCTGCATGAAGACTGGACACACTGGAGTTCCAGAGATGCCTGGTATAAGGGTTCCAGAGGAGCTGAAATTTGATTGGTCCAGTCTTCATGCTGCAGGAGGAGGTGCACTACCCATACGTCGAGGACTAAGCTGGAGGAACGACGTTCAGGTGCTATCATCTTTGGGCGCTGTTCTGTTGATATCCAGGTTAGGAGAGATGGGCCTTTCAGTTATTCCTCGATCTGGAGGAGGTACTATCCGGTTTTTTCAGTGGTCCCAGGCTTGGGTACAAGTCAAGGTTACGCATGTTTCCATGTTGTATTTCTATCCTTGGGCCTAAAGGTCTCTCTTTGAGTTTTGCTACTTGAGGCAAAACGGTTCAGTAGTTTATTCAAGGCTGGAGGACCTGGGGTGCTGTTCTTGTCTGGGGTTCAAGCCCTGGGCCCTCTGTCAGCCTGCCTCCTCCGTTAGCCCTCCATTCTCTGCAAGGCATCTCAGTGCCTTTCCGCTTCTGTTTAATAGACTCTGCCCGTGAGAGTTGGTCACAGGGGCCTGGCGCTAGCCGCAGCGTGTTATACTCAGGGGAGAGACCTTGTGAGGGGTCCTTTCATCAGAAGTTTAAAAAAAAAAAAAAAAGAAAGATAAATAAATAAATAAAATGAATAAATAAATAAGTAGATACCTGAATCTTAATCAAACAGCCCTGCTGGGGCAGGCAAGGTCTCTCGTGCTCAGTGACCTGTTTCCATTAGTGGCCAATCTGGGTTTCACTTGCCTTGCAGTTGTCCAGGGCGGCGAATCGGCTCCACCATGCTGGGGTTGAAGCAGACAGGGGGTTCTGGTTACTATTCAAAGCCTTCCGTTGCAGGTGCACCAGATATGGCACTTGCTTGGCTCCCTGTCTTGTAGGCTATCTGGAGTTGTGGGAAGCTGGAATGTCCCATAGCAGTTTGTTAATCTAGTATTCAGTCCGTTTTTTTCTTTAATGCGGTTTGGGGGCCTTTCCTCCAGGAGCGTGGCCCAACCCTTGTTGAATTCGCCTACGGGGCACAGGTCCTTTCACACAAGGCTCTTAGACCACTGGATTTCTGGAGTGATCCATCAGCCAACTGGGCCTGTGCGGGGTCCATACAAGGCTCTCCTGGGGTGACAGACATTTGGACCGTCTCTTGCACCTAGCAGCGGTCGTTCCCGTACCGTTAGCAGCATACGACATGGGTCGTTACTCTATTTATTTCGGTACCACAGGTTGACGGCTCCCTTCGTCCGATTCTGGATCTCATGGTAGTGAATCGTGGTTTCAGGGCGCTACATTTTCGTATGGAAACGCTGCGGTCGGTTATTGTGGCAGTTCGATGAGGAGAATTCTTGACATCTCTCGATTTCACGGAGGCTTATCTCCATCTCCCGATCAGAGCGTCCCATCAAAAGTTTCTGAGGTTTGCGTTTCCTTGGGGGGCATTTCCAGTTTCAAGCACTGCCCTTTGGATTGGCATCAGACCCTTGCGTGTTCACAAAAATAATGGTAGTATTGGCAGCAGCGCTAAGAACGGAAGGAGTCTTCATTCATCTGTACCTAGACGATTGGTTGATTCGGGCAACATCCCAGTCCGAGAGTGCAGAGGCCACGAAGAAGGTAGTACATTTTCTTCAGGCCCTAGGCTGGATAGTCAACCCCATAAAGAGTCGCCTGGAGTCGACTCCGGTTCTCGAGTACTTGGGGTTGCAGTTCGATACTCGGAAAGGCTCCGTATTTCTGACGGAGCGGGGAGCTCTAGCTTTCCGAGGCCTCGTGCGGGCCTTTCGGAAGCTTGTGCCTCCGACAGCATGGCGGTACTTTCAAGTTCTAGGGACAATGGCGGCGACGTTGGAGGTGGTTTCTTGGGCCCGATTTCATATGCGGCCGTTACAACGTGCCTTGATTCGCCGCTGGTCCAATCAGTCCGATTCGTTGAGCAATCGGCTCCCTTGTCCGCTGCGGATCCGACAGTCTCCGGTAGTGGCTGTAGTCTTCGGCCCTGCGTCTGGGGATGCCCTTGGAGCAACCAACTTGGCTCCTCCCTTGGCGGCTACAAGTCTCGCCGGTGGGGGTGGGCATTGTGGCGTTGACTTTGCCAGGGTCTCTGGTCCGCAGAGGAGAGCAGTTGGTCTTTCAACCGTTTGGAATTGAGAGCGGTGTTTCTAGCTCTGAAAACCTTCGAGGCTCAGGTGACACAGCGAGCAGTTCGAGTACTGTCCGGCACTGCCACATCCGTAGCATACATAAATCGTCAGGGAGGCACCGGCAGCGTAGCCATGGAGATCGAAGAAGACATTCTCTTCTTGGATCGCGCCGTGGTTGCAAATGATAACAGCGGTACCTGTAGCGGGGAGAGTCAACGGGACGTCAAAGCTTCTCCGCAGAGTCCAGGTGGATGCCGGGGAATGAGAGTTGCATCCCGCGGTATTCGCGCAGTTGGTTCTCCGGTTGGGACAACCGGTCATAGACCTGATGGACACTTATCAATCCTCAAAGATGAATCGGTTTTTCGGCAGATGACGAGAACCTTTGTCGGAAGGGAGCGTCACTCTTTTATAGCCATGGCTGTTGACGGGTCTTCTCTACGTGTTTCCCCCGTGGGCGCTCATCGGACACATGATTCTGCGGATCGAAGCGCATCAGGGGAGGGTGCTCTTGATAGCGCCAGATAACCCAGGCGTCCGTGGTATGCCGACCTGCTCAGATTACTAGACGGACTTCCGTGGCGTCTTCCGGTGTTTCCGGAACTCCTCAAGCAGGGTCCTCTTCTGATGCTGCGTGTGGGGAGTTTCTCGCGTCCGCCTTGGCCATTGAAGGGGCGTGGCTGAGAAAGAAAGGTTATTCAAGGTCGGTCGTATCAACTCTGCTTCAAGTACGGTAACATTCATCTTCTCTGGCCTATGTTCGTATTTGGCAGATCTTTGAGGACTGGTGTTTCCGACGTCACATCCGCAAGGCCACGGCGCCTGTACCGGTAATATTGCATTTCTTGCAGGATGGCATCGATAGGGGGCTAGCTGCCAGTTCGTTGAGGGTGCAATTAGCGGCCCTGGCCTGTTATAGCGGTAAGGTACGGAGCGTAGCTCTAGGGGTTCTCAGTGTTGTGTTACGTTTCCTTATAGCGGTCACTAGATTGCGTCCAGCGCGTCAGACTTCCGTTCCGCCGTGGGATCTCAACTTGGGTTTAAGGGCGCTGGGGATACCTCCTTTTGAGCCCTTACACCAGATGTCGGTCAAAGATTTCTCTCTCAAGGCTGAGTTTTTGGTAGCGATATGTTCGGCACGGCGCATTTCGGAGTTGCAGGCTCTATTGTGTCGGGAGCCTTTTCTATGCTTTTCTGCTCAAAAAGTGGTACTCCAGCCGGTACCCTCCTTTCTATCTAAGGTGTCCTCGCCTTTTCTTGTGAGTCAGACGGTGTCTCTTCCGGTCTTCCGGGCAGATGGAGAGCATGTTTCTGGCCGGGGTCTGAGTCGCTTGGACATCAAGGGAGTTTTGCTTCGTTAGTGGCCATCAGATTCGTTCCGCACGTTAGATCGTTGTTGGTCATGTTTGGGGGTCCCCGGAATGGAGAGGCGGCGGCGAAGGCTTCCATTTCCAGGTGGATCAAAGAGGCGATCGTCTCGGCGTACATATTGCAGGGTAGGCCAGCTCCTGTGGTTTTGAGGGCTCAGTCTACTTGAGTGTGGGCCGCTTCCTGGGCGGAGCACAGGCTAGTTCCACCAGTGGAAATTTGCAAAGCAGCGATGTGGTCATCACTGCATACTTTTAGCAGTTGCTACCGGCTGGATGTGCTGGCGGTGGGGGACGCCGGTTTCGGGTCAGCGAGTTTGCGTGCTGGCTGGCAGGGTCCCTCCCATTAGTACTGCTCTGTTACATCCCAGAAGTAGAGGACTAAACTGGAGAAACGATAAGGAAATAGAAATTACACTTACCTGGTAATTGTAGTTCCTTGAGTGATGACAGTTTAGTCCTCATTCCCGCCCTCACTTTTCTTATTTGATTCGGCATGCAGTCTGTCCTGAAGAGCGATTTTACAGGTGAGTGTCTTGTCGGGAGAACTAATCCTCTAGTTCGTTCTGACTTTCCTCTTATTTCACTGCCTGTAATTGGCTCGGCAGGAGAGAGGGTTTTATTTCGGAGAATCTTTTCCTTTCCGGCTTCAGGGAAGGTTTGTTTTCTTTACAGTTTCAATTGTTTACCCAGTTAGCTATTTATTTCTTGCTCTTTTGAGTCTGCTTTGTCAATAGGTCACTGGGGCTTATGGGGAATGCCTGCAGGCTGCATCCAGTGATGGCAGAGTTCTGATTGGTCCAGTCTCCAAGCTGCAGGAGGAAGTGCACTACCCAGAAGTAGAGGACTAAACTGTCATCACTCAAGGAACTACAATTACCAGGTAAGTGTAATTTCTATTTCCTTATCATCCCTCAAGTCCAGTCCTGGACCTCTGGGGTTGTGATCCTCCTCCAGCAGCTTGGAGACTGAGAAACGTCACTCTTGTGATGTCAATGGCATATATAACCACAGGATCCACCTCCTCGTTCCTGTTATCTCAGTCTCCAAGCAGCTGGAGGATTGTGAGCCTGGAGGTTCGGGGCTCACTTGAGGAGCAATTAACCCTTTCCAGGCCGAGCCCAAAACTCTTGGGATCCAAAATTCTGACTAAATATTCCTATCAAATGGTATATAATACATGACCATAGCAAAAGGAAAATCACTATTAGAACATATTGAATAAGACGGGTACAATTTTCCCGAAATATGCAAAAATTAACCCGGCTGCAGAATGTGGATTAAAAATTTAAATTAGGCCTTGAAAGGGTTAAGGAGAGTTAGAGTAGGGTTCTTGTAAGATTTCTTAAGATTTTCTTGTTTTTTGATTAATTTGTAGAAGTTGGTAATATCCCTTTAAATTTTAGAGTTTGTGCTGAAGTACTCCCCCCCCCCCTCCCTCCCTTCCTGTCTCATTACTCGGTGCTGGGGCCCTGTGCTGCCTAGGGAACAGGTGAAGCCAGGAGTGCAAAGCCGGTTTCTGAGCCCGCGGGTGGTTCAGAGACACCGGTGTCTTCAGCTCCGATTCACGCAGAAGTGGTGCCTGCTAGAGTCGGGGGCCATAGGGAGAGGAGAGCTACCAGATCGCCAGCGGTTTTCAGACTGCTTGGGTTGTATGCCGGCGCGGATGCGGTCACACAGCTGGGCATCGGCAGGCGAGTTAACACACAGCACGGAGGTAAGAAAGAGAACCAGTTCCTTTTTTTTTAGTCAGGTTCGCGATCACTAGGCTTGAAGGGGGGGGGGGGGTTAGCCGCTGTGAAGTCGGCAGCGCTAAGGTTGGCCACGCCGCGTGGCTAGAGCGTGGGAAGCGCCATTATAAGCAGGCAATCTTCCGGGGCTCCTTCTCGGGCCGCGAAGCTTCGTTTTGGAATTTGTACCTCAGGAATTGAGTGGGAGCACGTTAACTGAGAGGTCCACGTCAGTTTAAAAAAAAAAGTCAGTGGATGTTACACAGTTGAAGTCTAGGGCTCATTGTCAGTCACTAATATTTAGGGCTGACTGAGACTGGACTCAGGCAGGAATATGCGGGGCTGTATTGAGCACAGGTTTGTCTGGAATGCCTTTTAGACCGCTCTGTTTACTTTGTGGTGCTAGAATGGGTTCAGTGTCAGAGACCGGTGTGTGTCAGGGCTGCACTCAGGAGGCAGATTCAATGGAAAAGACATTGGAGGCAGCTTGTGAAGGGCACACCAGTATGCCAGGGCTGTTGGTGGAACAAATTTCTTCCGAAATGTCACCCCCGGAGCCGGTAGCAGGAACCTCTTCCTCCTTGGATCTCCCGAGTTCTCAGTCATCGTTGCCAGGGGGCCTGGCGGCCATTTTTTCACCTGAATTTGTTACGCTCATTCAGCAGGCGTTCGGAGGCCTTCAGGGAAGACCTGCAGCTACGACCACTGCAGGGGTTCCAGGAGAAAAGAGGCTAGGTACACCTTTGGGCTCCTCTGAGCTCCAAAGAAGCTCAGAGGGGATAGAGGTCAGTCAGAGTTTTCTGTAGCTTCGGAGGGTGTTCACTCCGAAGGAGGAGAGCATGACTTGGAATTAGATGATGAGTTGAAGGAGGGAGAAATAGTTGAACAAGAGGATCAGGCTAGAGTGGTGCATGTCTTTCGTAGGGACAAGTTGCCAGTGCTCATATCGGAGACCCTCAAGACTCTGAATATGCTGACAATGGAGCAGGTGGAAGATTCAACCCTGGAGGACCCGTTACTACAGGCCTTTCGAAAGACTTAAAGAGCTTTTCCAGTCCACAGGGTGGTGCGTGAGATGATTCAGGAAGAGGGGACATGCCTGAGGCGGCGCTTAAGGGTGCAAGAGTTATGTCTTGACTTTATCCTCTGGTGGACCGGGATCAAGAGTTGTTTAAAGCTCTGCGAGTCAATGCAGCTGTCTCGGCGGTCACTAAAACGACCAACATTCCTGTGGAAGGGAGTGCAGCCCTCAAGGATGCTAAGGACAAGAAACTCGAAGTCTTATTAAAGCAGGTGTTTGAAGTGAATGCGCTGTCCTTACAAGTGTCTATTTGTGGAGCTTGGGTAGCGAGAGCCTGTCTTCGATGGTCGCAGAGGATTCAAGGGGAATCGTTAGAAGGAGCGACCGGGGAAGCAGCACAGTTGGAGATGGGGTTGCTTATTTGGCTTATATCCACTATGATCTCATATGAAGTTTGGCGAAAAGCATGGCCTCGGTGATTGCAGCTCGGCGTTATCTTTGGTTGCGCAATTGGGCTGCAGATGGATCATCAAAGGCTAGATTGAGTAAACTCCCCCTTTAGAGGCAAGCTACTCTTTGGTGAAGACTTGGATAAGCTGGCGAAGGACTTAGGGGAGTCAAAAGGCGGTATGCTGCCGGAGGACAAGCAGAAGCAGGGACGGCCGACTCCGCCGCCTAAAGGGCAACAAAAGGAGTTTCATCGTTTTCGTCCCCCGAGGTTCAGCCAAGGCCAACGAGGTTGTTTTTCCTATAGGTCCCAAGGTTTTCAAGGGTTTCAAGGAGCAAATAGAGTGTTTGCAGCCTCTTCCTCCTCCAATCTTTGAAAGTCGCAATGAAGTCAGGGGACCCAGGGGGGATTTGTGCCTGTAGGGGGCCGGCTATGGGATTTTTATCCTGCCTTGGTCCAGATTATGTCGGATCAGTGGGGGTTGGAGGTCATTCGAAAAGGTTATGCATTGGAGCTTCACCGGCCGGTGACAGATTCTTTTGTGCAGGGCACGACTCAAGTGTGCTGCCGTACGACAGACTGTGCAAAAAGTGCTGGCTCTGAAGGCCATAATACCGGTACCACCGGACCAGTTCAGCTGAGATCGGTACTCCATATATTTCGTGGTCCTAAAAAAGGACGGGACCTATCGACCAATTTTGGATCTCAAAAGAGTAAATCGCTGTCTTCGAGTATCTCACTTTCGTATGGAGACTCTAAGGTTGGTCATAATGGCAGTACGAGCGGGCGAGTTTCTTACGTCCCTAGATCTCTCAGAAGCGTACCTGCACATTCCAATCCGTCAAGAACATCAGAAATTCCTCAGGTTTGCAGTTCTGATGGGACATTTCCAGTTTCGGGCCTTACCATTTGGTCTGGCAACAGCGCCTCGAACATTCACCAAGGTGATGGTGGTCGTAGCGGCGGCGTTGCGGAAGGAAGGGGTGCTGGTGCATCCTTATCTGGATGATTGGTTAATCGGGGGGGGGGGGGTGGCTCCCAGGGCAGAAAGCGAGGCAACTACAGCCAAAGTGGTAGCGTTTCTGCAGAATCTGGGTTGGGTAGTCAATCAGGAGAAGAGCCGGTTGGTGCCGTCACAGAGCCTGGAATATCTGGGAGCAAACTTCGATACCAGAGTGGGATGGATCTTTCTGCCTCAACATCGAGCTCAGGCATTGAGGAACTTAGTCAGCGAATTTCCCAACAGGCCGAATCCGATGGCGTGGCATTATTTTCAGTTACTCGGGACCATGGCCGCGACTTTCGAGCTGGTGCCATGGGCACGGACGCATATGAGGCCATTGCAATGTGCCTTTCTCCAGTGGTGGTCACACCAGAACAGTCCGTTATCACTGAAGCTGCCCTGTCTGCCGGAGACGCGTCGGGCACTTCAGTGGTGGCTGCGTCCGCAGTGTCTGGAAAAGGGAATGTCCTTGGAAGTTCCGGCGTGGATTGCCCTGACGACGGATGCCAGCCTGTTAGGCTGGGGGGCTCACTGTCAACGGCTGTTCTCTCAGGGTCAGTGGACCGCCCTGGAATGCAGTTGGTCGATGAACAGGTTGGAATTACGTGCGGTGACATTGGCACTGTGAGAGTTTCAGCCCTATCTCCGAGGAAAGGCCATTTGTGTGTTTTCCGACAGTGAGACAGCGGTGGCTTATATCAATTGTCAGAGAGGTACCAGAAGTGCCACACTGGGTGAGGAAGCCGAGGGGCTGTTCGACTGGGCCGAGGCGCAGCTGGTAGCTCTGTCGGCAGCGCATGTAGCAGGAGTGGACAATGTGGAGGCCGATTTTTTTGAGTCATGTAAGAGTGGATCCAAGAGAGTGGAACCTTCACCCAGAGGTGTTCCAGATGCTGGTACAGCGTTGGGGAACGCCAGTAATGGATCTCCTGGCCACGTTTCAGTCCGCAAAGGTCAAACGTTTCTTCAGCAGAAGGCGGAAGAGAATGTCGGAAGGTCTGGATGCCCTGATACAGCCTTGGCCCGAGCGCCAGTTCCTATACGTGTTTCCACCTTGGGTGTTGATAGGCCGGTTGTTGCAACGCATAGAGGGTCACGGAGGATTGGTGCTGTTGATCGCGCCGGACTGGCCAAGAAGGCCTTGGTATGCAGATCTGAAAAGGCTGTTAGTAGCGGAGCCATGGCGCCTGCCCTGTCGAAGAGACCTATTATCTCAGGGACCATTAGTAATGCCACAGGTGGATTGGTTCTCTCTTACGGTTTGGCTCTTGAGAAGGCAAGGCTGAGAAGAAAAGGTTATTCCGCTGCAGTCATTGGGACTTTGTTGAGTGCGCTGAGGAGATCTACTTCGTTGGCATATGTCCGAATATGGCGAATATTCGAGGCTTGGTGTGTGGACAGGGAGGTGGAAGCATTACGTGTGTCGGTGCCTCAGGTTTTGGCGTTCTTGCAGGATGGTTTTCAGAAAGGTTTGGCGCCTGCGTCCCTACGGGTGCAGTTAGCGGCGTTGTCCTGTTACAGAGGAAAGGTTAAAGGAGAAATGCTGGGTAGTCATCCAGATATAAAGCGTTTCTTGAGAGCGGTGGTGCTATTAAGGCCACCGTGTAGGCAGATAGTTTCAACTTGGGATATTCAGATAGTGTTGGACGCATTGGGGCGACAGCCCTTTGAGCCGTTGTCTCGAGCGACTATAAAAGATCTCACTCTCAAAGTGTGATACTGTGGGCCTGATACTGACTGACACACTTTGAGGTTATGTGGCCTTCTCCCTCTACTGCAGGGGTCACCAACCTGCGGCCCGCGGGCCGCATGCGGCCCACGAGGTCCCTTCGTGCGGCCCACAAGACTCTACCCCGGTTAACATTACGTGCGGCCCGCCAAGGATTCCCGTCATTGTATCTGCGGCCCGCGGCATGACTGTGAAGTGACTTTGCAAAAGTGCACTTTGTGCACAAAATATCTGCATTTAGGAACTTTTACAACGCGACCAATAGCCTATTTTTGAAAAGTACACAACTGCAGCATCTCCGCAATGACACACACTGCACTATTTTTCCACCAGCTGCACCAACCTATTTTAAGGACCTGCCTGCAGGTGGAGAGCTACCGAGAAAGGCGGGGCAAACCGTGCCGATTGGACCTATGGAGGCGGCTCGTTGACGCCAGGCGCCCTCTGATTGGTCATTCTTCCAGGATGCTCTAGAACTGGCAGCCTCTCCATTCTGGATGGTAGCGGAGGGTGGGGAACGAAGGATATGAAGACGGAGCAAGAGGGGAACGTGGGATAATGCCCCACTGCATTAGGAAAGTCGCTGGTGTGGGCGGTTGTCAGTGCCTGAAAGACGCCTCCCCCCTTTGCTCTTTTCAGCAGCGTTTGCAGGTAGATTTTTCTTCCCTCAATTTCACCCCCCTCCTCCTGCATCTGGGAGCCTCACAGCGGCCGGCGAGTAACCGGCTCCCTCCGACTTCCCGCGGCCCCGCGCTCCTGACATTACAGGCGGAGGTTTGAGTGAGTTACTTGCGCTGCCCTTTTCCCTTCTCGTTGTGCGCAGCCTTCCTTCATGGTTAAAGATCATCTCGACCGCTCGTTGGCGCACCCCGCAAAGAAAAGGACCACACTGCTTGGAGAACCCAGGTACTCCCACACAGCATGCCACCACTCCTAGCCCCCATCTATCTCCTAACACCCCTCCTAATCCTCCACCCCCACTCAGCCAAACCCTGCAACCCCCTCTGCCCAGACACCACAACAGCTCAACCCACGAGCACCCACAATCATGCACACAACCATGCACACAAGCACACACACTCACCTTGCACACCAACCTGCACCACCTCTCCATTTCACTCATAAACGCCCGCTCAGTTAGGAATAAATATCACATGCTCCAGGACCTGATCACAACAGATAAGATTGACATCCTCTGTGTAACGGAAACCTGGCTAACAGACCACGACACCGGTGATGGCCCCCCCCCTTGATCCCCCCTCCCTTGTTATGTGTTACAACCACGCTTTGACCCGGTGAAAAACGGGATATAAATACAGTTAAATAAATAAATAAAATAAATAAATAAATTAGAGGACCAATCAGCAATAAGGCTTAAACTTTGATTCTGTTTTTGCAGCTATCGATAGAATTCCTGTTCTCTTTTTTCCCCATGGCTTCCCCCATGAACAAGAAGCGCAAGCTCAGCGATGAGAACCGCGGCTTCAACCCTGAGTGGAACAAGCTCTTCTTCACGCTGCACAAGGATCGTGCGCTGTGTGTCATCTGTCAGAAGACTGTTGGCGTTCTGAAGGACTACAATGTGAAGCGCTACTTCGAGTCCGTCCACCCAGAGTACGCCAAGATGGATGCAGTCAAGAAGAAGCAGGAGTTTACCCGCGTGTCGTCTGCGCTCCAACGCCAGTCCGCTCTCTTTGTGAAGAGCGTGACAGCCGCCCAGACTGCAGCCGCCAGCAACACCACAGCTAGCTACCGCGTTGCCTACCTCGCCGCAACTCGTCTCAAGCCCTTCACCGACGGCGAATTCGTAAAGGACTGTGTACTCGCCATCGCCGACGAAGTGTGCCCTGAGAAGAAGGCGGTCTTCGAGAAGGTCAGCCTGTCTGCTCCGACCCTCACTCGCCGCGTCGAAGATATGAAGGACGACGTCTTGGGCACCTTGAAGCAGCGCTTCCGTGACTGTCAGCACTTCGCGATTGCCTTGGATGAGTCGACAGATGTGAAGGATATCGCTCAGCTGGCGATCTACTTCCGTGGCGTCACAGACTCCTTCGACATCATCGAGGAGTTCGCTCAGTTTGTGCCGATGAGCGGAACCACCACTGGCGCTGATGTGTTGGCAGCTGTGCTCTCCTGGATCAAGGACTTTGAACTTGACTTGTCGCGTCTGTGTGGTGTCACCACTGACGGCGCCCCTACCATGTTGGGGAAGAAGAACGGCTTTGCCTCGCTTCTTGTGAAGCACGTGCGCGACCTCGGCCACAAACAGGATATCAAGACATTGCACTGCATCGTCCACCAAGAAGCCCTTTGTGCCAAGTCTGCAACCATCGCTGAGGTCATGTCGGTCATTGTGAAGGCTGTGAACTTGGTGCTGTCGCACGCATTGAATCATCGCCAGTTCAAGGACTTGCTCGCAGAGGCTGACGCACAGTATGGCGATCTGCTGTACTACTGCGAGGTGCGTTGGCTCAGCCGTGGGAAGATGCTTCAGCGTGCCTACGAGCTGAGAGAGGAGTTGGCGTCTTTCCTCGAAGCCAAGGGATTCGACTTCCCGCAGCTGCGCGATCCTCAGTGGTGCCAGGATTTAGCGTTCCTTGTCGACCTGACAACTCACATGAATCAGCTCAACACCCAACTGCAAGGCAAAGAACTCCTCGTCTCAGACATGGTCGCCAAGGTCAAGGCCTTTCAAGTGAAGCTAATGCTGTGGGAAAAGCAGCTGCAAGCAAGCAACTTCGCACACTTTGCGCAGCTCGCTGCACTGACGCCTTCGGCTGCTGCTGCTCGCCGTTACGCATCCACCATCCGTCATCTCAAGACGGAGTTTGAGGCTCGTTTCCAAGACTTCACCAAGCACTCGCAAGACTTTGCCCTCTTCAGTGCCCCCTTCGAGATGAACCCCACCGACGTGCCCTCTGACCTTCAAATGGACTTGATCGAACTGCAGTGTGACGACGCACAGAAGTCGCGCTTCATGGCTATGGGCCCTGTCGCATTTTGGAAGACACAGGCGGCCACCCACTCGTCCATGGCCGCCAACGCACGCAAGGTCGCTGCTCTCTTCGGCTCAACCTACTGCTGCGAACAGCTGTTCAGCCGAATGAAATTGATAAAGTCATCCACGCGCTCGCAGCTCACCGACGACCACCTGCAAGCGTCCCTTCTCCTGTCAGTGTCATCTGTGAAGCCGGACTTTAACCGTTTGTCTGCTAGCATGAATCATCAGCCATCTCATTAAATTCAATAAAAGTGATCAGCCATTGTTTTCATAATTTTGCGTTTGTTGTTTTTTTTCGCGGGGGCGGGGAGAAGGGGGGTGCGGCCCGCGAGGCTCCCGGTAGTCGGCTGTGCGGCCCGCGGCCCTCTGGAGGTTGGTGACCCCAGCTCTACTGTTACTATGGCTCCAACAAAGTCATCAACCAGAGCCACACTTTTGATGGTATCCTCAGCCCTGAATGTCTCAGGATTGTCAGTGGGACTCACTCCCCTCAGCAGTCTTTTCTTAGACACTGGTAGTTGATGCACCATGAAGGAATTCATTAAATTATTGAGGTAAATTCTGGGCCATCCCTTCCATTTCTTTGCCATAGATATTAATCAGGGCAACAAAAAAAATCCCCTAGACGTCCGGCTCTTTGATAGTGTTTGGCTTCTCTTAGGGAGTCATCTTTGATCTTCCAGAATGTCTTTTTTAAAGTAGGATTTGAGATTAGATTTAGCTGCATTGATAGTTTATTGGGATTCTGGGGCTAGTGTGAAGGAGATGAGTGAACTATGGCAACTGGATTGTGAGATATATCTGCCATCAACAAATCTGTAGGTTGTGGAGGATTTCAGTGTGCATTTTAATAGCATTTTGTCAGGGCCGGTGCTAGGGTTTCTCCGTGAACAAGCAGGAAATTCACTGAAAGAGTGGTGGATGCATGGAATGCCCTCCCGATGGAGGTGGTGGAGGCAAATACAGTGATGGAATTCAAAATGGCATGGGACAGAAACAGTGGATACCTTTATAGCAAGAGGATGAAATCAAAGCAAACTTAATTATATTTTAATAGAAGGGAGCTGACCTGCATGGAGCGGAAGATAAAACCCTAAACACAGGTATAGAGAAGGGGCGATCTGCAAGGAGCTGCAGTTACAACCACTGTAGCCACCTTACTGGGCAGACTGGATGAACCATACTGTTTTTTTATTTGCTGTCATATACTGTGTTACTATGTTACATATGGGCGACATCACCAACGGAGTCCTACATGGGAAACACTTCCCAGCTTCCAATGGAAGCTTTTGGGAGGCACATCGTGCATGTGCACCTGCTTCCACCTCCCGCGGCACCATCTTCTCCAGTCTTCTTTTTTCTGCGGAACCCCTAGGACGTGTTTCTGCATACTGAAAAAAAATTGGCTTTCTTGGCCCGTTTGGGCCAGTCTTTTTCTGCCTTTCTTACCACATATCGTCAGCTTAGTCAGTCCCAACTGACTTAGGTTATTTTTTTTTTCTTTTTTCTCACTTTTTGGTATTTTTGTTCCCTCGGGGGATTTTTTTCCTACCCGTGACCATTACTGCGTTTAATTTGGCCACGGCAGTATTTTTCGACATGTCTAAGCCAGCTAATGGCTTTAAAAAATGCAGCATGTGTGGCAGGACCATCTTGGTCACTGACCGACACAATTGGTGCTTACAGTGCCTTGGACCCAATCATCAGCTTGCGGCCTGCAATCTGTGTCTGCAGATGATGTGACGGGGACTGAAGGATCAGGAAAAAAAGGAATCCCTCTTCAGCTCATCGGATTCAGCATTTTCAGCCCTGACACCGATGTCAAAGCCTTCCAAGGCATCTGCTGAAGTGTCCATGGGGAGAGAAGTCCATGCCCAATAAGGAACCAAGGGGCCCGAGTGGCGAGAGGAGACTTTCTGGCAAGATCCCATCAACCTCGAAGGGCGAGCAATGGGATAAGGTCTGGGTGCATTGTCATCGTAGTCCTTCTTGATGCAATGCAGAGCGCAATGGTTATGGTTTATGGTTATGGTTTAGGCATTTGATATACCGCCCTTTACTTACGCATCAGAGCGGTTTACACATATATACTAACAGGTACTTTTTATTCCCTTGTCCCCGAAGGGCTCACAATCTAAGTATACCTGAGGCAATGGAGGGTTAAGTGGCTTGCCCAAGGCCACAAGGAGCAGCCATGGGACCAGAGACCTCAGTCCCTCCGGCCTGAGGTTACTTGTCCCCATGCGGGAATTGAACCCCCGGCCCTCCGGCCTGAGGTAACCTGTCCCAGCCACTGAGCCACTCCTCCCTCCGAACGGCCAGCCAAGCTTCCTCAGCAGGAATAATTGAACCCCAGAAGAGAAGAGTCGACTCCGATTGCCCAGGAGGGCAGCTGGTTATCTCCCAATGTACCAGTCATCGTGGTGTCCCCGCCCAAAGTATAGATGCCAGTGACCACGGCATGGCACTGGCTCCTTCACAGCTGGTGGTGTTGGAGGAATGGCTTTGAGTCCTCAAAGCTCACTCAGTGGTGCTAGCCTTGCGGATCGTAGGTTTGCAGCGCTGGTGTTGTCATCACCGCACTTCATCCAGTCCTTTCTGGAGACCCATACGCTGCTCGTCGAGGCAGGTGCATCGGGTGGGAGGTCAGAATCAACACTGGTCCTGATGGCCATCTCCCTATCCAGCATGTTGGAATCTGATGCCATGGGGTACTGGCACCTACATGAGAGATGACACAGGTCCCACCAATAGCTGCCTTCCTTCCTCCCCACAATCAGAGCCGACAGTGGGAGGAGACCCGGCACTACTTCGACTTCCTTGCGGAATCCAAATCAGAGTGGGAATTGAGGAGGAATCGACAGTGTCAGACCTCCGGTCCCCTGACCTCCTGTCCGATCCATCGCCTCGCTCCGAGTTACATAAGGCATCTCTGAAGGACATGTGCTTTCAGGACTTTGTCAGGGACATGGCTAAGGCCATCCCCTTCTCCCTGGAATTGGAGGAACCAGGGCAGAGGAGCTAGAGCTAGGGCCCCAAGGGAGGTGGTGATAGTACCTGTATAACACATCTTTCAACGGCTGTTCCTGCAACTGTGGGAAACCCTTCTCACGGTTCCAGTCAGCAGCTTGAGGCTCAATTTTCTGTACAAGGTCGAGAAGCCTCAACTACCACACAACTCTATTGTGGTAGAGTCGGCTTTGAAGTGCGTTAAGAGCCAGTGAAGAAGGCGGAGGAGCTTGAGAAGTAGCACATGACCCTCTCTAAGCTCTCAAAGAAGACCTTGAATCCTTCATGGAAGAAACATCCGGGTAAAAGAGCCTTCTACCCATGCCTACGCTGGTATTACCTGGCCAGTTGAAGATGCAAGCCCCCTGCCAGCAGCAGAGGGAGAAAGCTGGCCCCATAGTCCAAGCTGAGGGCGGGCTTTTGATGTGTTCTTCAGGAGCATAGCCAGCCAGCCACTGCCTGGCTGGGTACCCCCTCATGTAGGAGGGGCGGCTCGTCCACCACCCACAGGTGGTCCCGGATCACCTTGGATGCCTGATTGTTGCAGATTGTCCAAAGTACAAATCAAGTCATTTATCAACAAAGAAAGTACCGTAAATTTGACAAAGATCAATTTTTAAAAGAAGTATTACCTGAATTTCAACTGGACACCAAAAATACTGACGTATTAATATGCAGATGGAACATGACAATAAGCCAAGTAGCCACCATACCTTACATACCTATGACTCCCAAACATCAAATCAGGAAAATGCAGTATGGTACTCAAAAGAAGTACACAACTTAAAAAGGCTCCTAAGAAGGATCGAAAGGAAATGGAGGAAATCAAAAAGTCTTGCCGATAAAATAACCTATCTCAACAAATTAGAAGAATACAAATCGTTAATTAACAACAATAAACAAGACTATCACACCAAACTAATCATGTCCGTATTAAACAAGCCATGAGAAATGTTTGATATTGTCAAATCTTTAACCATCAACCAAAAGGAAGATAATTATACATTCACACCAGATGTCCACACTATGGCTAGCTACTGCAAAGAAAAGATGAGCACGTTAGCAGCAACTGGCTGCCAACTCAAAACAAGCATTCCCACTACCAATCAGACTTGGAATAAATTCACTCTTATCAACGAAAGACAGC
Source organism: Ichthyophis bannanicus (assembly GCA_033557465.1). Lineage (NCBI taxonomy): Eukaryota > Metazoa > Chordata > Amphibia > Gymnophiona > Ichthyophiidae > Ichthyophis > Ichthyophis bannanicus. Next base: position 240,923,278 of record CM066035.1, on the reverse strand, counting down.
TAGATGATATAATCAAGTCTCTAAACACATCAACATCTGTACTCGACCCTTGTCCAGCAACTTGGATCCGATTGACTCGAGACCACCTGTCTCCACATATACTGAATCTAATCAACTCTTCCTTAGAGCAAGGTTATAGCCCAGCGGAACTAAAAAGTGCCTCTATCCACCCTATCTTCAAAAGTAAGGAATTGGACAAAGCTCAACCAAGCTCTTACAGACCCATTTCAAGCCTGCCTTTTATGACAAAAATTCTTGAAAAGGCAGCACAAAACCAACTCCAAAACCATGTAGACAGCCACGCTCCACTTGACCCTCAGCAACATGGGTTCAGACTAGGACACGGAGTGGAAGCCCTCATTATGGCTCTAACAGACAAGCTGCTAAAAGGCATCAAAAAAGCCAATGATGGTTTTATTTTAATATTCGTAGACATCTCAGCGGCATATGATTCCATAACGCATGATTATCTCACTCACAGATTGCAAGAAATTGGGCTCAAAAACAAGGTTTTGTCATGGTTTCTCCTTCAAGTCCAGCGAGCAGTAAATACTTAGAACTGACTGTGATAGTCCAAAAGCATGCTACATTTTAGATATGGATCAAAAGAAAAACACTCAGTTTTACAGGCAGCTCAAAAACATTTAAATCACTGAAAAAGTATGCAGGAGAAAGGTTTTGTACAGAACGTAGGAATCAAAAACATGATAACCATACAGTCAATGTACCACGGAATACATTATCACCTATATGCTGAGGACATCATGGTGTGTGCCCCAGTATACACATATTGTAGGTATAGCCTTTGATGAATGAGGAGTTATTATTACCGGTTGGTGTTGAGGGGTTAAGATCCTCTTAATAACCTAAAGTTGGGGTTGCGTCCCTAAAAAAAGAATAAAAGGAACATTACACCGTGAGAAGGAATTGATTCTTCAAGGTGTACGTTCCGACAAAAATTTCTAAGTTTATATGTTTCCCTTGTTGGATGGACCAATATACACACTGGCACCCAATACGACCCATATGACCCAGTGCCTTGAAGATATGAACTGGCTTGCTGACAATAACCTGAAAATTAACTTTGACAAAACGGAGGCGATGTTCATTTCCAGGAATACCACATTCAACCCACCTCAAGTCATCAGTGTCCTAAACAAAACAATATCAATGAGGGACGAAGTGAAATACCTAGGCATCATACTGGACAAGAATCTGAACCTACACTCGCATAGAAACAAAACCGCTGCAAAGACATACCACCATTTAAAGATCATTAGGAGGCTCCGACCGATCCTCAATCAGGACAACTTTCGCACCGTCTGCCAGGCGGTAATCACTCCAATACTGGATTTCGGAAACTCTTTATATGAAGGTCTGCCCAAGCAATCCACCCACCCACTCCAAATGGTGCAAAACACTGCAGCACACATCATTACGAGCACAGCCAAACACGAACACATCACACCTGTACTGCAGCAGTTGCACTGGCTGCCGATAATTGCACGGGCAAGATTCAAAGCAACTTTAAACATATTCAAAATCATACATCAGTGTTCAGTGAATGTCCTGCACAACACTTTAACCAAAGAAATAACCAGCAGACCTAGACGAGCTAATGGCAATAACAGACTCCGCATTCCCACGGGATACCAGAAGACAAAACAGGCTACCTCCAACAGAGCTATCTCACTCTCAGCGCCAGCTCTTTGGAACTCCCTCCCAGATGAACTAAGAGCCCTGAATGACATCAAGGACTTCCACAAATCCCTCAAAACCCTCCTGTTCACAGAATGCTATGAACAAGTAACATAGAGAACCTACGCCCCACCGACACGCATAAAGGAGAACTAAGAACCAATTGACTAAAGTCTATATGTAAGTCTTGTAGCTCCCTCGCTTTCGTTCAATGTAGACCCACTGTTATCAACCACTTTGATTGGAGGATAAAGTGGTATACAAAACTAGTTAAATAAATAAATATCTAGAAACTATAAGCAAAATGGTATAATGATAATGCAAATAATAGTTGCAATTTAGGAAGACAATGACAACATTAATATATTCTTGATTTAAACCACATGTGTTAAGTAGTTTTCAGTGACAAACCAATAAATCCATGATTTCTCCTTGCGGGATCACAAGATGTGTTTTCATTTCTTGATCAAGCATGTTTACTGTACGTCCAGTGTAGCTCGCCCACACTGCACAAAATATGTTTTATGTAAACCGCACTGATATTAAAGAGTGCGGTATAGAAGAAGGTTAAATAAATAAATAAGTTATTCTAGCTTTCTCTTGCTTTAGCTAGCTTCACTTCCTAGTGGCAGTCATGCATTGTACTAGCAGTAGGAAGTGAAGCTGGAGCAATGGAAAAGCAAGAATAATATGGCCACTTTCCATCCGAACCAGGGAATGAGTTCTGGGCTTTTCCAGTACTCTTAGTTTTTCAGGATTTCCTTCCCAAAATTATACTTTCCTCCAGAGTGAGGCAAGAGAAAGAACTCTCACATGCAGGCATCTGCATTGTTGGCAGAAACTAGCATAATGGCTCAGCGCAAGTAGCATGGGTGCAACTAATGCCATCTCTGTGGGTGACCTTAGTTGCTCCTGCAGCTGTTTTGCCACGTTGAAATGCGGTAACTGCAGGGGAATGTAACTGTCTTCCTGAAGTTAGCCTATGGCCCCATGCCGGTAATGCAACCCACACATATGTTACCAGCATGCTGTTAGGAAACATGCAGCTAAATGTGCCAAACAACAAGAGGGGCTCAACACCAATGCAGCAGCTCCCACAAAAACAACAAGAGCGACTTGGCGGCCCCAACACAGCATTTTTCACCTTCATAAAAACAAAAGTCTCAGTGGCCCCTTCACAAAAACAGTCTTAGTGGCCCCTTCAAAAACAAGAGTCTCAGTGGCCAATCCTCAGAAAAACAAGAGGGGCTTTGTGACCCCCAACACATTTTCCATTTGGATATAACCACCAACAGGGGCTTGGCATCTCCAACATAACTCGAAACTGCGCACTGGACCAGCATGGTTTTAATGTAAATATATATTCCACAAAAAACAAGGAAATGCAAAATGTTCACACATCAAGGAACTAAAAGAAAAAGCGAGAACCACGGCACAGTTTATAAAACCAAATTATAAAATTTATTTTGTTGTTACAAACTGTGTTATGGCTCTTGCTTTTTCTTTTTGCATATATATTCTGCATTCACAGAACTCCCTCCCTTGACAATGGGTGCAGAGCAGAACTAGGACAGTCACACACAGAACTCAATATCTAAAAAAAAAAAGAAATCTGATTCTGGTCATCTCATTAACAAAAACATAAGCATTCTCCAGTTCCAGGCATATTGTGAACTAATATAAAAACCTCCAAAAGTCATTGAGGATCTATAGAGCAAATCTACCATACCATACTAGCACCAACTTCCAAAACTCAAATAAGGAGCCTACCCAAAAAGCAGCAGTGCTGTAAATACTGCAGCGGTACCTGGAACATCCAAACACCTGTTTGAAAAGCTGAACAATTCAGATTACTACAGTACAGATCCCTATGTACAAACTGCATGTTAACAGATCGCCTAGCTTGGTCACACACTCAGAACACAGACCCTCACCAAGCGCCAGAGAAATAGATAGAGATGCATTTATCTGTACTTTATAAAATATAAAGATAGCACAAAGTCCAATCATTAAATTGAAAATAAAATTATTTTTTCTACCTTTTTGTCTGACCATTTTATGCTCTGATCATGCTGATCCCAATCTGAGGTTTCTATTTTCCTCTATCTTCTCTTAGCTCTCTTTCTATGGTCTCTAATCCATCTGCCATTTCTTGTCTCTTTTTTTTCTTCACTTTGTTCCATCTTGGATATTGATCTTTTCCTTTCAGCTTTCTTCTATTTATTTTTATCTTTCTGTCCACTCAGATTTTACTTCTCTTTCTTACTATCCAGTCCTCAGTCCCCCTCTTTTTTACTCCATCCTCACCCCAGTCCTCACATTCCCCACCTTTTTTTTTTTCCCGGTCCATTATTCTTCAGTCTCACTCGCTCTCTCTCCACCCTCTCCCCCCCCCCCCCCATGCAGTGTCTCTCTCTCTCACTCTTTCCCTCCATCCAGTATCTCTGCTCTCTCTCTCTCCCTATCCTTCCATGTCTGCCCTCTCCCTTCTATTCCCCTGCATCCAGCATCTTCCCCATCTCCATACTGTGCCATCCTCTGACTATTACTTCCATGTCAAGCATCTCTCCATCTCTTTCCATCTTCTCCCCTCTCTCTCCCTATTACCCCCATGTCCTGCATTTCTCCCTCCCCTTAATACCCCCATGTCTAGCATCTCTCCTCTGTCTCCCTCTGCCCTGCCCTCCAGTGTGCCCAGGATCTTCCTGTAGTCTTCCTATTAGCCATATCCAGCATCACCACTCCATCTCTTCTTCTTGCTTATCCCTATATCCATTGTTCCTATGCCCCCTTGCAATGTCCACTATCTCTCTTCATCTCCCTAGCCCCCTACTTCTGGTTTGTCCCCTCTGCCTCCCTAGTCCTCCCCTCCCCCCCCCCATGCATTCAGCGTCACCCATCTGTCTTCTGGTGCCCAGTATATCTCTTCTACCTTCCAAAGCCTCCCCTGTCTCCTTGTCCTGTGGGCAGAGGCTCTTTAAGAAAGAGGCCTGTGTGGCCCTCCCCTTTCCGATGCCTTTGACCTGACACATCCCAAAAGTAATCCTCTGTATTTATTTTTGTCTTCAAAACCAATCTACACAATACTCACATTGAGAAAAACAGTTACAGGGAAGAAAAAAAGACCTCGGTACAAACATGCAGCCATAACTCGACTTCCAGTGTACTTTAAATCATCATCTGTCAAAAAACCTTCCATCTTTGGTGTGACAAACCTTCCATCTTCCAATGCCTAAAGGAGATAGTCAAAAGAGTGCCAGACACCTAGAAACATAGAAACATGATGACAGAAAAAGACCACATGGCCTATCTAGCCTGTCCTTCCATATCAACAACTACAACAGTCCACTTTTTGCCTTTAAAGATCCTCTGTGTTGGTCCCATGCTTTTTTGAATTCAGTTACTGTCCTCATCTCTACCACCTCCACTGGGAGACTATTCCATGGATCCACTACTCTTTCTGTAAAGAAATATTTCCGCATATCACTCCTGAATCTATCTCCCTTCACCCTCATCCCATGTCCCCTCGTAGCAGAACTTGCTTTCAATTGAAAGAGGCTCTCTCCCTGAACATTTATGCCACGGAGGTATTTAAACATCTCAATCATATCACCTCTATCCCGCCTTTCCTCTAAGGTGTACATATTAAGATCCTTAAGTCTGTCCTCATATGCTTTATAATGAAGCCCACTAATCATTTTAGTAGCCACCCTCAGCACCGACTCCATCCTGTTCACATCCTTTTGAAGGTGCGGTCTCCAGAAATGCACACTATACTCCCATTCCTCTCCGTATGCACCCAAGCATCCTTCTAGCTTTTGCCGTCGCCTTTTCTACCTGTTTAGCTACTTTAAGATCATCAGACACAACCACGCCTAGGTCCCGCTCTTCTTTAGTGGACAAAAGTACTTCACCTCCTATACTGTATTGCTCCCTTGGATTGCTGCAGCCCAAATGCATGACCTTACATTTTTTAACATTAAATCCCAGCTGCCAAATTCTAGACCATTCTTCAAGCTTAGCTAGATCCCTCCTCATGTTATCTACATCTTCCTGGGTGTCTACTCTATTGCAGATTTTGGTATCATCTGCAAAGAGGCAAATCTTACCCAACAGCCCTTCCGCTATATCACTAACAAAGATGTTAAAAAGAATCGGACCAAGGACAAATCCCTGGGGCACACCACTGGTAACATCCTTCTCCTCAGAGTGAGCTCCATATCTCCAGGAACAAGCAGGAATGAGTCTTCACAAATGAGTCTTCACATATGGGTACGTCGGTACCGACGGAGCCTGCACGGGAATGCTCCCCAGCATCCAATCAGAAAGCTTTTGGGAGCATCCCTCGCGCCTGCGTGCTGACTTCCCGCCTTTCCCACTGCCTCTCCTCAGTTTTCGTTTTTCCGCGGAGCCAACAGGACGTCCTCCTGTCACCGCAGAAACTTTTTTCTTTAAAATCCTTATTTTCTTGTGGTCGCGGCTGTCTTTCCCGCCGATACCGGTATCGCCGGTGCTTCATTCTTTTCTTTTCAAACTTAGAGAAATATTTTCTCCTCAGTTTTTTGTTTTAACTTTTTGGGGCCTACCAGGCCTTTTCCAACATGGAGCCTTCTTCCCCTAAGAAGTGCCTTCACTGTGGAAACTTAGTTTTCTTTTTAGACTCCAATGCTTGGTGTCTAACCTGTTTGGATCCTGACCCTTTTTCCCCTGATACCTCAGGCTATTTTATTGGGAGAAGACCTTCCCTTTTTCGAGTTTCCCTCGATGCCGTTTTTCCTCCTGAGGTGAGGACACCAGTTTATTCTTCTCTCCAGGATCAGGTAACCCACAAACAGTCTCTTAAGACTAGCCAATTCTTGAAGGGTAAGTCTCATGCCCAGCATGATGACGGCTCCGGCCTTGCCCTCAAGACCCCATTGGCAATAATACCCCGGCGGGAGTCTTCGGGCTCCAAAGCATTTTCGGGGTTTCAGGTTGTTCCTGGGGCTCACCCCTCACAGAACATACCTGAGCCATGCTCGGGGGTGGTATCCGCTTCGAACAATAACAGACTAATGGATCTTAGAATTTCATCTAGAATGTGTTATTTTTCAGCTATTGATGAAGCCCAACCCCTGAAGAAACATTTTGTGAAACGCGGAAGCGGTGCCGATAGACGGCGTCGGGGAAAGCCTTATCAAGGGCACAATCACACTCATAAAAGCATCCACAAGCTAAGTTTTGATCCTTCTGTCACACTTCTTGTTTAACTAGAAGTTCTTTGCTCATATGCACAGAATTAAGAGATAGATGTGAAGAAAGGAATAAACTACAGGACCGTGGTCATTGATGCAACTAGTACTACGGGGTTGAATCCCAGTTTTAGTACTGTCAAAAGTCTGAGACCCGGTTCTAATTTAAGAAAAAAAAGATGGAGTAAACATGTTGAAGAATTTACATCAGATATGATATTTTGTCTAAGGTGGTATTTTGAGGAATGTGTGCATTTTTATACGGATTCATTTCCTCTTTAAAAAGAAAATAGACCTAAAATATTACGTGTTACATTTCCTGTAACCCAGCCATGCTCGGGGTTGGTACCGGCTTCGAGCGGTACCGATACCCCAGCATCGGCATCGGTGTCTAGTGTTCCACTCTTCACCGGGGATTGTCATCTGGTGTACTCGGTACCTTCGGGGCCGATCGATATCACCCAGATTGACTTTCCTGTATTTTCGCCATGTTCGGGGTTGGCATCGGCTTCGAGCGGTACTGGTACCCCGACATCGGCGCCGGTGTCGAGTGTTCCACTCTTCACCAAGCATCGTTGTCGGACGTCCTCGGTACCTTCGGAACCGATCGATACGACTCCGATTGACTTTCTTGTATCGGCATCGCTGATACCGCCACCAACGTCGGTACCTTCTGGACATGCATCGATAGACTCGCTCCCTTCGATGCCGAGTCTAGAATCAATATCCAGTCTCGATGACTTGGTACCGACGCGTTTCGGAACCGATCCATTTCGTTTCCGACTGCGCAGTACCGAGGATATTTACCAAGGCTCTCTGGTTACCTCGGCACCGCTTCAGCAGCCCCCAATTACTGCTTTGATGACATTATCGTCTCCAATACCGGTACCGGTATCGATGTCGATTCCTGCAGTTCCATCGGTGCCATCGATCCTTTCTATGCCTAGTTTAGAATCGATACCAGGCACTGACAATGCAATACTAACTGCCTCAAATCAGAACTGTCAGTATCACGGTCCATCTAGCAGGATTCTTTTTCTGCACCAGTCCAGTATGTCTTCTGTTGCTCAAGCTGCTCCTTCAACCTCAGCTTATCCAGGAATACTTCCTATTGGAGATCCTTCTTTTCAGAAATTTCTCCTTGACATGGCAACCTTTCTTGCCATTCCTATTCCTGGCTTTACTCAAGATCTTGCAGATAAGGAAAATATAATGCTTCCTTTACATCATTCTTTGCAGGATCTTCTTCTGAGGATTTGGGAATCACCCGTAAAGGTTCCTTCGCCTTCTACAGTCATGAATGTTCTGTATCAGGTGCCTCCCTCTCCGGGATTTCAAAAGAACCAACTTCCACATCATTCCATTGTAGTGGAATCAGCAATGAGGAAGGTAAGAAGCAAGAAGAAGTATTCTTCTTATCCGCCAGGTCGTGCATCTAAAGCACTTGATACCTTTGGACGTCAAACCTTCCAAACTTCTATGCTGGCTTCAAGAATTATCTCATATATTTTTTTATATGAGTCTGACACTTCAGGAGGTCACAGAGAAATTATCTCTTTTGTCCCCTTTTTTGTCAGAGCCTAAGGCCACTGACTATTCCTTGCTTCTTAATCATAGCAGGAATATATCTTGGTTTCTTTCTCGTGCTTCTCTAGACTCTTTTGAGTCTGTTAGCAGATCCTCTGCTATTGCCATTGGAGCACGTCGTAAAGCCTGGCTGCAAGCTTCAGACTTGAGCAGATGGGCACAACATACACTGGGTAATTCTCCTTGTACTGGAGAAAATCTCTTCAATAGAGAGGCTTTACGTCAGGTTGCTCATTGCTCCACTGACTTCCCTGGTTCTGGAAACCATCCTAAGCCTTCTTTTTCCCCAGGACGTAGGAAATGTCCTACCAAACCTTCTTTCCCTAAGAAAAGAAGGTTTCACCCTTCTCCTGCCCATCCTCCAGATGTACCCAAGCAAGGGACATCTCATCCTAGTCTGAAGTCTCCAGACTCTAACCAGTCTAATCATATCTAGCAACTATAGGTTCCTCTATGTTGCAATCTACAGTTAACTTCTTCTAGCAGAAGTTTATTCTTCAAACTCTACACTGTTTTTTTTCTTTTTCAGTATGCAAAGCTGTTAGGATACTTTGTCCATGGGTTACAGAATTCTCCCCTTCTTACTACCACGAAGGGAGGCCACAACTATCCCATGATAGTTTCTGTCCCCACATGGACATCTTTTCCTTCAGCTAACTTACCATATGGTAAGTCACCTTCCACCTCTCTTCCAGGGATTTCCCCTGCTTGAGTTGGTACCATACTGAATTACTTCTCTTTCTTTCCAGTGTAGATTTTTTTTGTTATCCTTCAATGCATGCTCTGAACAACTCATCAGACAGGGACGGGAATATCTCCGCTCCCTTTGTCTGTTTTTCCCTCTGTTTTCATACAGGAGAATCCCCTCTGCTGTTTTGTTCAGTTGCTGTGCAGGCAGGAGTTCCACTGATTACTTTAGTGCTCATTGCAAGCTACTTTCAACTATCTTGCATAGTACTACTCACTGCAGGTTGTCTTCTAGCCATATCCTTTCCTAGGATGTGGCAACACACCTGACTTCAGTCAGTTTTATCTCATAATTCTCCTGCACAATGCTCTCTGCAATTCTCAGAGAAGCTTACTACTATGGGCCCTTGCTACAGAGCATTGAACTTTATCTCTGAAGGGTTTTTCCATATAGTAGAAAAAACTTATATAATCATTCCATAACTATATGGGTTCTTATACCCTCTTGTCTCCTGTTGTGCTACAGAAGACAAGCTTTTTCTGCGTGAATGTCCAAGGAGTTCCCAATCTTGCAGGAATCCACCCTTTTTTCCTTACAGCTTGGCATCATGCTTTCTGCTCCACCTGGACAACGCATACTCTTTTGGTGTACATGATACCCCTGTGTCCTTTGGCTGGGTCATCCTGGTGTCTTAGTCTATGCGTTTTTTTGTCCTTTGGACATGTCAGAGTCCTACAGTACTCCTGACGTGCTCTTGCCAGACTGTTATTATCCTCTGTTTTTTCACGCAACCATACTGGTTATTCCACTAAAATACAATCTCCAGGAACAAGCAGGAATGAGTCTTCACATATGGGTATGTCGGTACCGACGGAGCCTGCACGGGAATGCTGCCCAGCTTTCAAATAGAAAGCTTTTGGCAGCATCCCTCACGCCTGCGCAGGGACTTCCCGCCTTCTCCACAGCCTCTCTTCAGTTTTCGTTTTTCCGCGGAGCCGGCAGGACGTCCTCTTGTCACCGCAGAAACTTTTCTCTTTAATTGCTTTAATTATTTTAATTTTTTGTTTTCTTGTGGTCGCGGCTGTTTCTCCCGGTACCGCCGGTGGTTTTTAGGCTAAAATCTGTAAAACATTTCTTCAGTTTTTTTTGCCTTAACTCTTAGGCCTACTAGGCCTTTTTCACTATGGAGCCTTCTTTTCCTAAAAAGTGCCTCCGCTGTGGAAACACCTGTTTCTTTTTAGACACCAATAGTTGGTGTCTCAACTGTGTGAGTCCTGACCCTTTTTCCCCTGACTTGTCAGGAGATAATTTTGTGAGACAACCTTCAGTATTTAGAGTTTCCCTCGATACCGTTTTTTCTTCGGCATTGAGGGTACCCAGTTTCTCCACTTGACAGGATCAGGTAACCCAAAAACAGTCTGTTAAGACTAGTCAATGCTTGAGTGGTATGTCCCATGCCCAGCATGGTGACGGCTCCGGCCTTACCCTCAAGAATCCATTGGCATTACCCCTGCGGGAGTCTTCGGGCTCCAAAGCGTTCAAGGGGTTTCAGGATGTTCCTGGGGCTCACCCCTCACAGAACATACCTGAGCCATGCGCGGAGGTGGTATCCGCTTCGAGCGGTACCGAGCCTCCGGCATCGGCACCGGTGTCGAGCACTCCACTCTTCACCAGGGATCATCATCGGGCGTCCTCGGTACCTTCGGGACCGATCGATACGCAACCGCATTGACTTCCCTCAGCCATGCTTCGGGACGGTACCGACGTCGATCGGTTCCGATACCCTAGCATCGGCATCGACATGGATCTCGGTACCGTCGATATCGATCGATGCCACCCAGGCTGCCTTAGTGGTATCGGCATCGCCGATACTACCACTGGCATCGGAACTGTCGAGACATGCATCGCTAGTCTCGCTCTCTTCGATGCCGAGTCTTGAGTCAATATCGAGTCTCGAGGACTGCGTCCCGACGCGTCCCGGAACCGACTCCGGTCGTTTCCCCATAGGTAGTTCCGAAGATCTTAGCCATAACTCCCTCATGATCTCGGTACCACGACAGCAGTTCCCGATGACTACTTCACCTGCTAGTCCTTTGTCACTAGCAAGGTTGTTGCCTGTTCTTGCACCGCTGCCTAGTTTGGAACCGATACCTGGCATTGCTGCAGTACCTTGTACGTCCTCTGATACTCAGGCTGTTTCTTTAGCCTCACCAGGAATACTTCCCATAGGAGATCAGTCTTTTCAGACTTTTCTCCTGGATATGGCAACCTTTCTTAATATTTCTATCCCTGGTTGTGATCCTACACATGGCTCACCGGCACAAAACCAACAGATACAGTTTCCTTTACATCCTGCTCTGCAGGATCTCCTTCTTAGGGTATGGAAATCACCCTTACGACTTCCTCAAGTTTCTAATGATGTTGAGGTTGGGTACCGTGTACCACCCTCTCCAGGGTTCCAAAAACCTCAACTTTCTCATCGTTCCCTGGTAGTGGAATCAGCACTGAGGAAGGTTAAGAGCAAGAAGAAGCATTCTTCTTTTCCACCAGGTCGTTCTTCAAGAACACTTGATGCTTTTGGCCGTCAAGCCTTCCAAAACTCTATGCTGGCTTCCAGAGTTCTCTCATATATTTTTCACATGAGTTTAACACTCCAGGAAGTCACAGAGAAATTGTCTCTTTTGACCCCTTTTTTACCAGAGCCCAAGGCTACTGATTATACCTTGCTCATCAATCACAGCCGGAATATATCCTGGTTTCTGTCTCGTGCTTCTATAGATTCTTTTGAGTCCACTAGCAGATCCTCTGCTATTGCCATTGCAGCACGTCGCAGAGCCTGGCTTGTGGCTTCAGACTTGAGCAAATGGGCACAAACCATACTAGCTCATTCTCCTTGTACAGGAGAAGGTCTTTTTAATAAGGAGGCTTTACGTCAGGTTGCTCAATGCTCCCCTGACTCTTCTTCCACTAGAAACCATTCTAAGCCACCTCCTTCTTCAAATAGTAGGAAATGTCCTAGCAAACCTTCTTTTCCTAAGAAAATGAAGTTTCATTCCTCTCCTGCCCATCATCGGCTGTCCCTAAACAAGGGACGCCTCAGCCTAGTCTGAAGTCCTCCAGTTTTGGCCAGTCTCAACATCCCCAGCAACCATAGGTGCCTGGAATTGTAACTTACATATTACAAGATTATTCACTGTGCTTTTCTTTTCAGTGTACTAACCTGTCAAAAAAAAAATTATTTTGTTCAGGTACTACACACTTCTCCTCTTATTACTCTCCAGAAGAGCAGTTGTAACTATCACCTGATAGTTTCTTTCCCAACTGAACATTTTTCCTTCAGTTGACTTACCCCATGGGTACGTCACCCTCCAACTACTTGAGGGCTACCATACTGAACTACTTCTCTGGTCGTTCCCCAGACAGTAAGAAGAGATATCCCCTCTCTTCTCTTGTCTGTTTTTCTTTATTCAGTACAGGACAATCTCTCTGCTGTTTCTGTCAGCAGCTCTGCCTGCAGGAGTTACAGTAATTGTCTTACTGGGACTTTTCCAAGTTCCAGTCCCTTGTTCCAAATTTTGTCTAGCCTCAGTAGTGATTCCAAACTCTCTTGGATCCTCCTACTCGTTTAGGCTTTCTCATATTATTCTAACCATCTCCTTTCCTAGGATATGGCAACATAACTGATTTTCAATCAGTTTCTCTCATAGCTCTCCTGCACAATGCTCTCTGCAGTCTTCAGAGAAGCTTTCTACTATGAGGGCTTTGCTATAGACTAGAGCATTGTCCTTGTCTCTGAAGTTCCTCTATTATTACAGAGAAACTTCTCAACCCTTCCTATGCCCACAAATTTCCATATATCTAGGTGTATCATCTATATATATATATATATATATATATATATATATATATATATATATTTGATAAATCTCACCACCCATTTCCTAATATACAACTCTGGACATATGTATATTTATCTATCTATATATATCTATGAATATATACATATATTCCAGCCACATATATATATATCTCCCTATCTGTATGTGTTTGCTGGGGGGCTTTTTAAGGGTTGGTCAATCTTATTCACTATCACCCTTATTGTCTATACTACATGATTTACCTCTTAGAGGTTTTAGGTTGTTGCCCCACGTCCCATACAAAATTATGATACAGGACCTGTTCAGCACCAACAGTCACTTTGGTGCTAACATCTTCTATTTTTTCTTTATGTCCTTGAAGCATCCAGCTTCAATATTTTTTCCTATCTCTCGCCAGCTAGGAAAAACAGTGTACATCTTTATCTTCGAGTACACAACTGTTTTCCGTAGGAATAGGGGTTTTCCATCCCCCCTTTTCCTGCCAGGACTGGGCTAGTTCTTCAACTCCGTCAGTCTTCTTCCTTTAGTCCTCAATGTTCATGATGCCTAAAGGACTTTTCAGCTTTTCCCAAAAAGCTTTCCATTGAAGACCAGACGTCTACTCCTACCCAGTTGGCACCTGGATCATCTACTGCCTCCAAGTCTGGACCTTCCTCCTCACTACTGAGAGGTCACCTTGAAGATTCCGCCACTGCTTATCCAGTAGACTCCATCATGCTTTCTACTTCCTACAATACAGTAGGTAAGCTGCATATCTTAAGTGTACATTAAATGTGTTTTAATGCTACGCATCATATCTACCAAGGACTCCTGTAGTCTGTAGAACATCTAGTCCTTGGCTATGCTGTTTCTTTCCTCACAGCTCCTTTATTGTCAACTCCTACCCTCCATCCCACATTGGATGCCGGGGATTCCTGGAGACAAAATGCGCCCCTGACCCGGGCACTTGCATTTTTATGGGATCTCCCCCTGGCATCTCCAGCTAGGGAGTCCCCATATGTGAAGACTCATTCCCGCTTGTTCCTGGAGATAGCACAGTTACTTACCTGTAACAGGTGATCTCTGGGAACAGCAGGAATTAGTCTTCACAACCCTCCCACCTCCCCTAGGAGTTGCATCTTTTTTATTTTTTCCCTTTTCTCTCCTCGCCTTTGTCTCAGCTCTGAAACTCAACTGAAGAGAGGCCGTGGAGAAGGCGGGAAGTCACTGCGCAGGCGCGAGGGATGCTGCCAAAAGCTTTCTATTTGAAAGCTGGGCAGCATTCCCGTGCAGGCTCCATCGGTACCGACGTACCCATATGTGAAGACTAATTCCTGCTGTTCCCAGAGATCACCTGTTACAGGTAAGTAACTGTGCTTTCCTGCACCACAGAAATAGATTCTCTATATATCTTCAGGTGATTTTCACCCCCTATTATTAGATGAATCTTTTCCCATCACATTCCCCATGTGAATGTTTTTGTGGAGCTCAGCTGCAGGCATGTATCCTCAGACTTATATTCATGTATGTTGTCACAGGGTAGACCCAACAGAGCCTATACAGATGGAGATCAGCATGGAAGATCAGGGAGAATCTGACAGCATAAACAAAAACCTGTCAGGCAGTTGCTATAAGCAACTAGGACACACGTGGTCAAGGGCTAAGAAGACACACCCAGGTAGCAGGGGAATGGAAATTTCATTACCTGATGCGGATCAGCTGGGAGGAGGTGGAGCCCAGAGACACGTACATAAGGCATGCTCACAAACAGTTAGGGGAAGAAAGGGAAAGAAGGAAAAAGAGAGAGAGACGGGTAATCAGTCTCATACCCAGAACCAAGACCGGTGGCAGAGAGAGAATGAACAATTGTGTCAGCGCGAAAACCAACAGGAGAGTCTGAGTGAGTCCCAGGACCTGTTTGATACGTATGGAAGTCAGCAGCTGGACGCTGAATGTGTGAATGAAAGTCACGAGAGACGTGGGAAGACTCTTACAGAAGGTAACAGAGCAGTAAATACAGAGAGAGGCTGTTTCCTACCTGAATGGGTAAAACCCAGAGTTATTAGGAAAAGCCAACCAGGAACAAGTTTAAAGGAAGCCGAGGGTAACTTCTTTCCTTGTGCTAGCAGCAACAGAAGAAAGGAAGGTTTCTTACCTACAGGAGCTTGTAACTCTGCTAGCAATCTTAAATACCAAGCTTTTAACAAAGTGCCGTCTCGAGCAGTGCAATCACACACAGCTGTGCAGAGGGAGCTAAGCCCTACCAGGCTCAAAGCCTATCACGAACATTCTAATAGCAGAACCAGTGAATGTTTTCAGTTTCCCTTTAACCACCAGCAGGGAAAGAGCTTCTATAAGCCATTCACAGAGGCATACGGTAACCCCCAGCAGGGCATTTGCTCAGAGAAGAGAGGAGATTTCCTGTTAGATGGAGCAAGCCAACTTCACTCTAGTGAACCAGCTGATCAAACTAACGTATGTACAAATGGTTATGAACAGATGCAGTGTGATACTTCTGATATACAAGTGAGTCCAGAAGATATGGATTGTTCTTTATCAACTGCTGACCACATGTTCTCTCTAAGATAAAGTAATGAGTTTAACCAGAAGTTAAAGCAACAATGTATTTGCTGATAAAGGTTTCTCAGTTAAGCAGTAAAACTAGGCTGTAGTAAAGCAGCAAAAGGAAAGTCTGTTTGCTAACAGAAGGACTATTTAAATACCTTTCTTTTGCTAGATTTAAAGGCTGAAGTAAAGCTATTTCTGTTCTACTCTATTCTTTTGTTATATGCCCGGAGAGGCTTTGTTATTTGTGTTGCCAAGTTCAGAAAAACCTCGTGGACGGGGAAATAAAGCCCTTGTTTGAAACCTTACCTGTGTGCACAACTAATTCTTACCAGAGAAGGCATAAACTACAACTCCCAGAGGGCCAGGCAGGGCTGTCTGCATCTTCATACAGAGCCAGGAGAGGAATCATCGTGTGATACCTGACCCCACCAGTAGGGCCCGCTGAGGGTGTGACAAGAAAATGGCGTAGTATTGAGGATATTTTTTTTCTTCTGGCAACATAATTTTTCCTGGGAAGAGGAGAAATAATAAAAGGACATTGCTCGAAAGAAAAATATTGGTATTACAGAACACCGTCTGGAGGAATATTCGCTGGCAGGTCGGCCAGAGGACCGAATAAAAAAACCTTTTCTCACACGCTGAAGTCTGCCAGGAGACTGAGGTAATAGTAACCTGGGTGGACGGGTACAGGATACTCAGTGAGAAAAGGGGGTGCTCTAAAGTTTAGATAAGGTTCTGTGTGGAAAGTACCGCACTTGGTGGGTCTTTTCTTTCTCTATAGGAGCAGAGTCCGGAGAAGAGGATGGAGCCACGGGATGTGATGGCGTGGATAAGCAAACAATGGGACAAACAAGCAAGAATGGTGCAGCATCTACAGGAGCAGTACATGGTGGCCATGAAGGAGCAACAACGACCGTTGTTGGAGGCCGTGGACGCTCTGGTGAAAAAGCCCCATGGAGAAGGAGCAACGCGTGCTTCGTGGATACCGCAAGTAGAGCTGAACACTGGCCTTGCTTTATCGTTGGGACATTTAAAACAGGAGGACAATCCTGATGACTTTATCGAGGCATTCGAGAGAATAGCTGAGAACCTTAAGTGGCCTTCAGAGCAATGGGCAATGCGGTTTGCAATGACCCTAAGTGGTGAAGCTCTGTCCGCATTTAAGGCCATGCCCGCTAGCCTTGCCAATGATTACTTAGAGATTAAGAAGGCGGTAAAAGACCGGCTTGGTCTTACACCAAGACATTATAGGCGTTTGTTTAGGGAGACACAAATGCATGCGAATGAAACACCAAAAGCATTATGTCAAAGGCTTAAAGGTCTGGCATATAAATGGTTAAACCCGGAGGGAAAATCGCTGGAATCAATTCTAGATGAGGTTGTTCTAGAACAATTTTTGTTAGCCGTACCCCCAGAAATGAAAACATTTCTCACTTTACAGAATTGCTCTAATACCGAAGAGGCAGCTAAGATGGCAGAAGTATTTAAGGAAGCCAAAAAAGCTGATACCTCTAGGATAAGCCTCTTAAAAGTAGCAGGTATGGAAGAGTCTGTTGAGTGGAGAAAGTGTGAAAGGGTCAAGGCACATAATTATAATTTGGCCAAAGATGTTCCGTCCATAAACATTAGGAAATGTTATAAATGTGGAAAGCCTGGACACATCCGAAAGGATTGTAAGGTTAGAACAGTCCTCGTAACAGAGGCAGGAAAGCAGGTCCCTAAGGGTATCTTCCTGCAAGTTCAGGTAGATGGAAAAGACACCCTGGCTCTACTCGATTCAGGAGCAGAACAGAGCTTGGTTTCTCAAGAATTTTGGGAAACCATGAAACAGTCAAGCCCTGTAGCTCCGAATCAAGTAAAGGAACATGTACAGGTGAAGTGTGTACATGGTAGGCAGCTTCCATACCCCCTACACCAGGTATGTGTCAAAGGACTAGGTATAGAGAGGAAAATACGGGTGGCAGTAGTTCCCAGGCTACCGCAAAACCTAATTTTAGGGCATGACTGGCCTTCCTTTCAAGGAGGATTAAGGCAAGGAATGTGTATGAGGACAGGTTTGGTCTCTACCCGATCCCAGGCCAGCGCGTCTGAAACCCGGGAACCCCCGATAGGAAAAATAGAAAAGCCTAAGGAAGAGAGTGATGAGGAAGTTCCCGAGGAAAAGATAGGGGAAGAGGGGGCAGATACACTTCCCAACCATGATGATTTGGTTCAGAGTCCGGTTGAGGGAGGGAAGAAAGCCAAGGCCAAAAAGCGCCATGAAAGGAACCAGAGAACCCAAGGAAGAATAGAACTAGAGGCGGGGGAAGGGTTACCATGGGTACCCGCGGCTCTAGTTCAAAAATTCCCATCTTTCCCGATGGAACAAAAGGCGGATCTAGCACTCAAAAGAGCTTTTGAGTGGGCCCAAAAGGATCGGACTGTATTGCCCCGATTCTTTTTAGATGAGGACATTTTATATAGAGAAAGCATAGATCCGCACATCTCTGCTCTGCAACCCTTGGAACAGTATCCCATGGTCTAGGAAACCAAAACACTCTCGATGACACCATCCACGCAGCCATGCATTCATCTCCAGGATGCGAGCCTCTTGCCTTGGCCTTTACCCTCAACAGGGAGGATTGAAGAGAACACCACCTGTGCACCTAACTGCTTCACCCTCTGTCCCAGAGCCATGAAGTCACTTTTGATACGTTCCGAGGTATACCTGGCAGTATCATTTGTTCCAACATGGATTAGCAACATTGGGTAATAGTCAGTGGGCTTGATGAGTCTCGGCAAACTCTCCGTAACATCTTGGATTTTGGCACCAGGCAGACAGCATACCTCTCTGGACATCAAGCCTGGTTGGCAGATGGACGCCTCAGTACCCCTCAGAAGAGAGTCTCCAACCACCACTACCCTTCGTTTCCTTCTGGTCACTGATTCTGCAACTTTGGGGTACTTGAATTCTGGTTCTTCCCTTTCCAGGGATGCTTTCACCTCCTCCACTTCCAGGGCTGCATAATAGTTCTTCACGTCAAGGGCTGGAGAAGTTGGATTGGTGATTTTGCAGGCCCTGGTGACTTGTGTCCAACCATCGACATTCTGTTGGCACCCATTTTCTCCTGTGCTGGAGAGCTTGGTTGCTGCAAGAAGCATCTCATCAATGTACTTCTCACTGTCTTGAATGCTCCTCAGCCTCGCCACCTCCTCTCTGAGTTCCTCCACTTGTTTCCTCAGCTTCAGCATGCAGGCACCCTGCACATGGAACTGGTCCTTCAACTGGCATTAGCACCTATGTCTGGACCGAGGCAGAAGCTGTAACAGGGGCAACAGCTTTAGCAGTACGATTTTTCCCAGCCATTGTTCTGTTCGTGGAGCTTAGGTATCTGTTAAAGCAAAAGAGAGAGATCTACCAAGTACCAGCCGGTTTCCCAGCTGTCCTTTCAGAGAAAAAGAAGTTAAATCTCTTTCATTATATTCAAAATGTGCTGGTCCAATTCTCTGTGATTTGTTAAAGGGGGAGGTGCCCTATAAAGCAAGACTGCTCACTAGGGGTGGGTGGGAGTCGGGAGGGAACTAACACCTGATTAGGTGTTAGCAGTTTCCAAACCTGAGGAAGTTACTGATCAAGGAGGAAGCTCCACCAGAATACTCTTTCAACTATCAATATACCGACATGCTCATCTGAGACTTCATAGAGTAAGCGTAGTTACTCACTTGTAACAGGTGTTCTCCGGGGACAGCAGGAATCAGTCCTCACATAAGGGTGACATCGGCACCGACGGAGTCCTCGTGGAAGCATCCCCCTAGCTTTCAAAGATAGCCTTTGGGAGATGCCAGCACGCATGCTTGGTTCCCTTCCCTCCCAAGGGTGCCATCTTGCTTAGTCAGATGACATAGCTAAAAGATGGCAAAAAATAAAAAAATATCCAAGGGGAAGAGGGAGGTTTGTGAGGACTTATTCCTGCTGTCCCTGGAGAACACCTGTTACAGGTGAGTAACTGAACTTTCTCCGGGAACAAGCAGGAAGTCAGTCCTCACATATGGGACTCCCCAGGTACAGGCTACTGAAAGCCCATAGCAAAAATAGGGGTTCCCTCACGGGGAGCCGCAAGCAGCAGCAATTTAGTCCATGTACACAGACCACAGTAGGACCCCTATGTCCAATGAACCAGCACTCCGGTAGCCTGAACACAGAAGGGTCGGAGGATAGGAGTTGCCTAAACCCCAAAAAGGTTACGGAGCACAGCCTGGCTGAAGGCACTGTCCCGTCGGGACGCTCTTTCCAGGCAATAATGGGCTGTGAAGGTATGGACTGAAGACCCAGCAGATGTCCACCATTGGGGCAGAGTGCAAGTTTGCCACCGAAGCCGCCATGGCCTTGACACAATGCGCCATGATGCAGCCTTCCAGCAGGAGCCTCGCCTGCTCGTAAGCGAGGGCAATACATTCTGCCACCCATGTGGACAACGTACGCTGGGATTGTAGGAGATGAAAAGCTGAGAAGCTTTGCAGTGGCCCTGAGTGCGTTAGATATAGAAAGACAAAGCCCTCTTACAGTCCCAGGTGTGAAGGACCGTCTCCACCCGACTGGAGTGAGGTCTGGGAAAGAAGGTGGGAAGCACCACTTCCTGGTTGAGATGGAAGGTCGACACTACCTTTGGCAGGAATTTGGGGTGCGTGCAGAGCAGCACCCTGTTCTTGTATTACTTGGTGTAGGGCGCCTCTGCCACGAGGGCCTGAAGCTTGCTGACTTTGCGAGTGGAGATAAGCGCAACCAGGAAAACCACCTTCCAAAGAGAGGTAGCAGAGGTGGCAGGTAGCCAGAGGCTTGAAGGGCGGGCGCATGAGCTACCCAACACTACATTGAGGTCCCATTCGGTTGCCGGAGGGTGAACCGGGGACTTCAATAAGATCAGGCCCCTGAAGAAAATGGGTCACCAACGGCTGGACCGAGAGGGGCTTACCATCCACCAGATGGTGGTGCGCCGTCAAGGCTCTGAGGTGCACCCGGACGGAGTTCAACTTGAGCCCAGACTGAGAGAGGTGGAGAAGGTACTGTAATACCACAGCCACCGGACAGGAGAAAGGGTCAGCCCCGTGATCGGCGCACCAAATAGAGAACCTGCGCCACTTGAGGGCATAAGCCTTCCTAGGAGAGGCCTTGTGAGAGGCCAGCAGGATGTCCTCCACCTCCATCCGGAAGGTTGAATGAGGCCAGAATCACCCTCTCAGCAGCCACGCTGTCAGTAACAGGGACCCCAGACTGGGGTGCAGGAGAGAACCCCCCTCCTGGGAAAGGAGTCCCTGGGTGGTTTCCAAGGGGATGGGGGTGTCCACCATCAGCTGTAGAAGTAGCAGGAACCACGGCTGCCTTGGTCACCGAGGAGCTATCAGGATGAGGTAGGCACTGTCACGGAGGGTCCTGAACAAGGTCTTGGCGATCAGCAGGGTAGGAGGGAAGGCGTACATGAGGCCTCCCGACATGAGACCAGGAATGCGTCCGCTGCCACCCTGGAGGGATGGGTCTGCCAGGAGCAGAAGTGGGGCAATTGAAAGTTGTCCAGGCTGGCGAACAAGTCCATCACAGGTTCTCCCCAGAGCCAGAAAAGCCGACTGGTTACCCTGGGGTCCAGCTGCCACTCGTGCGGCTGGAGAACTCTGCTGAGTCTGTCGGCCAGCTGGTTGTCCTGACCAGACAGGTACACTGCCCGCAGGAACATACCCTGTCGGATTGTGTATGAGCAGAGGGCTAGGGCCTCCTGACAAAGGGTACACGACCCCGTGCCCCCTTGCTTTTTCACATAAAACATCTCCATCTGGTTGTCCATCTGGACCAGAACCCGGCTGGTGACGCAGGTGGTGACAGAAGACCCTCAGGGCTAGTTGTATGGCTCAGAGCTTCAGGAGATTGATCTGCGGGGTGCTCTCTTCCCACATCCAGTTGCCCTGATTGCGGAGATCCCCACAGTGGGCTCCCCAGCATAGTAGGAAGGTATCCACAGTGAGGACCCTGGAGGAGCTTGGGGCCTGAAAAGGCATACCTGCCTTGAGATGCTGGGGAGACTGCCACCAGAGCAGGAAATCCGCCAATCACTGGGTCACGGAAACCCTGTCCCGTAGACAGCCAGTGGCCTGAGACCACTGGTCCCGGAGACACCACTGCGCCATCCTCATGTGGAGGCAAGCGTCTGGGGTGATGTGGATCGTGGAGACTATGTGCCCGAGGAGACGCAGGAGAAGCTGAGCAGGCACCGAGGGACAGCACCATACATCCTGAGCTAGAGCCCCGAGACGATCGGCTCAGTCCCTGGGCAAGAAGGCCTTCGACTGGAGAGTATCGATCTTTGCTCCAATGAACTCCAGACACTGTGTCTGAAGAAGGTGAGACTTGGGGGTAGTTTAAGACAAACCCCAAGTGCTGTAGAAGCTGAATGGTGCATGTGGTGGCTTGCTGCACCTCTAAGGCCATGCCTCCCTTTATGAGCCAGTCGTCCAGGTAGGGGAAGACGAAGACCCCCTGGAGCCAGAGGAAGGCAGCCACGACCGCCAGGCATTTTGTGAAAACTCTTGGGGCAGAGGCTAGGCCAAAGGGGAGCACCCTTTACTGAAAATGCCCACCCCCATTATGAACTGCAGGTGCTGCCTGTGGTTGGAGTGGATAAGGATGTGGGTATAAGCGTCCTTGAGGTCTAAGGAGCATAACCAGTCTCTCTTCTGGAGGTATGGCAGCAATGTTCCAAGAGGGAGCATCTTGAATTTCTCCCTCACCAGGAATTTGTTGAGGTTGCACAGATCGAGGATGGGCCTTAGGCCCCCTGTTCTTTTTGGCATGAGGAAGTACCTGGAGTAGAACCCCTGGCCCTTGAGATGGTGAGGCACCGGTTCCACTGCTTTGTCCTCAAGAAGACCTGCCAACTCCTTCCGAAGGTCGCAGTGTTGGGGAGACCTGAGGGGCTCTCCCGGGAAATAAGGGGAGGTGTCTGAGTCAGATAGAGGAGGTAACCCTCCCTGACCACCCGAAGTGCCCAGGAATCGATGGTGATGGACAGCCACCTCTTGGCATAGAGGGCCAGACATCCCCCTGTGGGCTGCTGATCTCCTTAGGGTAGAGAGGCTATGCTCAAGGAGTCAAAAGCTCCTCTCTGGCTGGGCCGGGACCAGTGCTTGGCGTTTTGAAGCCGCCTGCTTATGCAGGCCATGCCCATGTCCCTTGGCCTGCTGTCCCTGTTGGGGAGCAGGAGAGGCCTGATAAGGTGGGTAGTTTCAGTAAGCAGCTTCCTTCCTCAGGCAAAAGGACATTTTACCCGAGCCCTTCCATCGGGGAGGGGCAGTGGTCTTAGAGAGCCTGGTCCTCCTCAAGAACTCTGTCTCCAGCTCGGCAGCCTTGTCGGTCATGGGTTTGCCAAAGAGGTTCTCTCCTTGGCATGGGACATCGACCAATTTGTCCTGAAACCACTTCTCAAGGTCGGATGACTGAAGCCAAGCTTGGCGGCATGCATCGATGCCTGCCGCAGCTACCCGGGCTACCAACTCAAACCTGTCATAGGCCGCCCCAGACATGAATTTGGAGCACTCATGGATTGCCTTGGCCAGGTTCTTGAACCACTGCAACGGTTCCTCAGAGAGACCAGCCGAGAACCCGCCGAGTTCCTTTGCCAGGTCTCTCAGGTACATGCCCATGTACAGCTGGAGGCCTGGATGCGGCAGATGAGGATTGAGCCCTGGTAGCACTTTCTGCCAAGGTCGTACAAGGTGCGGGCCTCCCTGCCGGGGGGCACAGATGAGTGTGTCTATTGGCTTTTCAGCCGATGCATGGCTGACTCTACCACCATGGAGTTATGCGCAACTGTGACTTCTGGAAGCCCGGGCTACAGCGGACTCGATACATCGAGTCAAGCCGTTTGCTCACCACCGGTACCAACTCCGGTGTCTCCCACATTCGGAGCATGAGCCGTTCCAGGATGGGAGGAATGGGCATCGTGAGCGATTCTCGCGGAGGGTCCTCATACTGGAGGATTTCCAACTCATCCACCCGAGGGTCCTCCTCTGACTTGGTCTGGAATGCCAGGGCCTTAGACATGTCCTTGACAAAATCCAGGAAGCCCATGTCCTTGGACGAGGACCGCTGCAGAGGCTCCGAGATGGGAGCGTCAGAAGGGACGTCGTGGAGGCGACAGGTATCGGGGGACTCCTTGTCCTCTGTCTCCCACTCAAAGTAGTCCAATGAGGACTTGTAGCAGGGCTGCTCTGCGGGTCTCGGGGCCCCCGAGGCCCTGCCGCCGGCACCCGGCAAACGCTGGGGAAGTCCGCGGTCCCGTCGAGCAGGACTTTGAGCGCAACCTTTGGAGTGGAGGAGTGGCCTAGTGGTTGGAGCAAGGTACTTCAGGCCGGCAGGTCGGGGGTTCAAATCCCATTAGAGGATAGCAACTTTGGGCCGGAAGGACTGGGGTTTCTAGACCCACAGGTGCTCCTTGTGGTCTTGGGCAAGCCACGTAACCCTCCATAGCCCATGTTCCCTGTAAATAGTTATCTCCAAGTTATAATGCCCTGTTCAATGTAATTTCAGTTTGTTCAATGTAAACCGCACTGATGCAGAATAGCGCGGTATATAAGAAAATAAAAATAAATAAATAAATAAACCTCCGGCTGAGGATCGACTCAAGGCTGAAGGACCTCGAGGATCGGCTCGGCCTCCAGGGACGTCGAGGGCCTGGTGGTCGGGGCGGATGAACCGGTCATGCTGGACAACAACGCCCGCTGCTCGTCCATGAAGTCAGACAAACTGCGCTCCAGGGCTGCCATTCTAGACTCCAGCTCCGCATCCTTCGGCGCGGGCACCGGGGCACTTGGGCCCGATGCCGGCTCCCCCCGAAGGGGAATTCCCAACAAGGATGGTGTCTGTGGACCAAGGCCGGTCTGCGGTCGGATCCTTCCAGGGGACCTTCGCAGGCTCCTTCTTCAACGCTCGGATGAGTGTCTCGGACTGTGGGACCAGGCCCGGGGAGCCCCTGGCTAGTCGGAACCATCCAAGGACACCATCTTCAAGGGTTTCTTCTTCTACCTGGGTTCCCTCGAGGGAGACCCCCTTTATTTATTTATTTTATTTAACCGATTTTATATACCGTCTTTCTACAAATCAAGACAGTTTACATAAAACATTTAAAATAGTGTTTCCACTGTTTACATAGAACAAAGTAAAAAATATATATGAGATAACAATGAGAACTAATCATAAAAATAATACAACTATTTACAAGGTATTTACCGAGATATTATTTGTCAGTATGAAGGTTTAGAAGGGGTAGGAGCTGGGAGGAAGCAGATGAAGGTTAGAAACTAAGGTGGAAGGGAAAAATGTTCCTGAAAGAGGAGGGTTTTTAAGTTCTTTCGGAACTCAAGGTGAGTTCTAGAGTTCCGTAGCTCATGGGGAAGGGAGTTCCATAGGGTAGGAGCATAGAGGGAAAAGGCCCTGTTACAGGTATATTGTTTACTATATCTTGTGGCTGTTGGGATAGAGATGAGGTTTTTGGTAATAGTATGGCGGGTTCTAGAGCTAGAAGAGAGGGGAATGAGAGGGGAAAGGCATGGAGCTGATTCGTTGGAGATGATTTTATGTATGAGGATAAGCACTTTGAACTTAATCCTGCAGTAGATGGGGAGCCAGTGGAGGTCATATAGGACTGGTGTGATGTGTGATCGCCTGGGAATGTTGGTTATGAGTCGTGCGATCGTGTTCTGGGCAAGTTGGAGTGGTTGTATAGCGTTCTTGGGAAGGCCATGATAGATTAGGTTGCAGTAATCAAGAGAGGGGGTTGTGAGGGCTTGACAGACAGATCGAAAAGAAGGGGGCTTAAGAGGGGTTTGAGATTCCAGAGGGTACGTAGTTTTGCATATATTGTATTAGTGGTTCTCTTTATTTGATTAGTGAAGGAGAGGTTCTGATCGAGGATGATACAAGATACTTCACCTGTTTTTTTATAGTAAGGGTGAAATCTCCAATAGTGATAGTTGGAGGGGGGGTGTATGAGGTAGCGGAGAACACCTGTAGCACTTCAGTCTTAGCTTGGTTAATTAGAAGGTTATGTTGAGATAGCCATGATTTCAGTGTAAATAAGCAATCACTTAGATTAGAGAAGTCGGGGTTGGAGAGATTAAATGGGGTGAAGCACATCATGTCATTCGCATATAATTGGTACTGAATGCCAAAGCTCTGAAAGATATTGCAAACAGGTTGAAGGAAAATATTGTAAAGGAGAGCAGATAGGCTAGATCCTTGGGGGACACCTTGTTTTAGTGTAAATGGGAGAGAGGTATCATTGCCAGTACAGACCTGTTGGGTTCTGTCATCTAAGTAGGATCGGAACCAGTTTAGGGTTGTGCCTCTTAGCCCTATTTCATGGAGCCTGCATAAGAGTTGATGGTGAGGAAGGGAGTCAAAAGCGGCAGATAGGTCAAGGAATATGAGTAGGCATCCTTGGGTAGGATTCTGGGTGTGCAAGTACAGGGAGTCTAGTAGGGAGGTAAGGAGGGTTTCGACACCATGGTTCTTTTTAAAACCATGTTGGAATAGATCGAGGGGAGAGTGATCATCAATATAGTTTTGAAGTTGGGTTTGAACTAGTTTCTCGGCTATTTTGGCAAGAAAAGGGATGCTAGATATAGGTCTGTAGGAGATAGGGGAAGTGGGGTCAAGTTTAGTTCTTTTTAGTATAGGCCGGATTGTGGCGCATTTAAGAGGAGGTGGAACAAAACCAGTCTGGAGGGAGGTTTGTATAATAGATAGGATGTAGGGGCTGAGGGAATCTCTAGTAGATTTGATCCAAGAGACAGGACAGGGGTCAAGGGCAGAAGTGGAGGTATTCAGGTCTTTTATAACATTGGAGACATTTTCTAGAGTGATGGGATCAAATTCGTTCCAAGAGGTTAGGAGGGTAGGTTCTGGAGGTTGGGTGCTGTAGTCAGGAGTAAAATAGGGGTTATTGATTGAGGAGGGAGGAAGGAATTTAGAGGTAAGGTGGTTGGCAATAGTTTGTGCAGATATTTTCGGGGGTTGGTCCTGCGGTGAAGGTTCATTTATTAAGGATTTCGCTATAGAGAAAAGTTCCCTAGGTTTATTGAGAGACCGTTGGATTATGTTTTCATTATATTCCCTTTTATGGTTGAGGGTTTCAGAGCAGTAGGTTTGGAGTTTATTTATGTAGGCAGAATGTGCATTGGGATTATCTGAGCGTCTCCAGATACGTTCCAAACCCCTAAGTTCTCTTTTGAGATTTCTTAGTTTTGTAGAGAACCAAGGTGCTCTATTGCGGTGCTTTTGAGGGAATTCTTTAGGTGGGAGGAGAGAGGCTGCAGATAGGATTTCATTCCATTTGGAGATGTGAGACTCTTGATTAAGTCCCATATCTTTTAATAGGTCGAGGGATGGGATCGTTTGCTCTAGGAAGATGGGCGCATTGAATTGTCTAAATTTACGAGTGTGTTGAGGGTGGATAGGAGGATGAGCTTTGTGAGTAGAGTAGGGGAAGGAAAAGAGGATGAGAGCATGATCAGACCAAGGAATAGGTTGAATGGTGTGATGGATTTGTTCAGCGAATGGAGCTTGTTGTGGAATAAATATTAAATCAAGGATGTTTCCTTTGGAATGTGTAGGATGATTTAGGATTTGAGTGAAGTGGAGGGCATTCATAGCTTGGAGGAAGGTAGACGATTGATTAGGGGTTATGGAGTGTAAATTTAAATCACCTAAGATTATGAGGGGGCGTAAGGCAGGTTGGGGGGAGCAGGCTGTGTCTAGAATTGTGGAGAGGTCGGATGAGACTGTCTGGGGTGCACGGTATAAGAGGTGTAAAGATAGTGTAGAGTTAGAGACTGTTATGGTGTCCATGCCTGATGTTGAGGTAGACTCAACTATAGAAAGTTGTAGGTTAGATCTGGCAATAATAGCTACACCTCCACCTCTGCCTTGTGTTCTGTTACAGGTATATATTGAGTATGCATTAGGACAAAGTTGGTTTATTAGAACCATGTCAGTGTCTTGAAACCAGGTTTCAGTGAGGCAAAATATATCGAGGTCATAGTCAGTTATGAGGTCAGTGAGTAAGGGGATTTTATTTCTGGCAGAGCGAACATTGAGTAGGGCACATTTGAGGGGGGGATAGGGGATGTTAGAGGCCCTTTCTGAGGACCTATGCCGAGGCTCGGGATGTTGGGGTCTCAGACGAGGCCCTGGCCTTTGGAGACATCGGGGACTCGGGGAAAAACTTATCGTGCTGCTGCAGGCAGCTCTTGAAGGCCTTGCTGGACATCCTCTTGAAGAGACTACATGCTGCCGGGTCGTGGTCTGGCCTGAGGCAGCGAAGACAGCAGTCATGTATGTCAGTCAAAGACATGATTTTAGAGCACCGATCACACTTCTTAAAGCCACTGGTAGCCATGGGGAAAAAAGTACCCCTGCGAGGTCGAAGACTCTCCGGGTTGTCAGCAAGAGAAAAAAGGTGCTAAGATGCCAAAAAAATAAAATAATGAAAGACGTCAGAAAAATAAACCGAACCCGACACAGAGGCACCGAGGTCGGTAGGCGGTAAGAGTACTGATGCAATACCAGAGGTGAGTGTGAAACTAGGAGACAAAAAAAATCAACGTTTTCCAGGGACAAGCCAGACAATGTCTGAAGGGCTCCGTGGAAAAAAGAAGACTGAGAAAGATAGCATCCGGGCAGAAAGGGGTCCATGCATGCATGGTGCCATCTCCTAAAGGCTTTCTTTGAAAGCTGGGGAGATGCTTCCGCGAGGGCTCCGTCGGTGCCGACGTCACCCATATGTGAGGACTGACTTCCTGCTTGTTCCCGAAGAATGTGGTGGTTGTTTTTGCAGTACCATTTTTGAACAAGAATTTAAAATATATAATAAAAGATTTAAAAATTATTTAAATACAGGATTTATTTATTTAACATTTTTTATATATCGCTCTTCAGATTTATCAAAGCGGTTTACAGAGAAACAGAACAATGTTTTACATAGAACAGTACAACATCAACTATTTACATTTAACAATTGTCATAA
This sequence comes from Ichthyophis bannanicus, assembly GCA_033557465.1. Lineage (NCBI taxonomy): Eukaryota > Metazoa > Chordata > Amphibia > Gymnophiona > Ichthyophiidae > Ichthyophis > Ichthyophis bannanicus. The sequence continues at coordinate 240,894,600 of CM066035.1, read as the reverse complement.
TCTTGCAACATTCTTATAACTATTTACAGTAGCTTAGTACATTGTTTTGTATGTCAACTTGTTATGGAAGGGATTATTGGTCAGAGATTTTATTGTTATGGTTGTGTGTTTTCTATGGTGTCAAAGTGTTCGGAAAATAGGTACGTTTTTAGAAGCTTTCTGAGGTCAGCGATGTATGAAGTTGCTCTAAGGTGATGCGGAAGCAAGTTCCAAAGTGATGGGGTGTAATATTCAATTAACATTTATTTTATTTTATTTTTATTTTTTTATTTTTATTACAGTTTCTTATATACCGTGCTATTTAGAATCAGCGCGGTTTACATCATAACAAAACGACCATAACGACAAACTGTCAGGTTTTACATTGAACAGGAGTACAAACTTGGATAACTGGGTTAACTATATACATAAACTTTTTACACTGCAGTGTGAGGGCATTTCTAGATTGGGTCATTTCTTGGAGGGGATATCTAGTTCAGTTGCTGTCTGGGAAATATTGGCAGAAAAGGTATGTTTTGAGAGCCTTTCTGAACTGATATAGATTGGTAATGGCTCTAATATCAGGGGGTAGGGTGTTCCAGCATTTTGGTACATAAAAACTGAATGCCCTGTTTGTGGTGTTCGTGTTGGACTTTGTTGAAGCCTTTGGTATTGCTAGCAGGTTTACAGCTGATGTTCTTCTTGCTCTGTTGGGGGGGACCATGTGGATTAGATTCGTGAGTGAGAGGGATGAGGTGCCTTTGATTGCCTTAAATGCTAATACAAGGGATTTGAAGGTGATTCTCCCGTGAATTGGTAGCCAGTGTAGCTGTTTGAGAATAGGAGTCACGTGGTCGTTTCTGGATGCACCGTAGAGGACCCTAGCTGCGGCATTCATGGCCAACTGTAAGGGGGTTAGTGTGGATTGGGGGAGACCTTGTAGGATGGCATTTGCAAAGTCAAAATGCGGCAGGATCAGCGCTTGATATATGGTACGGAAGTCGTCTGGGTCCAGCAGGGAGCGTAGGTGTTTGAGGGAACGGATTTTGAAGTAGATGGCTTTGACTACGCTGCTTATGTGGCGTCTCATGTCTAGATGTTGGTCCAGTGTAACTCCCAAATATTTTATTGCATCTTTAGTTTGCAAATCAGCTTCCTTGACACTGACGTGGGATGGGGGCGTAAAGTTGGAGTCTCTGGAGATGAAAAGGACCTCTGTTTTTTTATGCTGGATACGTAGGTTCTGTGTCTGGAGCCATGTTGAAACTGCATTGAAACAATCTGTGAGTGGGGTCAGGTCCATGTGGGTTGTGGAGAAAGGCATGTATAAAAGAATGTCATCTGCATATATCATGCAGTTTACGTTGAATGATCTTATGATATTGCATATGGGCTGCATGTAGATATTGAAGAGTAAGGAGGATAATGAGGATCCTTGAGGTACCCCTTGTTTTTGATGGAAGTGGCTAGACTCTTCTGATCCAGACTTCACATATTGCCATCTATCGTCCAGATAAGACTTGCACCATTTTAGTGCCTTGTTGCAGACACCCTTTTCTTTTAGTCTTCCCAGGAGGATTTCGTGACTCACGGAGTCAAAAGCCGCGGCGATGTCTAGGAAAATGAGGACAAAACCTTGATGGATGTTGTCAATTCCTGTGATGATATTGTTGATTAGACCAGTGAGGAGTGTCTCAACCCCATGATGTTCTCTGAACCCATGTTGGCAGTTATCTAAGGGAGCAACAGAGTCTATGTGATCTTGATAACATAATGTGGGAGTTGTCATGCATCTACTCCGCCACTCTAATTGAAAACATTTCCTTCACTGCTTGCACTCCGGCGCCGGCAGCATTTTGCAGAAGCTGTATCAGGGCGTGTTCTTACTAGGAGCAGCAATTGATGCTGCTATATTTTCCTGCTAAGAGTAACAATCACTATTACTTAGCAGTGCATCTGGAAACCACTCCCTGGAACACTCCCTGATGTAGCTATAAAAAGGAAAGGGCCCCTATTAACAATTGTAATAGAAGGATCAGATTTTGTTGTATACTTTGAAGGTTATATTAAGAATCTAAAGTGAATTTATACAAGTGGAGGCCGATTCTGCATCTGACATGTCCAGCCCCATTGCCTGGCCAAAACCTGTACGTGCCAGAGTTATTCCTAATTCTGCCGCCACGAGTCCCGGATGTACCTGCAATGGCAGAATCGGGGACTTAGATGCCTGTGAGTTCTCTGTATGCCGAGCAGATCGACACACAGCGAGCTGCCCGTCCCAATTCCAAAATGCCACTGCTGGAGCGAGGGAGCAGTGGCGTCCTAGCACCATAGCAATGAGCCGTCTACAGGATGGCTTGGGATGCCATGGCATGCCTCTGCTCCTGCAGCCCACTGTCCAGCCATCACTGGTGGCCACTTGTGGGCCGGACCATGGCTGCAGGAGCTGAGCATGGCAAGAGGATCGATGTGCGGGGGTATGCGGTGCGCGATGTGGTGGGCACCTGCAACTTATTCCATCTTCGGGGTCGAATAAGCCATGCATCCAACCCTTTGCCAAGGAATGTACAGTTAGGCATCATCATGGATAATACATTGAAACCCTCCACCCAATGTGCAGCGGCAGCCAAGAAAGCAAATAGAATGCTAGGAATCGAACGGAATGGAGAATAAAACAAAGGATATTATAATGCCTTTGTGACATTCCATGGTGTGCAATTCTGGTCGCCATATGTTAAAAAAGATATAGCAGAATTAAAAAAGGTACAGAGAAGAGCAATAAAAATGGTAAAGGGGATGGAAGGATACCCCTTATGAAGAGAGACTTAAAAAGTTAGTGCTCTTCAACTTGGAAAAGAGACAGCTGAAGGGGGATATGATAGAGGTCTATAAATTAATGAATAGAGTGGAATGGGTAAACGTAGATCAGTTGTTTATGCCATCAAAAGGTAGAAAGATTAGAGGACATGCAATGAACCCATGCAATGTAACCCATTTAAGACTAATAAGAGAAAATATATTTTTACTCAACGCACAATCAAACTCGAATTCGTTACCGGAGAATGTAGTAAAAGCTGTTAGTATAGCTGGGTTTAAAAAAGGTTTGGGCAAGTTTCAGGAGGAAAGGTCCATAAACTATACCCAGGAAATCCTCTCCTTACCTCGGGACGAGCATTGTGGAATGTGTGTGCCTTTTTGGGAACCTGCCAGATACTTGTGACCTGGATTAGCCACTGTTGGAAACAGGATACGGCTTGATTGATCTTGGTCTGACCCAGTATGGCATTTCTTATGTTCTTATGGGGTTGCAGAGACGTTGCTGCCCTGGGTGGGAACATAGTTCCCAATACCTCTAAGCCTGCCAAAGACAGAAAGACAAATGAGAATAGGTGAGACAGGACGGGAGAACCAAGTCTAGACCAGTTATTGCATGCATTTTGAATTTGCAGACAAAAGTAATCAGTTGCTGCAAAGGAACTGGAATGTAATGGTACCAAGGTTCTACTCTTACAGGACTTTTTGAGATATGTCACAAAGTTCAGAAAGACTGTGGATACTGTATGGACCTGTACAAAAGGGGCATCCATTTTGCTCTGCAATACATATCCAGGGTTAGACTTACTTATTAGAACAAAGCTCACATTTTGAGAAGGCTAAGGAGTTCAAGGCCTTTGTCACTAGCAGAGTAACATGGAACATTCTCACTAAGAAAGCACGGTGAGGGGAGACAGCGACGGCAATGAGGGGCAGCTGGGGGTGGGGGAGGAGAGTGCAAGGGATGAGGTTCACCTAGAGCATCTCATCTCCTTGCGCCATCCCTCTTTATAGGCATGATTGTTATTTATTGTTCAAATTCGGAATTCTGTTTTTTGAACTGGGTTTATGAGGAAACAGACAGATATGATTTGTGGGGACTGAACAGTGAGGATTGTCACGCCCATAGCCCCTTACATGTGTATGGAGGGGCGTGCTTGTTAGATAGAGTTCCCCAATTAAGCAATGTTCCAGTCTGGCTATCTTGCAAAGGATTATGGTACTGGTAGTCCAGTCATGCGGTGCTTGCCTTTGAAGTAAATGAAGACAATGTAGTTGGCTCGAGTGTAAGGCAGTGACAGAATATTTATTTATGAGGTAAATCCAGATGCACACAGATTCTACTTGGTAACACCTTAGGATGTATTTTCCAGGATTTTATATTCAAAATAACAATACAACTGAAAGGTAAAGCAAGTAGCTTGTAAATTCCATTAACAACAGAAAGTCTTTCTCAGTCACTGCTGACAAACCTGCTCAGCAGGGCTGGAGTAAAGGAAACCAAAAAAAATAAATGCTTCTTCCCAAAAACAGCTTTCCTTTTCTCATTCAAAGCACTTTTGTATCCAGGGTGTGCATAGCCTGAGCTGTGTGCTGCTCTGATACCAGCTGGCTAACAAGCTTCAATCAACAGCTCTTTTCCTTCTCTGCACAAGTATTTACACAAAGTTCTAGTGCCAGTTACTAGAACATTTCCTTTTGATGTTTGATCCCCCTTTCAGGATTTCTCTGTGCTAGCAACCTTGCATAAAGAACAGTCCATGAGATTATCGTCCTCCTCTGTAATTATAGCTTGTTCTTCTATTTGCATAGGTTCTATATCAGGAGCTGGATCAGAGGGCTTTACTAACTGACCTTCACTGGGACAGGAACTGTGTCTAAACACTTTGTCTTGCTTTAGGTTAGAAAAACGTTCATAGTTCATACCTGAGTTAAAGCTGGCATTAGGCTGTCCTCTCAAATATTCTGGCCAGTATGCATTGGAGCTTTTATAACCTGTCCTCCAGTCTATATTCCTGGACCTCAGGGCATCTGCTCCATACCTCTTCTTAGGGTTCCCAGCTGAAGTTCTCCAAGCATTTGGATTTCTCCAATCCCCTGAAGCTGGCTTCTCCCAGGAATCTCTCCAAGAACATGAATCTCTCAGAGCTCCTCTTTCCTTGCTCTCACGCTTGCCTTCAAGCCTCCTCTCAGGATTGCCTCCTCGCTCTCCTCGTCTCCCAGGCTTAAGCTTGCTCTCTGCATATTCTGTTCTAGTTTTAAAGTTCCCAGTTTCCAACCCCTCCCTTGCACTCCCCAGGTGTTGGTGGTCAAACTCTCTCCTGGCAGCTGAGTAATTAGGTGTGATGTAAGGGTTTCTCAATCTGGGTTTATAATCCTGCACCTCATCTCCACTAGAGGCTCTCTGCAGGCCACTGCAGGCTGGAATAACCTGTCTTTTAGATAAATATGCATTCTCCAGGACCAAGCAGGAAGTCAGTCCTCACATATGGGTGTCATCGATGCCGATGAAGCCCCAGCGGAGCATTTTCCCAGCTTTCTATGAAAGCCTTTGGAAATGCAGGCACGCATGCGCGGTTCCCTTCCCGCCTAAAGGTGCCATCTTACCTCAGTCTCTCTTTTTCCGAGAAGCCCACCGGACGTGCGTCCTGTCATCCCGGATAAAAGTTTGATTTTTTCGGCGATTCTCGCTATTTTTTCTTCCAGGTTCAACGCCGGTTCCCCTCACGCCGGTTTCGGTACACCGGTATCGAGCCCGATTCTTCTTTTTCGGTTTTGCCCTTCGTGGCTGGCGTTCGCGCCCTTTTTTGATTTTTCCCTGGAAGGCCTGTCCTTTGACCTCGCGGGGACTCTTTTTTTCCCCGATGGCTTCCAGCGGTTTCAAGAAGTGTGATCGGTGTAAGAAGTTAATGTCTCTCACCGACACACACGACTGCTGCCTTCGGTGCCTCGGTCCTGATCACGACCCTAAGACGTGTGGACCATGTGGGAAGATGTCTTCCAAGGCACTGCGAAGTCGCCAGCAGCAGAAAGAAAGGCTTTTCTCGGACTCAGCCTCTGGCTGGGCCCGGACCTCGTCTGAGGCCTCGACATCTCGGGATTCGGATCCCAAGCGCCGTCGAAGCTCCTCGGACAGGGGGTCCCCCGACCCGGAACGCAAGAGGAAGAAGCGGCTCGTGAGGGCGTCGTCGTCGGAGGTCCCTGGCTCCTCGAGGGCCTGGTCTAAGACCCCCGACTGTCGCCCTGCGCCCGTGGAACAAGAGAAGCCTGCCAAAGTTCCTCGCATGGAGCCGGAGTCTGCTGGACATGTAAGCCCTGTGGTCCTCGAGGACTCTCCTCCCAGAGAGCTGACGTCGTGGCTGCTGCGTCTCCCGAGCTGAGTCTCAGGATGACAGCCTTGGAGAGCAGACTGTCTGCCTTCATGGAGCAGCAGCGGGCACTGATGGCCAGCCTGTCTGGCGCATCTGCCCCGACCACCGGGACATCGACATTGAAGTCGACCCCGGAGACCAAGCCGATACTCGAGTCCATCATGGCTCGAAGTCTACCTAGGTCGCGGTCTCCCTCGACCTCCCGTTCGGGACCAAGGGCGTCGACGCCGGTGCTGAGGGCATCGACGCCGGTGCCTCCGGCGTCGGGGATGGTGCCCCAGGGCCCCACAGGGTCGGACCCTGACTCCTCGTCGGACGAGTCCGCCTGGGAGACGGAGAATGAGGAGTCTCCTGACACATTCAAGACTCGGTGCGTCCCCTCGGACTCACCGCAGTCTGAGCCCCGGAGTAGATCCCCTCCGGAGGACACCCGGTTCTCGGAGTTTGTCCGGGATATGGCCACCGCGTTGGCTATTCCGGCGGACCCCGAGGAAGAGCCTCAAGCTGAGGAGCTCGAGGCCCTACAGTACGACTCTCCTCCGAAGGAGGCCTTTACTGTCCTGGCTCCTCCGATGCTGGAACGGCTCCTCTTCCGGATGTGGGAGGCACCGGCCTCGGCGCCGGTTCTAAGCAAGCGAGTCGATTCGATTTATCGACTCCGGAAGAGCCCTGGTTTTCAGAAGGCGCAGCTACCACACCATTCCATGGTGGTGGAATCGGCCATGCATCGTCTGAAAAGCCAGAAGATGCACTCTGCGGTGCCCTCCGGCAGGGAGGCCCGGAACCTCGATGGTGTGGGTAGAAAGTGCTTCCAGGGCTCGATGCTTGCTTGCCGTGTCCAGTCTTACCAGCTGTACATGGGCATGTACTTGCGAGACCTGGCCAAGGAGTTGGCTGGGTTCTCTGCTGGTCTCTCCGGGGAACCCTTGCAGAGTTTTAAGTCCTTGTCCTCGGGGATTCGGGACTGCTCGAAGTTTATGTCCTGCGCCGCCTACAATGGCTTCGAGGCTTTGGCCCGAGTTGCGGCAGCCGGCATCGCGGCTCGACGCCAGGCATGGCTGCAGTCATCGGACCTCGAGCCATGGGTTCAGGACAAGTTAGTCGATGTCCCTTGCCGAGGTGAAAACCTTTTTGGCAAGCCCATGGTCGAGAAGGCCACATAGCTCGAGACTGAGCACCTTACAAGGACAAGGCTGTCTAGGAAGACCTCTGCCCCTTCTCACAAGAAGAAGGCCTCGGGTAAGAAGCCCTTTTACTCGAGGAAGGGCACTGCCTACAAACAGTACCCTCAGTATCAGGCTGCCCAAGCTGCACCCCAGGGTCAGCAAGCCAAGGGGCAGGGTAATGGGCCCTGTAGGCAGAGGACCCCCAAGCCTCCGGCCCCTGCTCCCACTCAGCAGGGTGGGGGGTTTTGATTCCTTGAGCGTAGCCTCTCAGTCCCTGCTCTCCCAACCCTGCACAGGAGGTCGCCTTGCCTCTTTGCCCACCAGTGGCCCCACATAACTGGAGACAGTTGGGTGTTGAACATAGTCCAAAGGGGCTATGCACTACATTTTCACCAACTGCCTCCACCATACTTTCCAGGGGAGCCTCCAAGGCCTCCCCTGCACACAGATCTTCTCCTTCAAGAGCTTCAAGGTCTGCTGCTGGACAGGGCGGTGGAGCCTTTGCCTCCCCACTTGCAAGGTCAAGGGTTCTACTCCAGGTATTTCCTGGTACCCAAGAGAACCGGTGACCTTCGACCTATTTTGGATCTCAGGAACCTAAATAAGTTCCTAGAGAAAGAAAAGTTCAAGATGCTTACTCTTGGAACACTTCTGCCCTACCTCTAGCAGAGAGATTGGCTATGCTCCTTAGATCTAAAGGATGCGTACACTCACATCCTCATTCATCCAGACCACAGAAAGTACCTCAGGTTCATTGTGGGAGGAAACCATTATCAGTACAGAGTACTGCCTTTTGGCCTCACCTCCGCTCCCAGAGTCTTTACCAAATGCCTGGCAGTGGTGGCGGCCTACCTGAGAAATCAAGGAATCTTTGTCTTCCCTTATCTGGACGACTGGCTCATCAGGGGTCAGACGTGCCAGGAGGCCCGACAGGCCACTCTCAGAACTATTGCTCTTCTTCAAAGCTTGGGATTTGTAATAAACTTCGCAAAGTCCACTTTGCTCCCCTCCCAGAACTTGGAGTTCATAGGGGCAAGGCTGGGCTCTGCCCTGGCAAAGGCATTCTTGCCAGCAGACAGAGCCCAAAGACTAATGAACTTGGCAAATCAGTTTCTCAGCGGGTCAGTGGTCTCTGCCAGACTCTGCCTGAGGCTGCTTGGCCACATGGCTTCGACAGTTTGTCACCCCCAATGCCAGGCTCCATATGCGGCCTGCACAATGGTGCCTTTGGAGTCAGTGGTCTCAGGCCACAGGCAGCCTCAGAGACAGAATAAGGGTGTCCAAACCATTTCTGGACTCCCTCAGCTGGTGGCTGCACCCACCCAATCTTCTGAAAGGGGTACCCTTTCAAATTCCTGGGTACACAGTGGTGCTGACCACAGACGCCTCCCTGCAGGGCTGGGGAGCTCATTGTCTGAACAAGTGCACCCAGGGCCTGTGGTCTCCTTGGGAGGCGGCACAGCAGATCAATCTCCTGGAACTCAGGGCTATTCGACAAGCGCTCAAAGCTTTCTCTCCTACCCTGGCTCATCAGTCTGTCCTGGTTCAGACAGACAACCAAGTGGCCATGTTTTATGTGAACAAACAGGGTGGGACTGGGTCCAGACTCCTTTGTCGGGAGGCACGGGACCTTTGCTCCTTTGCCCTCAAGCACAACATGCTCCTCAAGGCTGTGTACCTTCCAGGCCAGGAGAACTTCCTAGCAGACAGGTTGAGCAGGATTTTACAGCCCAACGAGTGGCAGCTGCATCCTTTGGTAGTTCAGAAGATCTTCCTAAAATGGGGTCTTCCTTTGATAGATCTGTTTGCCAGTCCACTGAACAAGCAACTGCTAAAGTTCTGCTCCAGGCAACTGCATCCTCTGCGGATAGCAGCAGATGCTTTTCTGATTCCATGGTCTCAGGGCCTCCTGTATGCGTTTCCTCCCACGCCCTTGGTGGCCCGAACTCTGTTCAAGATTCTTCAGGACAAGGCCTCGGTCCTGCTGGTGGCTCCCAGGTGGCCCAGACAGCCTTGGTTTCCACTTCTGCTTCAGCTGGCAGTGGATCCTCCACTACCTCTGGGGCTGCAACCCGACCTTCTCTCTCAGGATCAGGGTTCCCTTCTGCACCCCAATCTCAAGGCTCTCAATTTGATGGCCTGGAAGCTGCAAGGGTAGTTTTGGCTCCCTGGGGCCTCCCTCAGGAGATTGAGGAGGTTGTCCTAGCCTCTAGGAAGCAATCCACTAGGAAAACCTATGCTCTCAAATGGAAAAGGTTTTCTCTCTGGTGTCAGCTACGTACAGAGGATCCTTTCTCCTGTACTGTACCAGTAGTGCTTCAGTACTTACTGCACTTATCCAATCAAGGACTTAAGTCCAATTCTGTTCGGGTCCACCTCTCAGCTCTAGCAGCTCACCACTCACTGGTGGAAGGACATTCTCTGTCGGTTCACCCCTTGGTGTCCCGCTTTCTCAGAGGCTTGCTTTTGCTCAAGCCTCCAATCCGTCCTCCTGCTCCTGAGTGGGAGTTGAATGTGGTCTTGCAGCAGCTGACTCGCCCACCCTTTGAGCCGATGGCTACTTGCCCTCTACGCTTCCTGTCTTGGAAGACACTCTTCTTAGTAGCCCTTACCTTGGCTAGGCGAGTGAGTGAGCTTCAGGCCCTGGTCTGTGATAGGCCTTACACTCGCTTCTATAGGAACAGGGTAGTCCCTAGGACTCATCCAAAGTTCCTCCCAAAAGTTGTCTCCTCCTTCCACCTTAACCAAGAGGTGGTTCTTCCAACATTCTTCCCTAGGCCTCATGCAAGCCAGGCTGAAGCAGTCCTGCATACCCTGGACTGTAGGAGGGCCTTATCCTTCTACCTTGACCGTACGCAGGGGCATAGAAGGGCTACTCAGCTCTTCGTATCCTTTGACCCTAATAACTTAGGGTTGGCTGTGTCCAAGCGTACCTTGTCCATCTGGGTGGCTGACTGTATCACCTGGGCTTACAAGGCGGCTGACCTTCTTTTGCAGGGTTGGGTCACGGCCCACCGTGCCAGGGCAATGGCTGCCTCAGTGGCTCATCTCCGCTCTGTGCCCTTGGTAGACATCTGCAGGGCTGCAACCTGGTCTTCAAGCCAGACTTTTGCGGCCCATTACTGTCTGGAGAGGGAGTCCCGTAGGGACAGTGCTTTTGGCCAAGCAGTATTCTGGAATCTCTTTGAGGTTTAGGCAACTCCTGCCCTCTGTTGGGCTACCGGTGGAGGTTGTGTCTGTGAAAAGCCTTTCTTTGCTGCTGGGACTAGAGGGAGTTCTCTTGTTCAGCCTGGGTTCCTTGGTAGCCCAGAGCTAGGGAGTCGCCTATATGTGAGGACTGACTTCCTGCTTGGTCCTGGAGAAAGAGTAGTTACTCACCTGTAACATGTGTTCTCCAGGAGCAGCAGGAATCAGTCCTCACAACTCTCCCTCCTCCCCTGGGAGTTGCAGTTGTACATAGTTTAATTTTTTCATTTTTTTGTGCTGTTCTTAGCTATGTCATTTGACTGAGGTAAGATGGCACCTTTAGGCGGGAAGGGAACCGCGCATGCGTGCCAGCATTCCCAAAGGCTTTCATAGAAAGCTGGGGAAATGCTCCGCTGGGGCTTCATCGGCATTGATGACACCCATATGTGAGGACTGATTCCTGCTGCTCCTGGAGAACACCTGTTACAGGTGAGTAACTACTCTGTTTTACTCCTGTGACCTGCCAAAACAGGTCCCTTGATTAGGGTAAATTCCCTTCCTTTATCAGTATTCTCTAGGCTCTGGGCAGCTTCCTCATCACAGGATGAATGCTAAATGCTAAACAGACTGCATGAATGAAAACTGAAATGTGTGCTGAGGAAACAGATGCATCAGACAATGAGGGGGATCAATACATAATATAGTGCACTGCAATTGGGAAAATGCATTTGGTATTACAACTGAGGTGTAAGGATTTGATAAGAACTGAGGAGAGCCTGTGGAGCTGGGCCTGTACATTGCATGATACCAGAAGGAGGGACTTTGCAAGTGTGGGCTATGACTGGAGGGAAAATAGCTCGCCAGTGTCATATAGTTTATGCACTCACTTCACCAATAAAGTGATAACAAAAATGAAATAGGTATTGTCTAGCAGAGCAAGAAAAAATACTACTCTTGGATCTTTGTGGATAAAAGAAAGTACTCATAGATTCAGGAGTAATCTAAGGAAATATCTCTTGGCAGAGAAGGTAGAAGTGGTGGAGAAAAGGACAGTGATTTCAAGAAAGCATGGGACAAACACAGAGGATGCTTGAGGGAGAGGAAGGTATTGTGGAACTTAGAAGTTGGTATGGATGAGCAGACTAGATAGGACATACAGCCTTCATAATCTTTTCTATTTTTAATGGTCTCTGGGGCAATTGCAAGGAGAAATTAGAGATAGCACCAGTGGGTGAAGATATATTGTGAAGGAATGGACATGATGAGGGGACACTTAGAGGTCAATATAAGAAAGCATGCAAGGAAGAAAAAAGATGCAAGTGCTAAAATGAGGTAATGTAGAAAAGAGGAGAGTTTGCCTGAAAAAATATAAAAAAGGGGAAAACTGGGTGAGGGATAAACTATAAGGTAGAGGAAGACAATAGAGAAAAAAAAGCTGGAGGGGATCAGTTTGAGAAACTTTATAGATGAAGCAGACTATACTGAACTCTAGTAAATCTTCTTTCCCGTTTCTAGTTGTTCAGTTAATTTTGTAACTATGTATATAACATGTTCAAAAACAAATATTGTATGAACTACCAAGCTAGGAATTTATGGATAGAAATCATTTGGTTCTAAAGTCTCACTGAAATACAATGACACCATTAAACCATTTTTCAATGTGAGATGCTTTATTATTCTTGAAGACAATTTTACAGCAACAGCTGATGGAATGGTTTGTGGTTCAACAACTGTAGAAATTTTATTTCAGGCATATAGTCACAGTTGGGAAGTCTGCAAGGCAAAGGGTACAAAAGCTTCTTTTGTTGGTTAATTGAAGTAGAACATCAAGGACTTGACAAAGTAATGTGATGCTAAAATTTATGGTTTTTGGTGCCTACATAAGTGGCATTAATGTACCTTTATTCATATGCAGATTGTAAATGCTGCAACAAAAATAAGTGCTTATAAGAAATGCCACTATCACTTGACAATCAAAACTATACAGTACAATGGCATTGTTTTGGCTAAGAAATGGGGTTTAACATGATTTTTAAACCAATTTGGTTCAGAAACAATTGCACTTGTTCTGCATTCTCATTCCCTGATATAATAACAGTATTTCTGACTAATTGCAGTTCATAAGGATGCAATACAAGAACATTCAGTTCACTTAATAAAAAGATGTTTGGAGATCTTCAAAGGTACAGGCATCTGTCTTGCTGTTTGCAAGCTCTGAAGGTGGTATTCCTGGTGGCTATTGCCTCCACCAGGTGAATGCTGGAGATAAAAGACTTGTTCTAATCATCTTATTAGCATCTGTCTCCCTGAGGTTGGTGCTCTCATTTCTTCCAAAAGTACTGTCTCTCTTTCTTCTTAATTAGTCTGTGATCCTGCCCATCTTCTTTGAGGAGGGCCTTCAGTTAATCCTCTCATTACATCTGTTAGACACGAGGAGGGCACTGCTAAAGTATTCGGAGACTACTAATTCCTTCTGTCATCTTCAGTGGTCCGAGGAAAAGCCAGATGGCTGGCTGAAGGAGGCTGTTATTTGAGCCTTCTTCCTCTGTTGAAAATGCATGCTGGCAGGGCTGGCACCAAAATTGGTTCAAGGTGTTGGTGCCCTAGGCAAACCTTAAGCCTTATGCCCCGCTGCCTCTTAGAATCTGTTCTTTAGCTTTGAATGCCCTGTTCCTTATCGTTCCTCCAGTTTAGTCCTCAACCTCTGGGTAGTGTACCTCCTCCTGCAGCTTGGAGACTGGGCTTGTCAAACTCATGACATTACTGGATATAGCCTGCTGGTCTCTCCCATCAGCCCCCAGTGTGTCAAGTCTCCATGCAGCAGGAGGATGTAGTGAGCCTAGCTTCTGGGCTCACTTGAGGGAACAGATAAGGAGCATTTAGTGCGACAGATTCTATTCTGATTTTACTTTTGATTTTTACCTTTAATTTTACTTTTAATTCCGTTACCGTTGGTTAATTGGCAGTCAGGGATTAGTTCCCTTTAGTTGTTAGGAGCAAATTTTCTTATATTTACAGTCATTTTAAATTTGAGCCTGGCTCTTTAAATTAGTAGCAGCTCCCACCTTCCCTCCTTGTCAATTATTTTCGCCGGTGCGGATCTCTCTCCCTTGACGGTACGGGAGAGAGCTCCGGGACCCGTACAGCCACACTGAAGCTGTGTGAAACGGAGCCTCTCCGTTGCTGCAGGATTTTAATTTTACTCTGTGGAACCGGCTGAGCAGTCCTCGCCGCAGCTGCCAGGTGCAGCAGCGCGGCTTGAGGATCGGATGAATTCAAGGCGGTAGGAGCAGGCTGCGTGGCTTTCGGCCCTGCAGGTAAGGCCTTCAGGCTCTGTCGATCTATTGAGGCCTCCTTTTTGCAGCGACTGTTGTTCTTGGCGCCAAAATTCGTTGGCAAAGGGGCGGCCATCTTCTCTCAAGGTATTTGGACCGTGTGGCGGGAGTTGCAGTGAGCTGCCTGTGTGAGGAAGATGACAGGCAGAATAGCTAGATTTTTAGGTCTAGTGTTTCTTTCTTTTGTTTGTAGGTTTTTTGAGGCTCGGGGGGTTCCTCAGCCTTAAGGGGGCTGTTGTCAATCCTCTTTATTTTTAAGTTAATTTTATAGGAGAGCAGTTTTGGCATTGATATCTGTTGTGACATGTTCTCTCCTTCCTGATCATGTCTCTGAGGAGCATCCATTAAGTCCTGGGATATTAGGCAAATTTCCAGCTTTTAGGTTCTTTAAGGGCAGAGCCCTAACTTGTAGTTGGAAGGAGGGACAGGCTGGAAGTGTGCTTGAGACAGTAGCTCTTTTTTGTATTCATAAACGCCTGTGGTTTCACAGGGAAAGGTTTAGGAAACCTTAGGATATAAAAAAAATATATATATATATAATCATGTAAAATGTAATGTGAGCCTTCGAGTCAGTCCTGACTCCTGGCGACCCAGAAGCTCCTGGGTTTTCTTGGCAGTGTCACCGGAAGTAGATTGCCAGGCCTTTCTTCCGAGGCAATGGAGGGTTAAGTGACTTGCCCAAGGCCACAAGGAGTGCTAGCGGGAATTGAACCCTGGTTGCTTGGTTACCAAGCCAGTGTTCTAACCATTAGGCTACTCCTCCACTCCATAATCATAATAACAGTTAAACTATCAACCAAGAAGTGCCTGTGCTACGGTCTGTGGCCACCAGAGTGCAGCTGGTACACTCAATAGTGCCTTTCTGTGACCGTGTATATGTAGCCATCATCAGATTGATCTCTGCAAGTCAGGGAAGAAATAACCACAGGGCCACCTCATGGGCACTCAGGGGTTAGTGACTAAACAAGCAACTGTAATGTTCTGAAAATCAAGATTATATGACCAAGATTTAAAGCTCTTAACTTCTGTATCGTTTGTCGGGCTCTGGTGCCCTAAAGGCCACCGGATGGCAGCGCTGCTCATGAATCACATATAGTATTCAGTGCCCCCATCCCTGGGGGGGGTTTGTAAAATACAAAATCGTATTCTTCATCAGGTTCACTCAGGCAGCAACCTCTAAGACCTCCACTTGCAAGGTTGTCTGTGTATCCCACCGCTATTTCTCTGACTGCAGGAAGGCCGGGGGGGGGGGGGTGCCTGTGTGTTTCATAGCTCCACTTAGCATGCCCTTCCCAGGAAATTCTCATCTATTTCTAGAGCCTGTGCTGTCAGAGCAGAGCTTTAAGCACTTAGCAGGGGCACTGACCCGTCTGTGCCATCTTGTTAAAGGGCCCGGGCTGAGGGTGAAAAGAAGGACGTCTAGGTAGCACAGTCTGGGGCTTAACGCTCCAGGGCACTGGAAGGTTTCATAGTGGAAGTCAATACTCTGTGTATGTTCCATGCACTCAGCCTATGTTCAAGTGTGCTCACTGCACTGTGTTTGGGTGACAGGTGCTGGGTCACCCGTATATGTAGATGTGCATTTTGTATGTGCTCACAATTGCTTAGGCATGATTTTTGGGTGCACTCTTTGCAGAGTGAGACTGCATTTCTTTGCTCAGACTGTATTATCAGGCTAAGGTAATTTCTCCAGTAATGGGGGGATGTTGATTGTAGTAAAGTGCGTGAGGTCCTCATTGTGTTACATGGGGTTGGAGATGCAGTCATGGGATCTGCTGTGGAGTGAGCCGTCCAGAGGAGATACAGTGTCACAGTCACCAGTTTCCCTTTCTCTTTGGGCTTTACTCCCAGAACCTATCCCTCTTTCTCTCTGATGTCCAAGACACAAGGTCCCCAGCCCACTGGACAATCTATTCTCAGCCTTTTCTGAATGCTGACAGAAGGACTGGGAGAGCGAGAAAGGAAGACCAGGAACCAGCACCAGCTCTGATGTCTCTCCACTGCCAGTGTTTGCTACGGTCACATATTCCCAGTAATTTATTTGAGTATACTGGTTGCCTATGGTCAGGGTGGCATACAGTCGATTGCGGTATTTCTATTTCCCTTGTCCCTGAAGGGCTCACAATTTATGTTTTGGTACTTGAGGTAGAGGGTTAAGTCGCTTAACGAAGGCCAGAAGGACCACCTGTGGGATCAGAAACCCCAGTTTTTATGGCCCAAGGTTGGTGGTCTTGAGTGGAATTCATACCCTTGGTTCTCTGGCAACTTGCCTCAACCACTAGGCCTCACTGCTCCGTGTGAGCTAGCCTCAGGGCCATAGGGTCAGGCGCAGCCTGTTACTTCCAAGGCAGAGACCTTGGGGAGGTTCCGTTCATAAGGATACGAGAAATGCCATACTGGGTCAGACCAAGCTCTTTCAGGTCCAGTATCCTGTTTCCTAGGGTAGCCAATCCAGGTCTTAAGGACCTGGCTGGTTTCCAAAAAGACGAATAGGCTACTCAATGCTTGTATCGAGGCAAGCAGTGGATTCATGTATGCTCATATTTTAAGGGTTCCGTTGCACGTACAACAGATGTGACGCTCTGTTGGGTTGTGTGCCTGGTAGAACATCTTGAATTGGTGAAAGTTGGTATAAAAAAAAAATAATAATTTTCTAGCTTCTCTCTAATAAAAGGTTATGGACCTTTCCTCCGGGAGCTTGGCCAAAAACTTTGTTAAACTCCGCTACGTTCGGAGATCTTTTTGCGCAAGGCTCTTGGAGTTCACAGGAGACCCAGTGGTCAATCAACCAACTGGAAATGCGAGCGATGCGCCAGGCGTTACAGGCGTTCAAAGCTACGGTGACAGGTCGAGCGGTGCGAGTACTGTCCGACAACTCCGCGGCGGTGGCCTACATCTATCGGCAGGGCAGAACCGGAAGTGTGGCCATAGAGGCTGCGGCAGAGGGTCTGTGTGTGTGGATAGAGCTTTGGCTGCCAGCGTTTTCAGTGGCCATGTTGCAGGTAAGGACATTGTGACAGCGGATTTCCTCAGCTGGGTCCGAGTAGATGCCGGAGAATGGGAGTGGCATCCGGAGGTGTTCACACAGATCTTTCACATATGGGGACAGCCAGTAATGGACCTCATGGCAGCGTTTCACTCTGCGTAATTGAGTCGCTTCTTCAGCAGACGACGTGAAAGGAGGTCGGAAGGCATCGGCGCACTGATTCAACGGCAGCCGTCGTCCGATCTTCTCTATGTCTTTCCACTGGGGGCACTCATAGGTCGAGTGGTTCTGTGTTTCGAAGCGCTTTGGGGAAACGTATGGTTGGGGGCCTCGGGCTGGCCGAGGCACCCGTGGTATGCCTGCCTCATACTGTTGCTTGATGGGAATCCATGGAGGTTTTCGACATTGGAGATTCTGTTGCTATGGAGTCCCTTCGAATGCCTCAGGTGCATCGTTTTTTGCTTACAGGGTGGCTATTGAAAGGGCAAGCTTAAGATAAAGAGTTGCTCGGCAGCAGTCATAGCCACCTTGCCGCAAAAAAAAAAATAGTCTATGTCCCTTGCATATGTGCATATATGGCGCATCCTTGAGGACTGGTGTTCGCGGAGGCACGCTCGCGCAACAACAGTGTCATTTCCCTTGGTATTAAGTTTTCTGCAGGACAGGTTTGGTAAAGGCAGGTCCTGGAGAGTTCAGTTTGCAGCTCTGTCTTGCTATAGGGGCAAAGGACAGGGAGTGACTCTCATGCACAGGTCGATGTGGTACGCTCTCTCAGGCGGTTACCAGACTGTAGCCCTCTCGTAGGATATTAATTCCACCGGGGAAGCTCAAGTTGGTTTTAGGAGCGTTAGCTAGCTCGCCATTGGGGCCCTTGCAACAGGTGTAGGTTAAGGGTTTTGCCTTGAAGACGGTATGTTTGATGGTCATCTGTTCAGTGAGGTGATTTTCAGAGTTGCAGGCGTTGACCTGTCAGGAATCGTTTTTGTCTGTCTCCAGACAGAAGGTGGCCTGGCAGCTGGTTCCATCATTGTTGCCGAAGGTGGTTTCTACATTTCACCTAACTAAAATGGTCTCTCTTCCAGCGCTAGGTGCAGCGAAGTGGAGCTTATTGGACCATAGCTTGCGCTGTTTGGACATCAAGAGAGCGCTGCGGCAATGTTTAAAGGGAGCAAGCGTCTTCTTGGGCGGAGTACAGTTTGGTTGGGACATCTGTAGGGAGGCCACTTGGTTGTCTCTCCATACTTTTAGTAAGCACTACTGCCTAGATGTTCTGCCAGCTAAGGATGCCGTTTTCAGGGAGGCAGTGTTGAGATCCGGCTAGAAAGGTCCCTCCCAATGATTAATGCTCTGATACATCCCAGAGGTTGAGGACTAAACTGGAGGAACGATAAGGAAATAGGGATTGCACTTACCTGGTAATTGTGGTTCCTTGAGTGGCTCCAGTTTAGTCCTCATTCCCGCCCGGGGATGGGGTCTTAGCAGTGATCTTTCTGTTGGGGGACATGCAATGAAGCTGCAGGGTAAACTATTTAAAACTAATAAAAGAAAATATTTCTTCACTCAACGTGTAATCAAACTCTGGAATTTGTTACCGGAGGATGTAGTAAAGGCAGTTAGTGTAGCTGGGTTTAAAAAAGGTTTGGACAAGTTCCTGGAGGAAAGGTCCATAAACCATTATTAAGAAGGGACCCAGGATATCAATGCTTGACCCAGTACAAGCATTGCGGAACCTGTGTCTTTTGGGGAAACTGCTAGGTACGTATGACCTAGATTGGCCACTGTTGGAAACAGGATACTGGGCTTGATGGACCTTGGTCTGACCCAGTATGGCATATCTTATGTTTTTAGGTTAAAAGTGGATGTAGGCCTTCACTGGTGTTCAGTCGTTTTGATGCTTCCATTTGTTTTGCGCTATATTGTTATATTATTATATTATGATATTGTTATATATTGTTGTATATATTGCTATATTGCCCTGGATTGTTTTGGGCTAGGCATTCGACGGAAAGGAGAGCATGCAGGAAGCAGTCCCTTTCCTTCTGGAAGGGGAGTAGTAGGTAGATAGGTTATATGTTCTGCGTCCCCTTGAATATAATGTTAAGTTTAAAAAAAATAAATAAATGTTACTGATTTTTTGCTCCTTTGAGTCTGCTTTGTCAATAGTTCGCTGGGGGCTGATGGGAGAGACCAGCAGGCTATATCCAGTGATGTCATGAGTTTGACATGCCCAGTCTCCAAGCTGCAGGAGGAGGTACACTACCCAGAGGTTGAGGACTAAACTAGAGTCACTCAAGGAACCACAATTACCAGGTAAGTGTAATTCCTATTTCTTTGCTGCCCCCTCCCCACTCCAGAAGCTGGACCACCTAGTTTGCCTAAGGGTTGGGCTGGCCCTACCTGCCAGAGGGAGTCAGAGCTCACTTAACTAGGCACAAACGTCATCATGGGCTGAGTCCATTTTGGTGTCTCTTGAAGACATCCGTAAGGCAATTACCTGGTTATCCCTAAGTGACCTTGTGAAGCACTACATGTTGCATGTTGGAGCTGAAGTGGATGGTGCCTTTGGCAGAGAAGTTCTGTCCAGAGCATTATCTTCCTCTAACCCTGGGTCCTATCTGCTTGGTTACAACTCACTTGTCTAACACACAATTGCACACAGTACTCAAGGGACAGTTGCACTAAGGATCAATAGAGGTATTATAATATCCTTCATTTTATTTTCTATTCCTTTCTTAATGATTTCTAACATTCTGTTTGCTTTTTTGCCTGCCACCACACACCAAACAGAAGATTTCAATGTCTTGTCTACGATCACACCCAGATTATTTTCTTTGGTGGCGATTCTTAATGCCGATCCTAGCATTATGTATCTATAATTTGGGTTATTCTTCCCTGTGGGCATCACTTTGCACTTGTCCACATTAAATTTCACCAGCCATTTAGCTGCCCAGTCTCTCAATCTCACAAGGTTCTGCCATTGCTTTATGAGACCCACTCACCGTGCTGGCTGTGGCAACCTGTCCACATTCAGTCAACCGGTGTACATTCAGGCTCAAAGAGAGATTGATCTCCATTAAGGAAATGGTGGCTCCATCCAGCACTGCAACAGATTATGATCCCTGCCTGAGGATGCCCAACCCAGCAAACTGCTGGGCCGTCGACTGCACTAAAGAGGACTCCTGAAAGGGAACAGAGGGCTATGGTCTTACCATGTTCCTTGTGCTTCCCTGTTAAGTGCAACTTCAAACATTCTTTTTGCTATATTTGTGAAACCCTTAATTTTTGTTTCTATACATCAATAAAAGAAATGTTGGTTTGCTATTTTCTGTTTTTTTTCTGATGGAATTCTCACATTAAATTCTATGGGGTATGTCTACTTCCTGGGCTGAAGTCTCACGCTAACAGTCTCACTGCAAGACTTTAGCCCTAGAGGTATCAGCCCTGGAGCGGAGGCAGCGCAGCAAACAAATTAAACTAAGTTTGCTATGCATGCGCAGGGAGTGAACATGGGCTTGACAATGGAGGGCACCACTAGGGGAGATGACAATGGTGGAGTCCACAGCTAAATTTGACTTGGGGGCTCTCATTAAAACTTTGGCAATTGCCAAAGGAACCCAATGTGCTTGAAACTAAGAAGAAAAGGGATCAAAGAGAACTGTGAGCAAGTTTGAGACTTTTTCCCAATACCTGACTGTGTTTATATGAACTGTATGCCTAAATTTATTTTACTGCCCTTCTTGTATATAGTTTTGTTCATCTTTGGAGAGCCCATTAAAATTTTTCTAAATGAAACCACCAATGAACTCCTGTGTTATTTTTCCTGCATGGTTTGATGTTCCTTACCAAGAGGAGAGTGAAGGAGGTATTGTGCTGTGCATGGAAAAAGGACATTGGTAGAGAGAAGAGTGACATATTAGCACAGATACCTGCAAACATGTTGTTCTGTACCCACTCTCAGGGTCTCCCTCAGCCCCATAATCTCAGGGACTGACTACACAACTATTAAACAGACTCAAATATTTTATATAATTCTTATCTCATAGCAATAAAATCTGCATATCATCTGCGCAAACAAAAATTTTAAAGCCAAGGTTTCTAACAATGGCAGCGAAAAGGTTGCAGATAAACATTCAGAAGAATAAGGGAAAAGAGATGAACCTTGAGGTTCACTAGAAATTAACTGAAAAAATTCTGAGTGCTGATTGTTACTAACCATTGTCTGTGACTGATCTGAGAGAAAAAAAAGAAAAATAGGCCTTCACAATTCCTACAATATTACACCAGATTAAATGACTTAAAATGTCATGATAGACAGTATTAAAGGTTGCTGAGAGCTCAAGGACAATCCAAAAAGTAGAGTCTCAGGGTCATGCTTACGAAAGCGCAGTGTTTGCAAAGTTAAGGAACAAAGCCTGCGTGGTAAAATCAAGGTGCGTGCCCAAGATGTGCCCTGCATTTAACACACAGGGCACTCTTACTGCATGTGAGAAGATGCCTGCTGAGGCAGGAAACATGGTCCTGAGAAGCAAGTGGCAATAAATACAGTGCGGCAGCCTCCTCCAAGACCCTGTTCCACTCCCCACCAATCAATCCCCCATCAATCCAACTCCCACAATCAGAAGTCCTCCCCACAACTGATCAGCTTCGCCCTCCAAGCATCCCCCGCCCTTCAGTATCAATATCCCGGACGGTGTATTCAGTAATCCCGCAAGGGTACAGAGCTGCCATTTTGGCAGCTGTGGCACCCCGGGCAGAAATGGAGTGGGACCGTTCCTGCCCTGTATCCACTTAGACCACCAGGAAGCCCCAGATAACACTTGGTGAGGGGACAGGAGGGTGGTGGGAGGGTCAAAGTTTGGGCCGTCTAGAGGAGGCTGGTTGAGGTGGGGGATCTTGGTAAGGCAACAAGATTGTTGAATGCACAGTCCAGAAGGTTCTGATAGGGAGGTGGGAACAGGTCTTCAGGATCAAGGTGGTGCTGATGAAGCATGCAGGATTTTTTGTATGGGCAGCAATCTCACTACCAATCTGCTGGTTACGCAGCTACATTTAATGCCACCTCTTGAGGTGATGTTAATTGCAGACATGCTATCAGCAGTTGTAATAGCTAGCACATGGTGTCGTCTGCTGTCATAGGCTGACATACCCATTCTGCACTTATACCTTGCCAAGTGCCTGCCCGGCTATGTACTAAGCAGCATGGGATTTTTTTACTGTGCTGACTGATTTTAAGATGTGATAGCATTATCTCCAGGAACAAGCAGGAATGTAGTCTTCACATATGGGTATCGTCGGCACCGACGGAGCCCGCTCCGGAATGCTCCCCAGCATCCAATAGGAAAGCTTTTGGGAGCATCCCACTGTGCCTGCGCCACGGCCTTCCTGCCTTTCCAGCTCTCCCTCTTCAGTTTTTAATTTTCCGCGGAGCCGACAAGCAGCAAACCCCGTCGCCGCAGAAAATCTTCTTTTTTGTGGTCGCGTCTGCCTTCCCGTCGACACCTATACCGGTACCACTGGTGCCTTCTTTATTTTCTCATTTCTTTTCTTCTTAAAAAAAAAAAAAAAAGAATAACTTCTTTTTTGAGGGTCTGTCCCCTCTTGGTGCCAGGCACCATTTTGGGCACTAGGCCCTCTTGTCTTCCAAAATGGAGAAACCATCTAGTGGTTTCAAAAAATGTTCAAAATGTAGCAGTACCATTTCTGCTACCGACACCCATGATTGGTGTCTTAAATGTTTAGGTCCTAACCATTTGCCATCGGAGTTTCTCCTTTGTAGAAAGATGACCAAGAGAGACCTGCAGAACAGAGCTGCAAAACCCGGCACTCTCTTTGCCTCGGATGCAATGTCCATTGCATCGACATCGTCCAGGGCTTCATCTTCCTCCCATGGATCTCAGGTAACTAAACCCAGATCTTCCAAGACAGGCTGGTCCTCAAAGGGTAGATCTCCTTCTAAGCATCGAGATGCTACTAGCGTTGTCCTCGAGGAAAACACACTGGCCAAACAGCCCCGGCGAGAGGCCCCTGCCTCCAAAGCATTAACGGGGTTCCAGGATGTTCCCGAAGCTTCCACTTCTGGAGAACTCTTGGTGCCATGGCCTGCTCTGCCAGTACCGACACCCAGACATCGGCAGGCTCCATGGATCAACGTATCCTGGCCATTGAGCGCAATCTTGCGGCTTTATTAGCAGCCTCAGTACCGCTAAAACCACTACAATCGACGCAGATGTCCGTACCGATGTGCCTCTCTCCATGCTTCCTCCCATGCTGGCCCTGGAATCGGTCTCCGGCATCGAGGGTCTGGTATCGAGGCATTCCGATGCCAACTTGATCGATACCGCCAACAAGCAATACGACAGCATTCGGCCTGACAGTACTTCGAATCCTCCGATTCCAATGATTCCGAGGACTCTGTCAGTACCGGAGTGGTTCTTCCAGAGGATCCCTCTCCTTCAACATAGCGTCGGATGTCTCCTCCAGAGGACATGTCCTTTCAGGACTTCATACGTGATGTAGCATGGGGACTCTCAATCACTGTGACCCCCGAGAAGGAACCAAGAGCTGAAGAATTAGACATTCTTCAGTATCCGGCATCTCCTAAGGAGGCTGCTACCCTTCCCATTCACCGAATTTTGCATGATCTCATGCTTAGGATGTGGGAAACACCCCTGACGGTGTCTCCACATTCTAGGAGACTCAATACAATGTACCGGGTACCACAATGTACCAGTTTCCAAAAACCACAATTACCACACCATTCCATGGTGTTGGAATCGGCAATGCGGCGAATCAAGAGTGCTAAGACGCATTCATCCAACCCTCCAGGTCGTGAATCGAGAACCCTCGATGTCTTTGGGCATCGATGCTTTCAGTCCTCAATGCTATCGGCTAGAATAAGCTCTTACATAGTTTATATGGGTATGTATCTTTGGGCGGTTACAAGAGATTTGGAACTCATGGCTCCACTTCTTCCCGATGACAAGAGGGCTGACTTCCTTACTCTGGTCAAACATGCCCAGAATGTTTCTAAGTTCATGAACCATGCAACCTTTGATTGCTTTGAGTGCATTAGCAGAACCTCTGCTATCTCCATCGGTGCACGTCGCATTGCCTGGTTACAAATATCTGATTTAGAACAATGGGTGCAAGACAAGCTGGGAAATATTCCTTGCACAGGAGAAAACCTCTTTGGCAAAGATTGGCAGGACAAAGCTTCTCAGCTTGAGTCCGAAAACACCACCTTGAACAGCCAACCCAGCTAAGAAAAAGACAGCTAAGAAACCCTTTTTCAACAAGAAAAAGAAATTCTATCCATCTTACACCCAGGCTGTCCACTGCCCAGTTCATGCTCCCCAGAAGGGGCAGCAACAACCCAAACAACAGAGGAAGGCCCAAGTCCCCAGAGCTCAACCAGCTCAGCAGACACAGCCTCCTCAGGGGCTTTGACTCCTTCCTAGAGAACTTAGTCATTCTACCGCTAAAGGGTCCAGAGCCTCTCACCATTCCAGGCAAACTCTGTCATTTTGCCGAAAGATGGCAACAGATAACATCAGAGCAATGGACTCTCTCCATTATAAGAGAGAGGTACAAACTCCATTTCCACAGTATGCCCCCTCCCACCATCACAAGACAGTTCAATTCTCGGGGCCCCTTCACCAGTCTCTTGTGTCAAGAGGTCACCTCACTAGTTGCTCAAGGAGCAATAGAAGAGGTACCTATGTCCCAACAGGGCATCGGTTTCTACTCCCCCTACTTCCTCATTCCAAAGAAGATAGGGGGATACAAGCCCACACTGGACCTCAGAGAGTTGAATAAGTATCTGTTCCGAGAAAAATTCAAGATGATCTCTCTCGGAACACTTCTTCCTTATATTCAGAGTCAGGATTGGCTATGTTCTCTAGATCTAAAGGATGCATATACATATATCTTCATTCATACAGATCACAGGAGGTTTCTTTGATTCCTCTTTCAGGAAAGACATTACCAGTACAGGGTTCTACCCTTTGGACTGGCTTCTGCCCCAAGAGTCTTCACAAAATGCATGGTAGTATTAGCAGCATTCCTGAGAATTCTGGGGATATTCGTCTTCCCCTACTTAGACGACTGGCTCATCCGAGCATCAACAGCTCCAGAAGCCAGCTCCGCTCTCTCCTGTACATCTTGCAGTACCTGGGACTGATCATAAATCTCCCAAAATCTCCTCTCACCCCTTCTCAGTCCCTAGAGTTCATAGGGGCTCTTCTAGACACAAGGCAGTTTCAGCTGCTGGGGCATATGGCATCCACTGTCCATGTGGTTCCCTATGCTCACCTACACATGCGAGCAGCCCAGTGGACCCTAGCCTCTCAGTGGACACAGGCGTCGGGTCACCTGGGGGACAAAATCAGAAACTCTACATGCCTCATTTTGTCCCTACAGTGGTGGCAATCGCT
This sequence comes from Ichthyophis bannanicus, assembly GCA_033557465.1. Lineage (NCBI taxonomy): Eukaryota > Metazoa > Chordata > Amphibia > Gymnophiona > Ichthyophiidae > Ichthyophis > Ichthyophis bannanicus. The sequence continues at coordinate 240,869,331 of CM066035.1, read as the reverse complement.
GAGAAACCTTCTCGTAGGGTCTCCTTTTCAGCAGCCACTACACCAAGCCACCTTGACAACAGATGTGTCCAAGTTAGGTTGGGGAGCTCACTTGGACAATCTCTCCACTCAGGGTCTCTGGACCGAGCAGGAGGCTTGTCTTCACATAAACCTCCTGGAACTCAGAGCCATCTTCTATGCTCTTCAAATATTTCAGGACTGCCTGAGCTACAAAATGGTTCTTGTCCAGACTGACAATCAAGTAGCCATGTTCTATGTGAACAAGCAGGGTGGGACGGGTTCTCAGGCGCTGTGCAACGAATCTCTACACCTCTGGGCCTTCGCCAGAGATCTTCAAATCCACCTACTAGCGGTTATCTTCCAAGCACACAAAATCTCTTGGCAGACAAACTCAGTCGAGTACTGCTGCCACATGAGTGGTCTCTTCATCCAGAGCAAATTGCTCAAATCTTTCAGATCTGGGGAACTCCAGATATAGACCTCTTTGCAAGACCTCAGAATGCCAAACTTCCCCTGTTCTGTTCCAGAATTCCGGCTCAGAACTGTCAGGCAAGGGATGCCTTCCATCTCCATTGGGGTCAGGACTTCCTCTATGCCTACCCACCCATTCCCCTCATTCCCAAAACTCTATTCAAGCTTCAGAGAGACAGGGGCCATATGATCCTCATAGCCCCACGCTGGCCATGACAGACATGGTATCCACTGCTTCTACGTCTCTCTCAAGCCAAACCTCTGGAGTTGGGATGTGCTCCAGATCTTCTTTCCCAGGAGAACGGGACGCTATTGCACCCGAATCCTCAGTCTCTACACCTCAGGGCGTGGCTGCTGAGAGCCTAGAATTCCAGGATATCAACCTTTCTCAACAGGTTAAGGATATCCTTTTGGCTTCAAGAAAACCTTCCACAAGGTGGCCTATGCCTTTAAATGGAGAAGGTTCTCTATCTGGTGTTCAAAAAAGGAACTTAATCCCTTTTCAGTTCCAGTGAAGGCATTACTGGAGTATCTCCTCCATTTATCATCCTCTGGTCTTAAGACCAATTCAGTAAGGGTCCACCTTAGTGCCATTGCGACTTTCCACAAACCCTTGGATGGACAGCCTGTCTCCTCTCAACCACTTGTAGTGCGGTTTATGAGAGGTCTACTGTTAACTAAACCTCCCATTAAGCCACCACCCGTGGCATGGGATTTGAATCTTGTCCTTGGGCAACTTATGAAACCGCCCTTCAAACCCTTAGCCACTACATCTCTGAAAATTCTTTCTTGGAAGGTAATCTTCCTAATTGCCCTCACTTCTGCAAGACGCATCAGTGAGCTACAAGCTTTAGTGGCTGATCCTCCTTATATAAGGTTCCACCATGATAAAGCAGTTCTTCAGTCTCACCCTCACTTTATGCAAAAGGTGGTTTCGCCTTTTCATTTAAACCAGTCGGTTTACCTTCCTGTATTCTTCCCTAGGCCTCACACCTCTAATGCAGAAAGGAATCTTCATACTCTGGATTGTAAAAGAGCTTTAGCTTTTTACCTTCAGAGAACTAAGCAACATAGAAAGGCTTCTCAGCTTTTTGTTGCCTTTGACTCCAGTCATCTTGGATTACCATTTCCCAAGGAAACTCTTTCTAACTGGATTGCAGATTGCATATCCTTTGCCTATGTAAGCTGTGACATGACTTTCTCTCAAAGGTCATGTCACAGCTCACAATGTGAGAGCAATGGCAGCCTCTATGACTAACCTTTGCTCAGTGTCCATTGACGACATTTGCAAAGCAGCCACTTGGGCTTCGGTACACACCTTTGCAGCCCACTACTGCTTAGACATGGACTCTGCGACGCTCCTGCCCGGGCCCGAGAGCTTACAGGCAGGAGTGGCCTTGTAATGTCCCTGAGGAATAAAGCTTGTACTGGTCCCTGGGAATTCTGGGACTCGTAGTGTACTTGTATTTCCTTCAGGATTAAATTGTAGTCGTGACACGAATGGTAAGGCTGCAAGAAATTTATTGTTGTGGGGATATTTTCCAGCGCATCAAAATTCAATGGTACAGAACGCAAAAGGTGCAACTTCAACCCAAACAGCTGAAACCAGGAACATAGGAAGTACAACTGGAATTATGTTAGCTTCTACTTGGCTCTTCACAATCACAGCAGCTTTAACTCAGCAGTGCCTCATGTGGTCTTTCAGAATTATTGCAGCACCAAACAAACAGCTGTTCCTTCCACAGCGTGGCTTCTCAAAACAACAAATGAAAACAATTTGTAAACCTTTTAGCTTGGCAGCAAGTACAGCAAACTCCCTGTATTCTTTTCATACAGTGTTCAAGGGTTTCTTACATTGCTGTCCTCTTTGAGGCAGATTGAGCAGTCCATTGGAGAAGGGTTCCCTTCTAAGGTAGGCAGGTAATTATCCACTTGCATGCATTCATCAGAGCTAAGGCTATTGCTGTCTCTGTCAGGGCTGCTAAGCTTCCCTGACCTCAGTTCCAGAAACTCTTGAAACTGTTTTAAAAGCAATTCAGCCTGTAAGTGCTCTTTATCCGTGTGAAAGTCCTTGGTAAGGGTAACACCCTTCCCCCACTTGCTATCAGCTTCTGCAGCTGGGTTTACCTTGTGAAGGTTAGCACAAATAAAAGGTTTCTTTAGTAAAGCATTAAAAGTAGAAAAGTCAGCTTTACCTTTAGCAGGGTTTGAATAAGAACTGGCACCTTTCCTCCAGAAGTCTCTCTGGTTCAAAAACTCAGCAGCCTTATTGCTATTTCCTCTGCTCTGTGAATTTCTCTTTGAAAAGCTTTCTTCCTGCTTCACTTCCTTGCTTCTGTAGCCTTGTTTGCTACCAGACCAGATACCTTCTTTCCATGTGCTGAATTTGCTAGCCTTCCCACGCCCAGGCTCTACCTTGTAGTAAGGTTCCTTCTTAGAGTGTGCTTGGCGCCAAGGTTTACTGCTCCAAGGTTCTGCCTTGCTCCAGGGTTCTAGCGTTTTCCTCCTTCCTTTTCCCTCTTTTTCTCTTTCCTCCTTTTCTCCTTTCCTTCTCTCTTCTTCCCTCTCTGCTTGGGGATTTAAAAGGACTTCATTTCCCGGCACGCCCTGACCTTCCCCTGAGCGTGCCCAATCAGTGCAGAAGCCTGTCTCCTTCCCTGAGCTGGGGCATGTCCTGTGCTCAGCAGAGAGCTGTGTTTTTTTCAATTCTGCATTGGAACTCCTGTGTGCTAGTGCTGTTTCATTACTTCTACCAGGATTTTCCCCTATCTCCATTTCTTCTGGAGGGCATTCCTCACCACAACTCCCATCAGGATGCCTCGTTTGGCCAGGCTGTTCTCCAGCATCTCTTTCAGTCTTAGAACAACTCCTACCCGCCGTCCCGGTTTTTGATGCCAGAGATGCAAGGGAGGAAGCATGACCCATCTCATCCTGGGTTTTGCAGCTTTCTGGGGTCATCTTCCTGGCATCTCTCAGCTGGGGAGTCCCCATATGTGAAGACTACGTTCCCAGAGATAGTGTAGTTACTCACCTGTAACAGGTGATCTCTGGGAACAGCAGGAAATGAGTCTTCGCAACCCACCCACCTCCCCTAGGAGTTGTATCTCTATCTCTCTGTCTTTCTCTCCTTTGTCTCAGCTATAAACTCAACTGAAGAGGGAGAGTTGGAAAGGCGGGAAGGCAGTGGTGCAGGCGTAGTGGGATGCTCCCAAAAGCTTTCCTATTGAACGCTGGGGAGCATTCCCACGCGGGCTCCATCAGTGCCGTCGATACCCATATATGAAGACTCAATTCCTGCTGTTCCCGGAGATCACCTGTTACAGGTGAGTAACTATGCTTTACTGCGGGCCTGTGGTAATGTTTAGCATGTGTTAAAACACACGCTAATCGTTATTGCACTTTAGTAAACATACGCCTCTGTGATCTCTCACTGCCTGCATGTCACCAAGCAGAGAAACCAAGATTTGAGAAACGCTGTTGAACAAGTTTTGGATAATTTTACCGGAGTTCCCCCCTAGCCAGTCTAATTTTCAGGATGCTAACTATGAATATTGTCATGATGCGGGCACTAATAAAGCTGATTTTATGAAAAGAAATCCTGATTTAGAGGAACTAGAGGTGCAGTTACCTCCTGGCACACATAGAGGGAGCGGGAGCAGACATACTGATCCTAGTGAATCTAATCACAGTAATGACCTGCAGCTGACAGAGAACCAGGAAGTCAGTAACAAAGGATCTCTAGGAACAAGCAGGAATAAGTCATCACATATGGGTACGTCGGTACAGACGGAGCCTGCGCGGGAAAGCTCCCCAGCTTTTCAAATGAAAAGCTTTTGGGGCCTCCCACTGCACATGCGCGCTGCCTTCCCGCCTTCCTGACCAGCTCTCCTCAGTTCTTCTTTTTCCGCGGAGCCAGCAGGTCGTGTTCCTGTCACCGCTGAAGAATTTGTTACTTTGTTTGTTTCTTTAGACCGCGTACCTGCCTTCCCCATACCGAAACCGGTATCGCCGGTCTTTCTTTCTTTCTATATTATAAAAAAAAAAAAAAAAAAGACTTTTTTATTTTTCTTCAGCACAGCTTGGTACCCGGTGTTAGGCCTTAAGGCCTACACAATTTCTCCTCATGGAGAGGCCAGTCCCTGGTTTCAAAAAATGTACCAAATGCAGTGCTGTTATTTCTGTCACAGACACCCATGAATGGTGTCTCAAATGTTTGGGACCTGAGCACTCCATACCGGACTGCCCATCCTGCACCCAGATGTCTAAACGTGGTTTGCAGAACCGGGCTAACAAGCTCCATGTGCTGTTTCCTTCAGAAGCATCACAGTCATCCAGGTCTTCCTCTCCGGATGGATCTCAGGTAACCAAAACTTCTGTGGGCAAATCCTCTAAAAGCAAATCTCTTTCTAAAGATCGAGAGGCTCTCAGTTCTGAGTTCGAGGATTCTGCCCAGGCCAAAAAACCCCGGCGGGAGGTTCCGGCCTCCAAAGCAATCATGGGGTCACAGGTTGACATCGATGGCACGGCCTCGACAGATCACCTGTTGGACTGCTCTGGGGTACCGGCCCATACCGGTACCGACATCCAGGCAGTAGTGGCGTCTATGGGCAGTACTGTCCAGACCATGCAGCAGGCCGTACTGGCCTTCATTAAGGCTGCGACGCCCTCGGTACCGATTTCATCGGTACCGACCCCGGTTCCGGTATCTACACCGGAACCCAGACCATCGACTTCTAAACGTCGATCGGTTTCACATGGCGGATTCCGGCTTTCACCCGGTACCGATCCCATGCCCGATACGCCCGATGTCGATACCGATCGGTATGCGTATCGTACATTGGAAGCACAGAAAGAGTACTCAGATTCTTCTGATGAATTTAATTCCTCTGATGACTCTGCTGAGCTTACTCTTCCTGAGGAGCCCTCTTCTCCCAAGAGGAGGATGTCTCCTCCAGAGGATTTATCCTTTCAGGATTTCATTCTTGATGTAGCTAAAGCACTTTCTATTACTACATCTTCTGAAAGAGAACCCAGATCAAAAAATTGGACATTTTAGGATACTCAAAAGCTCCTAAAGAGGCAGTCACTCTGCCTGTCCATGAAATCCTTCAAGAACACTTGATGGATTTGTGGGAGACTCCTTTAACACTGTCTCCCCATTCCCGCAGGTTGGACACCATGTATCGGGTCCCTCCTTCACCTGGGTTCCAAAAAACTCAGCTGCCTCACCACTCCATTGTGGTGAAGTCTGCTATGAAGAAAATAAAGAGTCCTAAGAGGCATTCTTCTACCCCTCCAGGGCGAGAATGTAAGAACCTAGACTCTTTTGGAAGAAAGATGTTCCAGGCTAGTATGCTTATAGCCAGGATCAACTCTTATAGCCTTTATATGGGCATGTATCTTGGGCAACTTGCCCTACAAATACAGAATTTTGCCCCCTTTATCCCTGATGATCAAAGGGCGGACTTCTTTTCTATGGTGACACAACTTTCAGAGGTCTCCAAGTTCTCCAACAGGGCAGCCTTTGATTCCTTCGAGGTTGCAGGCAGAGCTTCGGGAATTGCTATTGCAGCCCGACGTCTCGCTTGGCTCCAGGCTTCTAACCTAGAACCCTGGGTTGTAGAAGGCCTCAGGAATCTGCCCTGTACCGGTGAGAACTTATTTGGGGAAGACTGGCAGATTAAAGCTGCTCAAATGGATGCAGAAAATGCCACTCTAGATAGACTTTCCAAGTCTACTTCTACCCCTACCAAAAAGAAGCCTTTTAAAAGGCCTTATTATAAAAAGACCAGATTTCCCACAAATACTGGCCAGCAATCTGCTCAGCCTCGCCTTGCGGCTAAGCGTCAACAATCTAAGCAGGTAAAGTCAAAGCCTGCAGTGTCTGCTACCTCCCAGCAGGCTCAACCCCCTCAGGGGTTTTGACTTCCCTCTAGAGAACTTGCCGTTTCTGGCTCTAGCACAGCCAGAGCCCCTCACCATTCCTGGAAGGCTAGCTCACTTTGCTCCCAGATGGGAGCAAATAACATCAGAGCACTGGACCCTCTCTATTATCCGAGAAGGCTACAAACTTCATTTCTCCAGCCTTCCTCCCCATACCATGGTGAGGCAATTCAGTTCTCCCCCATCTCTTCTGACCCTGTTAGGTCAGGAAGTCTCTTCTCTTCTTGCCCAAGGGGCAATAGAGGAGGTTCCTCCTCCACAACAGGGGTTAGGTTTCTACTCCCCTTACTTTCTCATAACAAAGAAGACAGGGGGCTTCAGACCTATCCTAGATCTGAGAGAATTGAACAGGTTTCTATTCAAGGAGAAATTCAAAATGCTCTCTCTGGGCCTTCTCCTTCCATACCTTCAGAGTCAAGATTGGCTTTGTTCTCTAGATCTCCAGGATGCGTACACTCATATACTCATCCATCCATCCCACAGAAAGTATCTAAGATTTCTGTTCCAGGGAAAACATTTGCAGTACAGAGTACTACCCTTCGGTCTGGCCTCTGCTCCAAGAGTCTTCACAAAATGCATGGCAGTCGTAGCCGCATTTCTCAGAGGCATGGGAATCTTTGTCTTCCCATATCTGGACGACTGGCTCATCCGAGCTCCATCTCAGTCAGAAGCCCAGATTTCTCTGGACCGCACAAGGCGTATTCTTCAATATCTGGGACTTGTGATAAACATTCCCAAATCCCAACTCATCCCTACTCAGTCTCTGGAATTCATAGGGGCCCAATTGGACTCCACCACTGCAAGGGCCTACCTCCCTCTGGTCCGAGGCCAAAGGCTAATAAGCTTGGCCTCCCAAGCTCAGTCCAGAAGTCACTTGTCAGCCAGAGAAATGCTGCAACTTCTGGGCCACATGGCCTCCACGGTTCATGTGGTGCCCTATGCTCGTCTCCATATGAGAGCAGCTCAATGGAAATTGGCCACCCAGTGGTCTCAAGCATCGGGACTGCTGTCAGACCAGGTACTCACCTCAAAACGTCTGTTTTGGTCTCTCCAGTGGTGGACATCCTCCAAAAATCTGTTGTTGGGGACCCCCTTCCAACCTTCGTTGCCCCAAGCAACCCTCACAACAGATGCCTCCCAAACAGGGTGGGGAGCTCATCTTCAACATCTCTCCGCTCAGGGAATCTGGTCTCCCCAAGAGACCACCCTTCATATCAATCTTCTGGAACTGCGAGCAATCTTCCTTGCCCTCACAGTCTTCCATACCCTCCTTGCCAACCTGACTGTCCTAGTTCAGACAGACAATCAGGTGGCCATGTTTTATATCAACAAACAAGGCGGGACGGGCTCTCTGTCGCTTTGCAACGAAGCTCTCAGATTATGGGCCTTCGCCAGAGAGCACCAAATTCATCTTCTGGCAGTATATCTTCCAGGAGTTCAAAACTCTCGGGCAGACAGACTCAGTCGAGTTCTGCTTCCACACGAATGGTCCCTACATATGGACCAGATACGCAGAATCTTTCAGGAATGGGGGACCCCGGACATAGACCTCTTTGCAAGTTCGTGGAATGCCAAACTTCCCCGGTTCTGTTCCAGGACTCCGTGTCAGGGAGCTCAGGCCAACGATGCCTTTCTCCTGCATTGGGGTCAGGAGTTCCTGTACGCTTTTCCACCCATTCCTTTGATTCCCAAGACTCTGTTCAAAATTCAGAGGGATCACGGATCCATGATCCTCATTGCTCCACGCTGGCCACGCCAAGTGTGGTTCCCTCTCCTTCTACAGCTCTCCCAGGGCTCCTCCCTGGACCTGGGAGCTGCACCAGACCTTCTGTCTCAGGAGCAGGGGACTTTGTGGCATCCAAACCCCAAGTCCCTACATCTCCGAGCTTGGTTACTGAAGGCTTAAGCCTTCAAGAGTTTAATCTTTCTCAACCAGTGAAAGATATCCTTTATGCCTCTAGGAAACCCTCTACCAGGCGTTCCTATGCTTTCAAATGGAAACGTTTTTCCATTTGGTGTGCCCAACAGGGTCTTGACCCTCTGGCACTTCCTTTGAATTCTCTACTAGACTATCTCCTGCATCTTTCCAATGCAGGCCTCAAGACAAATTCAGTACGAGTCCATTTAAGTGCTATTACAGCATCCTTAAAACCTATAAATGGACAATCTGTTTCCTCTCATCCTCTTATTGCAAGATTCATGAGAGGCCTAACCCTCACTAAGCCTCCCATCCGGCCTCCTCCGGTAGCATGGGACTTGAATTTAGTTCTGGGTCAACTTATGAAGCCACCCTTTGAGCCATTGGTATCTACCTCCCTGAAATTTCTTTCTTGGAAGGTCCTTTTCCTTATTGCGGTCACTTCGGCTCGCCGCATCAGTGAACTGCAGGCTTTGGTGGCAAATCCACCTTATACCAGATTTCATCATGATAAGGTGGTCCTTAGGACGAATCCCCACTTTATGCCTAAAGTGGTCTCGCCTTTTCATCTTAATCAAGAGGTATATCTACCTGTCTTTTTTCCGGCTCCTCATGCATCCAGTGCAGAGAGGAACCTTCATACTCTTGACTGTAAAAGAGCTCTCGCCTTTTACCTCAATCGAACTCAGCCACATCGAAAGTCTTCTCAGCTTTTCGTGGCTTTTGATCCTTCTCATTTGGGACTTCCAGTCACCAAACGCACACTTTCCAACTGGATTGCTCAGTGTATTTCCTTTGCTTACCAGAGTAAGAACATATCTCTGGAAGGCCATGTCACAGCTCACAATGTGAGAGCCATGGCCACTTCTATGGCTCATCTCCACTCTGTATCCATAGATCAGATCTGTCGAGCAGCCACTTGGGCCTCGGTACATACCTTCACAGCCCATTACTGCTTGGACAAGGACTCCCGCCGGGATGCCTTGTTTGGTCAGGCTGTCCTCAAACACCTGTTCCATACTTAAACAACTCCTGCCCACCTTCCCAGAATGGATGCCTGAGATCCATCCGAAGATGGTTACCCTTGGAGGGGGATCTCCCAGGCATCTCAGCTAGGGAGTCCCCATATGTGATGACTTATTCCTGCTTGTTCCTAGAGATAGCACAGTTACTTACCTGTAACAGGTGATCTCTGGGAACAGCAGGAATTAGTCATCACAACCCACCCACCTCCCCTAGGAGTTGTCTCTCTATTCCTCTATCTTCCTGTCCTCTCTCTCTCTATTGTCTCAGCTTTAAACTCGAACTGAGGAGAGCTGGTCAGGAAGGCGGGAAGGCAGCGCGCATGTGCAGTGGGAGGCCCCAAAAGCTTTTCATTTGAAAAGCTGAGGAGCTTTCCCGCGCAGGCTCCGTCGGTACCGACGTACCCATATGTGATGACTAATTCCTGCTGTTCCCAGAGATCACCTGTTACAGGTAAGTAACTGTGCTTTCTCTTTATAAACCAGAGCAGAACGCTCTTGGAAGGCAGGAGGAGGAGGAGAAGAAAAGGCAGGAGGAGAAGGAGAGGCAAAAGCAGGAGCAGAACCGAAAGACACAGCAATGGAGATGGCAGCAGTTGCAAAGAAAGCCATGGACAAATAAGCAGTGGGAACAACAGCAGGAGCTGAGAAAGGAAGGAACTGGAACCGGAGCTGAACTAGAAGCTGAACCAACAGTAAAGCCTAGAAGCTATCAGAGGTACAAACCTGTTTGCTGTGAGAGAGGCCAAGCTGGAAGTTGGAACAGAAACAGACCACACGAGGTGGGAAGCCATAGAATCCAAACTAAGCCTATTGGGCAAGGAGAGTTTGGTAGAAGGTGCTCCAAGGTAAGAGGCGGTGCCACGCCTAGTTCTTTTACTCTGCCTGTTTATGATACAAGGAGAAGGAAGCTAAGAACCAGAGGGGAAGGTTCTGTAAGGAGTTTATCTACAGAAAAGCACTGCTCAGTTTTACCCAGTCAGAAGGAAAAACAGTTGTATAAACAACAGAGGTTTTTACTCCATGAGCCAAGGTTTGAAACAGTAAGGTTTAACCCTAAGCACTGCACTGCTGGAAGCCACCCGCAAAGAAAGCTTCTCTCTAAAAACAACCTGAATAAAGATTGGTATTCTAATTTACCACCAGCCATAAGAGTTCCTGCTTACCTAAAGCAAAACTCCCATGCTGAAGATTGTCAGGCTAACATAGACAGGGATAGTGAAACCCCTTTGACCCAATATGAGGAAGAAGATATGATGGAGGTAGATTTCCCCCATGCTATTCCCTCATCTTTGCCGGAGGACATGGAGTGCGATTGGTGCACGGCCTACGCTCCCAAGTGTGCCTGCTGTAACGAAGAATGAATGTAAATATACTTTTGGTTGTTTATTGTGAAGAATATTACCTTTAAAGAAAAACCTGCTATAAACTGTGAAGTAACAGTTCTCAAGCCAGAGAGCCTTGGCACCTTTTGAAACAAAGGACTATTTTGTTAAGCAACGTATCTCTAATTTGAACCCATGCATTATAACGGGGAATAAAGCCTTTATTACCCTTCACTCAGGTCTTATTGTTCTTTATAGCGCTACATAGTGGCGCGCAAATCTTTGTGTCACGACACCTTGTGGCAATATGCATGCAAATCTATCTCATGCATATTTATTATGGATAGCTTGATAACCACATTGGTTAGAGAGTGTTTCAGGAATGCCTTCAAAAACACTGCTGTATAATATCCAGCCTGAGCAGGGTCTAATTTATCTGTAGATTCCAGGAAGTCTTGTAACCGCATGATAACACATCCCTTGATCTTTGCTAACACTGGTAAATTGACTATGGTACTGGAAAAGGAAGTCAGGGAGGGTCCCAGTTATCTTTCTTTAAGATAGTTTACCTATGTCTCTTTCAGCAGATCAAGAAGAATGCATGATGATAAAAGCTCTTGTGCCAAGGAGCTCTGACATCCAGCGGTGGCTGCAGCAAATGCTTTAAGAGCTAAGACAAGCAAGGATCAAAAACACAGTTGCCCTTCGAAAATGAGCTACTAAGTTGATAATCTTATCGGTATCAGGTGGGAGAAAGTTCAAAGTCACAAGCTGAAATTTGGTCAAAATTTCTCTGGTTCATGAAAGTCTTCAAAATCAGTATTACCTAATCTCCAGGAACAAGCAGGAATGAGTCCTCACATATGGGTACGTCGGAACCGACAGAGCCTGCGCGGGAAAGCTCCCCAGCTTCCCAGAAAGGAAAGCTTTTGGGGCCTCCCACAGCGCATGCGCGCTGCCTTCCCGCCTTCCTGACCAACTCTCCTCAGTTCTTCTTTTTCCGCGGAGCCAGCAGGTCGTGTTCCTGTCACCGCTGAAGAAGTTGTTATTTTAATTTGTTTCTTTGGCCACGTGTCTGCCTTCCCCGATTCCGGACCGGTACCGCCGGTCTTTTTTCTTTATTTCTTTAAAAAAAAAAAAAAAAACATATCTTATTTTTCCCCACTTGGTGTGTTTGTTCTGTGAGGCCTCTAGGCCTTCACAGAATTCTCCCTCATGGAGAAACAAGCCTCTGGTTTTAAAAAATGCACCAAGTGTAGCGGTACTATATCAGTCACAGACACCCATGAATGGTGTCTTAAATGTTTGGGGCCTGACCACTCCATCCTGCTCTCTGATGTCCAAGCGTGGCTTACAGAACCGAGCAGCCAAGTTTCATATGCTGTTTTCTACAGATACTCCAGCATCAGCATCCTCCAGGTCTTCCTCTCCTGATGGATCTCAGGTAACCAAACATTCTTCCGGCAGGTCCTCAAAGGGCAAATCTCCCTCTAAGCATCGAGAGGCCCTTGGGCTTGACCCTGAGGACCCTGCCCCAGCCAAACAACCCCGGCGGGAAGCTCCGGCTTCCAAAGCTCCTCCTATGGGGTTACAGGTTGACATTGATGGCACGGCCTCGACCGATCACCTGTTAGACTGCTCTGGGGTACCGGCCCATACCAGTACCGATATCCAGGCAGTCGTGGCATCTATGGATAATACCGTTCAATCCATGCAGCAGGCCATAATGACTTTTATTAAAGCTGCAACGCCCTCGGTACCGCACCAAGCGGTTCCACTTCCGGTTCCGGTACCACAACCGATACCGGTACCCGGAGCATCCACTTCCACCAGGATAACGGTTCCGGTTCCCGGTTCCGGGGTTTATCCCGATACCGATCCGGTTCCGGGTACGCCCGATGTGGATACCAGTCGATACGCGTATCGATCTTTGAAAGCTAATAGACGATACTTCGAGTCTTCTGATGATTCCGATACCTCAGAAGACTCTGCTGAAGTATCTCTTACTCTTCCTGAGGAGCCCTCTTCTCCAAAGAGGAGAATGTCTCCTCCAGAGGATTTGTCCTTTCAAGACTTCATTCTTGAACTAGCCAAAGGGCTCTCAGTTTCAGTAACCTCTGAAAAAGAACCTAGAGCAAAAAAATTAGATATTTTGGGATACTCTAAGGTTCCCAAAGAGGCAGTCACCTTGCCCATCCATGAAATTCTTCAAGAACACATGATGGACTTATGGGAGACTCCTCTCACCTTATCTCCACATTCTCGTCGTTTGGACACCATGTATCGTGTCCCTCCTTCTCCTGGTTTTCAAAAAGCTCAGCTTCCTCACCACTCTATTGTGGTACAGTCAGCTATGAAAAGGATAAAGAGTACCAAAAGACACTCTTCCACTCCCCCAGGAAGAGAATGTAGGACTTTGGATGCTTTTGGTAGGAAAATCTTCCAAGCCAGTATGCTTATTGCCAGAATCAATTCATACAGCCTCTATATGGGCATGTTTCTGAAGGAGATTGCACTGAAGATGCGCCATTTCCTCCCCTTTATCCCAGAGGATAGGAAGGAGGAATTCCTTCTTTTGTTAAAGCATACCCAAGATGTTTCAAAGTTCTCCAACAGAGCTGCCTTTGACTCCTTTGAGGGTGCTAGCAGAGCCTCAGGCATTGCCATAGCTGCTCGCAGAATTGCTTGGCTCCAGGCCTCTGACCTAGAACCCTGGGTCCAAGATGGGTTGGGCAATCTGCCCTGTACAGGTGAAAATCTGTTTGGCAAGGAGTGGCAAATCAAAGCCACTCAAATGGATGCAGAGAATGCTGCTTTAGATAGACTTTCTAAGTCTACCTCTACCCCTGCCAAGAAAAAATCTTTTAAGAAGCCTTTCTACAAAAAGACCAGATTTTCCACAAATACTGGCCAACAATCTTCCCAAGTTCGCTTTGCTCCTAAGCGTCAGCAATCTAAACAGGCCAGGGCAAAACCTGCAGGGACTGCTACAGTTCAGCAGTCCCAACCTCCTCAGGGTTTTTGACTTACTTCGAGAGAACTTTACTTTTCTGGCTCTACAACAGCCAGAGCCTCTCACCATTCCAGGAAGGTTAACTCATTTTGCTCCCAGATGGGAGCAAATCACATCAGAACAGTGGCCTCTCTATCATCAGAGAGGGCTACAAACTACATTTCTCCAGCCTTCCTCCCCATACCATGGTGAGACATTTCAATTCTCCCCCATCTCTCCTGCACCTGTTGGGTCAGGAGGTGACCACCCTTCTTGCCCAAAGGGCAATAGAAGAGGTTCCTCTTCTTCAACAGGGGTCAGGGTTTTACTCCCCTTATTTTCTCATTCCCAAGAAAACAGGGGGATACAGACCCATTCTGGATCTGAGAGAATTGAACAAATTTCTATGCAAGGAGAAATTCAAGATGCTCTCTCTAGGTACTCTCCTTCCATACCTGCAGAGTCAGGATTGGCTTTGTTCTCTAGATCTAAAGGATGCGTACACACATATACTCATCCATCCATCCCACAGAAAATTCCTACGGTTTCTGTTCCAAGGAAAACATTTCCAGTACAGAGTACTCCCCTTCGGTCTAGCCTCTGCTCCAAGAGTGTTCACCAAATGCATGTCAATAGTGGCTGCATTTCTACGCACCCTGGGAATTTTTGTTTTCCCATACCTGGACGACTGGCTCATCCGAGCTCCATCTCAGTCCGAGGCTCAGACTTCCCTGGACCACACCAGACGCATACTGCAGTATCTGGGACTTGTCATCAATCTGCCAAAGTCTCAACTCACCCCTGCTCAGTCCCTAGAATTCATAGGGGCCTGGCTAGATACCACCACTGCAAGGGCCTATCTTCCTCAAGCCCGTTGCCACCGTCTAGTGCACTTGGCCTCTCAAACCCAGTCCAGAAGCCACTTGACTGCCAGGGAGATGCTATAACTGCTAGGCCACATGGCATCCACAGTTCATGTGGTGCCTTATGCTCGCCTGCATATGAGAGCAGCTCAATGGACTTTGTCCACCCAGTGGACTCAAGCATCAGGAGCTCTCTCAGACCAAATAGCAACCTCAAAACGTCTCTTTTGGTCTCTCCAATGGTGGATATCCACCCAAAATCTGTTGTTGGGGGCCCCCTTCCAACCTTTGTTACCCCAAGCAACCCTCACAACAGATGCCTCCCAAACGGGTTGGGGAGCTCATCTCCAAGACCTCTCCACTCAGGGCACTTGGTCTCCACAGGAGACCACCCTTCATATCAACCTTTTGGAACTGCGAGCAATTTTCCTTGCTCTCAAGGTCTTTCATACCCTCCTCAACAACATGACAGTCCTTGTTCATACCGATAATCAAGTAGCCATGTTTTACATAAACAAACAAGGAGGGACTGGCTCTCTGTCGCTTTGCAACGAAGCTCTAAGATTGTGGGCCTTCGCCAGAGAGCATCAAATCCATCTCCTGGCAGTATACCTCCCAGGAATCCAAAACTCTTGGGCAGACAGACTCAGTCGAGTTCTGCTTCCACACGAATGGTCCCTGCACATGGATCAGGTACTCAGAATCTTCCAGGAATGGGGAACCCCGGACATAGACCTATTTGCAAGTCCGTGGAATGCCAAACTTCCCCGGTTCTGTTCCAGAATTCCGTGTCAGGGAGCTCAGGCCAAGGATGCCTTCTTCCTTCATTGGGGTCAGGAATTCCTCTATGCCTTTCCACCCATTCCTTTGATTCCCAAGACTCTGTTCAAACTTCAGAGGGACCAAGGATCTATGATCCTCATAGCTCCACGCTGGCCACGCCAAGTGTGGTACCCTCTACTTCTGCATCTCTCCCAAGCCCCCTCCCTGGACTTGGGAGCTGCCCCAGACCTTCTGTCTCAGGAGGAGGGGACTTTGTGGCACCCAAACCCCAAGTCCGTTCACCTCAGAGCTTGGTTACTGAAGGCCTAGACCTTCAAGACTCCAATCTTTCTCAGCAAGTGAAGGATATCATCCATGCCTCTAGGAAACCTTCCACTAGGCGTTCTTACGCTTTTAAATGGAAAAGATTTTCCATTTGGTGTGCTCAAAAGGGTCTTGACCCTTTAGCACTACCTTTAAATTCTTTACTGGAATATCTCCTGCATCTCTCCAATGCAGGCCTTAAAACGAATTCAGTAAGTGTCCATTTGAGCGCTATTGCAGCATCCCTTAAACCTCTCAATGGACAACCTGTTTCCTCTCATCCTCTTATTGCAAGATTTATGAGAGGCCTAACTTTAACTAAGCCTCCCATTCGCCCTCCTCCGGTAGCATGGGACTTAAACTTGGTTCTTGGTCAGCTTATGAAGCCACCCTTTGAACCCTTAGCCACTACCTCCTTGAAATTTCTTTCCTGGAAGGTTATTTTCCTCATTGCAGTCACCTCAGCTCGCCGTATCAGTAAACTGCAAGCCCTAGTGGCTAATCCCCTTAGACAAGGTTTCATCATGATAAGGTGGTCCTTAGGACTAATCCCCACTTTATGCCTAAAGTGGTCTCCCCTTTTCATCTTAATCAAGAGGTATATCTACCTGTCTTTTTTCCGGCTCCTCATGCATCCAGTGCAGAGAGGAACCTTCAATCTCCAGGAACAAGCAGGAATAAGTCCTCACATATGGGTAAGTCGGAACCGACGGAGCCCGCGCGGGAAAGCTCCCCAGCTTTTCAGATGAAAAGCTTTTGGGGCTTCCCACAGCGCATGCGCGCTGCCTTCCCGCCTTCCTTACCAGCTCTCTTCAGTTTCTCTTTTTCCGCGGAGCCAGCAGGTCGTGTTCCTGTCACCGTTGAAGAAATTGTTATTTTAATTTGTTTCTTTTGACCGCGTACCTGCTTTCCCCATGCCAAAACCGGTACTGCCGGTCTCTCTTTCTTTCTTTTAAAAAAAAAAATCTTTTTTTATTTTCTCAGCACAGCTTGGTAACTTTTGTTAGGCCTTCAGGCCTACACAAATTCTCCTCATGGAGAAACCAGCTCCTGGTTTTAAAAAGTGTACCTAGTGCAATGCTGTTATTTCTCTCACAGACACCCATGAATGGTGTCTTAAATGTTTAGGACCTGACCACTCCATACCGGACTGCCCATTCTGCTCCCAGATGTCTAAACGTGGTATGCAGAACCGGGCCAACAAGTTCCATGTGCTGTTTGCTTCAGATAATCCAGCATCACAGTCATCCAGGTCTTCCTCTCCAGATGGATCTCAGGTAACCAAACTTTCTGTGGGCAAATCCTCTAAAAGCAAATCTCTTTCAAAAGATCGAGAGGCTCTC
Source organism: Ichthyophis bannanicus (assembly GCA_033557465.1). Taxonomy (NCBI): domain Eukaryota; kingdom Metazoa; phylum Chordata; class Amphibia; order Gymnophiona; family Ichthyophiidae; genus Ichthyophis; species Ichthyophis bannanicus. The sequence continues at coordinate 240,852,368 of CM066035.1, read as the reverse complement.
AATCTTGAGTTCGAGGATTCTGCCCAGACCAAAAAACCCCGGCGGGAGGCTCCGGCCTCCAAAGCATCACCTATGGGGTTACAGGTTGACATCGATGGCACGGCCTCGACTGATCACCTGTTAGACTGCTCTGGGGTACCGGTCGATACCGGTACCGACATCCAGGCAGCAGTGGCGTCCATGGGCAATACTGTCCAGACCATGCAGCAGGCCGTTTTGGCTTTCATTAAGGCTGCGACGCCCTCGGTACCGATTCCATCGGTACCGACCCCGGTTCCGGTATCCACACCGGAACCGAGACCATCGACTTCCAAGCGTCGATCGGTTCCGCTTGCTGGATTCAGGCTTTTGCCCGATACCAATCCCATGCCCGATGTCGATATCGATCGGTACGCGTATCGTGCATTGCAAGCACAGAGAGAATACTCAGATTCTTCTGATGAGTTCAATTCCTCTGATGACTCTGCTGAGTTTGATCTTCCTGAGGAGCCCTCTTCTCTAAAGAGGAGGATGTCTCCTCCGGAGGATTTATCCTTTCAGGATTTCATTGTTGATGTAGCTAAAGCACTTTCTATTGCTACATCTGCTGAAAAGGAACCCAGATCAAAAAAATTGGATATTTTAGGATACTCTAAACCTCCTAAAGAGGCAGTTACTCTGCCTATCCATGAAATCCTTCAAGAACACTTGATGGATTTGTGGGAGACTCCTCTAACCCTGTCTCCTCATTCCCGTAGGTTGGACACCATGTACCGGGTCCCTCCTTCTCCTGGGTTTCAAAAGACTCAGCTGCCTCACCACTCCATTGTGGTGAAGTCTGCTATGAAGAAGATAAAGAGTCCTAAAAGGCATTCCTCTACCCCTCCAGGGCGAGAATGTAAGACCCTCGACTCTTTTGGTAGAAAGATCTTTCAGGCTAGTATACTTATAGCCAGGATCAATTCTTACAGCCTTTATATGGGCATGTTTCTCAGAGAACTTGCCCTAAAGGTACGGCATTTAGCCCCCTTTATCCCTGAGGATAAAAAGGAGGACTTCACTACTCTGGTGACACAACTTTCAGAGGTCTCCAAGTTTTCCAACAGGGCAGCCTTTGATTCCTTTGAGGTTGCTGGCAGGGCTTCGGGAATCGCTATTGCAGCCCGACGTCTTGCTTGGCTCCAGGCTTCTGACCTAGAACCCTGGGTCATGGATGGCTTAAGGAATCTGCCCTGTACAGGAGATAACTTATTTGGTGAGGACTGGCAAATTAAAGCTGCTCAAATGGACGCAGAAAATGCCACTCTAGATAGACTTTCTAAGTCTACTTCTACTCCTGCCAAAAAGAAACCTTTTAAAAGGCCGTACTACAAGAAGGCCAGATTTTCCACAAATACTGGCCAACAATCTTCTCAGCCTCGCTTTGCTGCTAAACGTCAGCAATCTAAGCAAGTAAAGTCAAAGTCTGCAGTGTCTGCTACACCCCAGCAGGCTCAACCCTCTCAGGGGTTTTGACTTGCCCCTAGAGAACTTACCATTTCTGGCTCTGGAACAACCAGAGCCTCTCACCATACCGGGAAGGTTAGCTCACTTTGCTCCCAGATGGGAGCAAATAACATCAGAGCAATGGACCCTCTCTATCATCAGAGAGGGCTACAAACTTCATTTCTCCAGCCTTCCTCCCCATACCATGGTGAGGCAATTCAGTTCTCCCCCATCTCTTCTGACCCTGTTGGGTCAGGAAGTCTCCTCTCTCCTTGCCCAAGGGGCAATAGAGGAGGTTCCTCTTCCTCAACAGGGGTTAGGGTTCTACTCCCCTTATTTTCTCATAACAAAGAAGGCAGGGGGCTTCAGACCTATCCTAGATCTGAGAGAATTGAACAAGTTTCTATTCAAGGAGAAATTCAAAATGCTCTCTCTGGGCATTCTCCTTCCATACCTTCAGAGTCAGGATTGGCTTTGTTCTCTAGATCTCAAGGATGCGTACACTCATATACTCATCCATCCATCCCACAGAAAATATCTTCGATTTCTGTTCCAGGGAAAACATTTCCAATACAGAGTACTTCCCTTCGGTCTCGCCTCTGCTCCAAGAGTATTCACAAAATGCATGGCAGTCGTAGCCGCATTTCTAAGAGGCATGGGAATCTTCGTGTTCCCATATCTGGACGACTGGCTCATCCGAGCTCCATCTCAGTCAGAAGCCCAGATTTCCTTCGACCGCACAAGGCGTATTCTTCAATATCTGGGACTTGTGGTAAACATTCCCAAGTCCCAACTCATCCCTACTCAGCCCCTGGAATTCATAGGGGCTTATCTGGATTCCACCACTGCAAGGGCCTACCTTCCTCTGGTCCGAGGCCAACGGCTAATAAGCTTGGCTTCCCAGGCTCAGTCCAGAAGTCACTTGTCAGCCAGAGAAATGCTGCAACTTCTGGGCCACATGGCCTCCACGGTTCATGTGGTGCCCTATGCTCGTCTCCATATGAGAGCAGCTCAATGGACATTGGCCACCCAGTGGTCTCAAGCATCGGGACTGCTGTCAGACCAGGTACTCACCTCAAAACGTCTGTTTTGGTCTCTCCAGTGGTGGACATCCTCCAAAAATCTGTTGTTGGGGACCCCCTTCCAACCTTCGTTGCCCCAAGCAACCCTCACAACAGATGCCTCCCAAACAGGGTGGGGAGCTCATCTTCAACATCTCTCCACTCAGGGAACCTGGTCTCCCCAAGAGACCACCCTTCATATCAACCTTCTGGAACTGCGAGCAATCTTCCTTGCCCTCACAGTCTTCCATACCCTCCTTGCCAACCTGACTGTCCTAGTTCAGACAGACAATCAGGTGGCCATGTTCTATGTCAACAAGCAAGGAGGGACGGGCTCTCTGTCGCTTTGCAACGAAGCTCTCAGATTATGGGCTTTCGCCAGAGAGCATCAATTTCATCTTCTGGCAGTGTATCTTCCAGGAGTTCAAAACTCTCGGGCAGACAGACTCAGTCGAGTTCTGCTTCCACACGAGTGGTCCCTGCATATGGACCAGATACACAGAATCTTCCAGGAATGGGGGACCCCGGACATAGACCTCTTTGCAAGTCCGTGGAATGCCAAACTTCCCCGGTTCTGTTCCAGGACTCCGTGTCAGGGAGCTCAGGCCAACGACGCCTTTCTCCTGCATTGGGGTCAGGAATTCCTGTATGCTTTTCCACCCATTCCTTTGATTCCCAAGACTCTGTTCAAACTTCAGAGGGATCACGGGTCGATGATCCTTATAGCTCCACGCTGGCCACGCCAAGTGTGGTTCCCTCTACTTCTACAGCTCTCCCAGGGCTCCTCCCTGGACCTGGGAGCTGCGCCAGACCTTCTGTCTCAGGAGAAAGGGACTTTGTGGCACCCAAACCCCAAGTCCCTACATCTCCGAGCTTGGTTACTGAAGGCTTAAGCCTTCATGAGTTTAATCTTTCTCAACCAGTGAAAGATATCCTTCATGCCTCTAGGAAACCCTCTACCAGGCGTTCCTATGCTTTCAAATGGAAACGTTTTTCCATTTGGTGTGCTCAACAGGGTCTTGACCCTCTGACACTTCCTTTGAATTCTCTACTAGACTATTTCCTGCATCTTTCCAATGCAGGCCTCAAGACGAATTCAGTACGAGTCCATTTAAGTGCTATTGCAGCATCCTTAAAACCTATAAATGGACAACCTGTCTCCTCTCATCCTCTCGTTGCAAGGTTCATGAGAGGCCTGACCCTAACTAAACCTCCCATCCGACCTCCACCGGTAGCATGGGATTTGAACCTAGTTCTAGGTCAGCTTATGAAACCACCTTTTGAGCCTTTGGACTCTACCTCCTTGAAATTTCTTTCCTGGAAGGTTCTTTTCCTTATTGCAGTCACTTCGGCTCGCCGCATCAGTGAACTGCAGGCTTTGGTGGCTAATCCACCTTATACCAGATTTCATCATGATAAGGTGGTCCTTAGGACGAATCCCCACTTTATGCCCAAAGTGGTCTCGCCTTTTCATCTTAATCAAGAGGTATATCTACCTGTTTTTTTCCCGGCTCCTCATGCATCCAGTGCAAAGAGGAACCTTCATACTCTTGACAGAGCTCTCGCCTTTTACCTCAACAGGACTCAGCCACATCGAAAGTCTTCCCAACTTTTTGTGGCTTTTGATCCTTCTCATTTGGGACTTCCAGTCTCCAAACGTACACTTTCCAATTGGATTGCTCAGTGTATTTCTTTTGCTTACCAGAGTAAGAACATTTCCCTGGAAGGCCATGTCACAGCTCACAGTGTGAGAGCCATGGCTACTTCTATGGCTCATCTTCACTCTGTATCCATAGATCAGATCTGTCGAGCAGCCACCTGGGCCTCGGTTCATACCTTTACAGCCCATTACTGTTTGGACAAGGACTCCCGCCGGGATGCCTTGTTTGGTCAGGCTGTCCTCAGACACCTGTTCCATTCTTAATCAACTCCTGCCCACCTTCCCTGTATGGATGCCTGAGATCCATAGGAAGATGAGGAACCCTTCTGGGTCTCATACCCTTGGGGGGGGGGAATCTCCCCGGCATCTTAGCTAGGGAGTCCCCATATGTGAGGACTCATTCCTGCTTGTTCCTGGAGATAGCACAGTTACTTACCTGTAACAGGTGATCTCTGGGAACAGCAGGAATTAGTCCTCACAACCCACCCATCTCCCCTAGGAGTTATATCTCTCTCTCTCTCTCTTTCCTTTCCTCTATTGTCTTTGCTTTAAACTCGAACTGAGGAGAGTTGGTCAGGAAGGCGGGAAGGCAGCGCGCATGCGCTGTGGGAGGCCCCAAAAGCTTTCCTTTCTGGGAAGCTGGGGAGCTTTCCCGCGCAGGCTCCGTCGGTTCCGACGTACCCATATGTGAGGACTAATTCCTGCTGTTCCCATCACCTGTTACAGGTAAGTAACTGTGCTTTCCTGAAAAAGGGACAGAAGAGAAAGTAGACTGAATATTCGTGATTGTGTTTTCAAATAATTTGGCACAGCAGATTTTGATTCCAGGATTTGCATGTTTCTCTAATTTCTTTCTAAAGAATACCATTTCTGCTTTAAACTTTATATAAAATCATTCCTTTGCAAACTGATGAAAATATACTAGGCTTACCATGAAGTGTTCCAGTCCTCAGGCATAGTACATTAAAGCTTCATATATGCTTTCACATGAGATTTAAACACATCTAATGCCTTTGTGCTGCTTCAGAAACAGTTAACTAAAAAGGATGGGGGTAATACTTCTTTAAAAATAGATTGCATTGGCAGTTTTATTCCATTTCTATTTTGCACACAAAGGAATTATTTATGAACAGTATTAGACTAAAATCGAAATAAACGTTTATTTTCAGTGAGGTTGAATTGTCTCCCACTTAAACAATTATCAGCATTAGCTGTGCTGTTTTTGTTTCTTTTGAACTGTGTAGTGGGACCTTGAGAAAGTTTATTTTATTGTGTTTTTCTGTAATTAATGTTGGATTCTTCTGAAACATGAACAATAATGTCTCTATGGTGTTCACATATATAAATAATCTAGAATTCAAAAATCCCAGCACTAATATCATTCTTAGTTAACATCTGATACAGACTAAAGATAAGAATTAGGGTAACATACAGTAGTAACATAGAACATGACGGCAGATAAAGACCAGCATGGTCCATCTAGTCTTCCCAGCAAGGTGGTAAGAGTAGGTGCGCCCGCCGTTCTGTGCAGGTCACCCCTCCCCATGCCTTTGTTTAGGGGTGTACCCACCGCTTCTTGCAGGTCACTTCTACATGTTGAGATATCAGAGACGGCTAAGTTTATTTTGATTATCCTGTTTCTATAAAGGGGTTCCACTGTGTCTGTCCCATGCCATTTTGAATTATGTCACTGTATTTGCCCCACCACTTCCATCAAGAGGGCATTCCAAGCATCCACCACCCTTTCAGTGAAAAAGTATTTCCTGATGTTGCCTTTCAGTTTACCCCCTTGCAGCTTCATGTTATGCCCTCTAGTATTACAGCTTCCCTGTCTTTGAAAAAGGTTTATTCATTAATATTCCTTAAGTATTTAAAGGTCTGTATCATATCTCCCCTGTCCCTCCTCTCCTCTAGAGTATATATATTTAGGTCTTGGAATCTCTTTTCATATGTCTTCTGGTGCAGGCTCCAAATCATTTTAGTCACCTTACTCTGAACTGTTTCCAGTCTTTTTATATCCTTTGTGAGATATGGTCTTCAAAACTGAACACAATATTCCAAGTGAGGCCTCACCAGCAACTTGTACAGTGCCATTAGTACCTCCTCCTTTCTGCTGGTAATTCCTCGCTTTATGCAACCCGCATCCTACTGGCTTTGGCCACCACTTTGTCACACAGTTTCGTTACTTTGAGATCCTCAGAAAGAATCACTCCGAGGTCCTTCTCCTGGTCTGTGCACACCAACTTATTGCCCACTATCATACAGTTCCCTTGGATTTCTGCATCCAAAGTGCATGACACTGCATTTCTTGTATGTCCCGGCGTCTGGGCACTCCCCTGCACTGCCAATGCTCTGCCCAGCACCGCCCCCTCCCGCCCACATCCAGTGCTCCCCGCACATACTCTGTGTATGTGCAGGGAGCGAATGCCGCGGAATTGGATCCAGGCTTTCTGTGCATTTCCAGTCCGTATGTCCAACCCTGCTCTACGCTAGACAGAATGCTGGCCCTCCTGTCTGGCACATTTAGGTTTTTAAAAAAGTGCTCATTTTGGTGAGCCCCATACAGGAGGGATTAAGGGGGACATCCCTCTTAATCCCCCAGTATTTATTTCCCCTAACCCATGTTATTTCGGTAGACATTGAATCTTCTATAATTGATGAAGAGCAGCAGAGTGTCTAGTTTTGCAAAATAACTGGGATAACATATGTACGTGCCAATATTTACACATGCGTGTTTGTTATGAAATACTGGAATGTACATGTGCAAGTTGCCAGGATTCCTGTGTTGATTTTTCCCACATATATGTTTGTAAAATAGCAACCTCCAGTGCACATAGATGCCATGCCTGTGTGCATCTGCGCTTCCTAGTTTGATTTAACACACACTATCTACGGTGATGGGTGGACTTTGATTTTAGATTGGATTTCCACTTGCCCTTCCCCTAGTTTTAAAATCGACATAGAATTGCAAAATTTTTCACTTGGATGTAGCTCCAACCTCTTAAATGGCCTTTCTGAAATCCTTCACATATAAGGTTAGAGCACTTTACTATCATCACACCTCCTAGTTTAGTTTGTATTTTGCAAGCTAGATTAATGATTCCCACATCCAATCAATGTTGACCATCATTAGAATTATTCAGATCAACACAAGCTTCTTTTGTCTAATATGGAATCAGATTTAAACCATACTAGATAACCACATAGTTAACTCATAAGAAAACAAGTCAACTGCCAACAGATGCCACTGACCATAGCCACTATTTAGAGAAGGTGGGAAATAAGATTAGTCAGAGATGTAGGCTGAAATTGCAAAAAGCAATAAAAAATGATTTAAAACTATTCTTGTTCAAAATGTTTTAGTTTTAACAAATTTTAAACAAGTAAACAGGAACAAAACATAAGAGCAAGGGGAGAGTTATGTAAGATGTTCCACAAAGTAAAAGAAAAGAAAGTCAGAGAAATAACATGCCTAGACATAGAATATACTCACACCTCCTCTATTAAACCCTGTATTTCCAAGTCCATACTCCTCTTAGAATAAGAAAAAAGTATGAGATTGGTCCTGTCCCTATTTTGGTTTGCCTCCCCCTTTTTAGAACAATCTCATACTTTTTTCTTATTGATTTATTAATACTACAGTATTATTGTTTATAGTCTTCCTGATTATCCTGTTATGTCCTTCTTAGATGCACACAGTACTTTCGCACAATTGATTATAGAGATTGTCAGATTCAATTACGGTAAGTATTTTTGTCATGTTTGTTCATTTTACATATTTTTATGTACATAATTTTTATTTTGTTTTATTTGATCTTACATCGTTATTTATTTATTTATTTGTTTAATACCATTTTTTAACGTTATGTATTATTTGTATCAGTTCATCACAGAAGCTTGGCACAATTGTCTTAAAGAGACACCTTATCTGGTGCAGCTCTGGTAGGTGTTCATGATTCACAATACATTAGTCTAAATGCACTGTTTTATGTAGTCATTGCATCTTGTATCCATTTCAATGTATGCATTTTTATTCATTTACATGTTCTTTTTAATTATTCATTATTTAGTACTTTTTATACATGTTTTTTTATATACATGGGATTGTATCATTTAATCTTCCTATCAACATGTTTGAAAGTCTTTTTGTGTGTATGCATGGTTCATAGTATTAAGCTCCATCTTATTTATCTTTTTGTCTCTGTCTCGGAGTCTTTTTGTGTGTATGCATGGTTCATAGTATTAAGCTCCATCTTATTTATCTTTTTCTCTCTGTCTCGGCCCTATTTGTTTTACATCTTATTTATATGGTTATTTTTAATATGTTTGTACATTATTGTCCTCATGTTCATGTTTTAACATAATATTGATGTGCATATTACTTATTTTTTAATTATTTATTGTGTTTGTTATATGTTTTAACTTTCATTATGTTTTTCATGGTAGCTGTGTGCCCCCTGAGGAAGGCGTTGCCGAAACGCGTAGGGGTATTTTCCAATAAAGCAGTCCTCACCAATCTACAGCTCTTGCTTCTTGTGTTCCCCCCCCCCCCACAGCTCTATAGGTTGCCATATTTTGACAAACCAAGTTATTCTGCATCACTTGCTGCCCTCTGTCCTGGAGGCCACCTTATCTCTTATACACCTCGCCCAGTTGGACGTAGTGGTGGTGTTGGGTTGCTACTCTCTCCTTCCTGCTAGTTTCAGCCCCTCTTTCCATCTCAGTCTCACCCCTTTTCTTCGTTTGGAACAACTCCATCTGCCTTTATCTCCAGGAACAAGCAGGAATGTAGTCTTCACATATGGGTATTGTCAATACCGATGGAGCCTGAGCGGGAACGCTCCCCAGCGTCCAATAGGAAAGCTTTTGGGAGCATCCCACAGTGCCTGCGTGCTGCCTTCCCGCCTTTCCCAACTGTCCCTCTCCAGTTCTTCGTTTTCCGTGGAGCCGACAGGTCGCACATCCTGTCACTGCAGAAAAAAATCCTTTCTATTCTTCTTTTTTGTGGTCGCGTCTGCCTTCCCTCGATGCTACACCGGTACCGCCGGTTCTTCTTTCTTTTCTTAAAACAAAACAAAACAAAAAAAACCCTTTCTTCTGGAGTCTCTCCAGTAATTTTCTCTTCAGGTGCCACGCGCCATTTTGGGCACTAGGCCCAACTTTTTCCTTCAAAATTGAAAAACGCGCTTCGGGTTTTAGAAAGTGTTCTAAGTGTGGCGGTACTATCTCCATCACCGACACCCATGAGTAGTGCCTCAAATGTTTAGGTCCTGACCACTTTATTTCTGAGTGTGTTGCCTGTGGAATGATGTCAGAAAGGGGCCGGCAAATCCGAGCTGCTAAACTTAGCACCCTTTTTCCCTCCGATGCAGCTTCCGTGGCATTGACATCTTCCAGGGCTTCGTCTTCCTCCCATGGATCTCAGGTAACTAAACATAAATCTAGCCGGTCCTCAAAGGGTAAATCTCCTTCTAGACAGCGAGATGCCTCTGGTGTTGCCCTTGAGGGACTTTCACCGGCAAAATTTCCCCGGTGGGAGGCTTTGGATTCCAAAGCACTAATGGGGCTCCAGGATCTTCTCGAGGCTTCAACCTCGGCAGAACTACTGGTGCCATGCTCTGGGGTACCGGCCGCTTCATCCAGTACCGATACCCAAGCATCGGCAGTGTCGATAGACCAGAGATTCTTGGCTATTGAACGCAGTCTGGTGGCTCTTGACACGGCCTCGATGCCCCTGAAACTGCTTCAGACAATTCAACCGGTACCGGCACCGACAGCATCGACATCGGCAGGTATTCTACTGGGACTGAGTCATGCGTGTCTATCCGGCATTGACAAGTCAGTACCGGACCACTCCGATGCCGACTTCGATTGGTACCGGTACCGTGCCTTGCACGATCACCCGGATCGGAGATACTTTGAATCCTCGGATGAGTCTGAAGACTCTGAAAGCTCTGCCGATACCAGAGTACTTCTTCCTGAGGATTCCTCTTCTCCTCAGCGTAGGATGTCTCCACCAGAGGATATGTCCTTTCAGGATTTTATCTGAGATGTGGCCCAAGGTCTTTCCATCACAGTGGCTTCTGAAAAAGAGCCTAGGGCAAAGGAATTAGAAATCCTGCAATACCCTAAAGCTCCCAAGGAGGCAGCTACCTTACCTATTCATGAGATCTTGCATGATCTCATGTTAAGGATGTGAGAAACACCTCTAACCACATCTCCTCACTCTCGAAGACTCGACACCATGCATCGAGTTCCTCCTTGTCCTGGGTTTCAGAAGACTCAATTACCACACCATTCCATGGTGGTGGAATCAGCTATGAGAAGGATAAAGATTGCAAAAAGGCATGCATCTAATCCTCCAGGACGTGAGTGTAGGACTCTTGACGCCTTTGGACGTCGAACCTTCCAGGCTTCCATGCTTTCTGCTAGGATCAGTTCCTATATCTTATATGGGAATGTTCCTTAAGGAAGTCACAGGAGATTTAGAGCTTATGAACCCTCTCCTTCCTGATGATAAGAGGCAAGATTACCTCACCCTTGTCAAACATGCCCAGGATGTTTCCAAGTTTGTGAATTGTGCAGCCTTTGACTGCTTTGAGTGCATAAGCAGAACCTCTGCCATTGCCATAGATGCACGTAAGATTGCCTGGCTCCAGGCATCTGACTTGGAAATTTGGGTACAGGATAAACTAGGGAATATTCCTTGCACAGGAGAGAATCTCTTTGGCAAGAATTGGCAGGAAAAAGCTAATGAGATAGATGCCGACAATATCACTTTGGATAGATGGTCTAAATCTACAGCTGGTCATGCGAGGAAAAAAATCCTATAAGAAACCATTCTTCAGTAAGAAGAAGAAATTTTATCCCTCTTGTACCCAGCAGGGGCATAGTTTAGGTCAGTCTGCCCAAAAGGGACAGTAGCAACAACCTAGACAAAGAAAGACAAAAACAGCTAAGCTTCAATCGGCTCAACAGACTCAGTCTCCACAGGGGCTTTGACTCCTATCTAGAGAACCTTGCCTTCCTGGCCCTGAACGGCCCAGAACCCTCCACCATCCCAGGAAGGTTATGCCGCCAGATGGGGTCAGATAACAGCAGAAAATTGGACTCTGTCTATTGTAAGAGAGGGGTACAAGCTTCATTTCCTCAGCATGCCCCCTCCTACAATGGTAAGACAGTTCAATTCTCAGATCTCTCTCAACGACCAGTTAGGTCAAGAGGTCACTGTGCTCCTTGCTCAAGGGGGAATAGAAGAGGTACCCATTCCCCAACGGGGTACAGGGTTTTACTCCCCCTATTTCCTTATTCTAAAGAAAACAGGAGGACACAGACCCATTTTAGACCTCAGAGAATTGAACAAATTCCTGTTCAAAGAGAAGTTCCAAATGATTTCTCTAGGAACTCTGCTGCCATACCTTCGGAGTCAGGATTGGCTTTGTTCTCTAGATCTCAAGGATGCGAACACTCATGTTCTCATCCATCCAACTCACCGAAAGTTCCTTCGCTTTCTGTTTCAAGGGAAGCACTACCAATACAGGGTTCTTCCCTTTGGACTGGCCTCTGCACCAAGGGTGTTCACAAAATGCATGGCTGTGGTGGCAGCATTTCTCTGCACCCTGGGAATATTTGTCTTCCCTTACTTAGACGACTGGCTCATTCGAGCCCCTTCAGAGTCAGAGGCTAGGGTTGCCCTCTCTCGCACAATGCGCATCCTTCAGTATTTGGGACTTGTCATAAACTTCCCAAAATCCAACCTTGCTCCCATTTAGTCCCTAGAGTTTATAGGAGCTCTGCTGGATACCAGACAGACAAGGGCCTACCTTCCACAGCCCCGCTGCCTTCGCATTGTGCAATTAGCTTCCCAAGCAGTGCTAAAACCTCACCTCACTGCTCGGAAATGTTACAGTTGCTAGGCCACATGGCATCCACCGTGCATGTGGTTCCTTATGCTCGCCTCCATATGAGGGCAGCCCAGTGGACTTTATCCACTCAATGGACTCAAGCGTCAGGTTTCCTGTCAGATAAAATAGCAAACTCAGATCGCCTTATTTTGTCCCTCCAATGGTGGCAATCACCCCAAAACCTTTTGGTGGGGTCTCCTTTTCAGCAACCCCCACCCCAGGCCACTCTAACAACAGATGCTTCACAAGTGGGTGGGGGAGCCCACCTGCAAGGCCTCTCTACCCAGGGTACCTGGACTCCACAGGAGGCCTATTTACACATCAATCTCCTAGAACTCAGAGCAATTTTCCTTGCTCTTCGAGTATTCCACACCCAGCTCAGCTACAAGACAGTCCTAGTTCAAACGGACAATCAAGTAGCCATGTTCTACGTGAACAAGCAGGGTGGAACACGCTCTCTGTCGCTTTGCAACGAAGCTTTGCGACTGTGGGCCCTCGCCAGAGAGCATCAGATTCATCTCCTTGCGGTGTATCTTCCAGGCATTCAAAACTCTTGGGCAGACAGACTCAGTCGAGTTCTGCTTCCACACGAATGGTCTCTCCATGCAGACCAGGTAGCCAAAATTTTTCAAATTTGGGAAACCCCAGACATAGACCTCTTTGCAAGTCTGCTGAATGCCAAACTTCCCCGGTTCTGTTCCAGAATTCTGGCTCAGGGTTGTCAGGCCAGGGATGCTTTCCTCCTCCATTGGGGTCAGGACTTCCTGTATGCCTTTCCACCCATTCCCCTAATTCCCAAAACCCTGTTCAAGCTTCAGAGAGACAGAGGTCATATGATCCTCATAGCTCCACGTTGGCTGCGGCAAATGTGGTGCCCTATGCTCCTACATCTCTCTGAAGCTCCGCCTCTGGAGTTAGGATCTGCTCCAAATCTCCTTTCTCAAGAGGACGGGATGCTGTGGCACCCCAATCCCCAGTCTATGCATCTCAGGGCCTGGTTGCTGAAAGCCTAGAACTTTACGGTCTTAACCTTTCCCAGCAGGTAAAGGATATCCTTTATGCTTCCAGGAAGCCTTCCACAAGACACTCTTATGCATTTAAGTGGAAAAGGTTTACCATATGGTGCTCGCAGAAGGGTCTTAACCCTCTTGCGTTACCTCTGGAATCATTACTGGAGTATCTCCTTCATTTATCAAATGCAGGGCTTAAGACCAATTCAGTGAGAGTTCATTTGAGTGCTATTGCAGCTTCTTTCAAGCCTCTAAATGGACAACCCATTTCCTCTCATCCTCTCATAGCGAGATTTATGAGAGGCCTTCTTTTAACTAAGCCTCCCATTAAGCCACCACCGGTGGCATGGGACTTAAATATGGTTCTTGGGTAGCTCATGAAACCGCCTTTTGAACCATTAGCCACTACCTCTTTGAAATTCCTTTCCTGGAAGGTCATCTTTCTTAATGCAATCACATCAGCACGTCGCATCAGTGAATTGCAAGCGTTGGTGGCTGATCCTCCTTATACAAGGTTCCATCATGATAAGGTAGTCCTTAGGACTCATCCACACTTTATGCCAAAGGTGGTGTCACCTTTTCATTTAAACCAAGCGGTTTATCTTCCTGTATTCTTCCCAAGGCCTCACGCCTCAGATGCAGAAAGGAATCTTCATACTTTGGACTGCAAAAGGGCTTTGGCCTTTTACTTGCAAAGGACACAGCAACATAGAAAGTCCTCTCAACTCTTTGTTGCTTTTGATCCTAGTCATTTGGGACTTCCAGTCTCCAAAAGAACACTGTCCAGCTGGATTGCACAGTGTATATCTTTTGCCTATAAGAGTAAAATCCTTCCTCTTGAAGGCCATGTCACAGCTCACAATGTGAGAGCCATGGCAGCCTCTATGGCTCATCTTCACTCTGTGTCTATCGACGACATCTGTCGAGCAGCTACTTGGGCTTCGGTTCATACCTTCACAGCCCATTACTGCTTAGACAAGGACTCCCGCAGGGATGCCTTGTTTGGTCAGGCTGTTCTTCAACACCTGTTCCATACTTAATCAACTCCTACCCACCATCCCTGGTAGGATGCCAGAGATCCATGGGGGAAGTGGAGCCCTTTCACAACGGCACACAACTTCTGGGGCCTTCTCCCTGGCATCTGCAGCTAGGGAGTCCCCATATGTGAAGACTATATTCCTGCTTGTTCCTGGAGATAGCATAGTTACTCACCTGTAACAGGTGATCTTCGGGAACAGCAGGAATTTAGTCTTCACAACCCACCCACCTCCCCTAGGAGTTGTATCTCTCTCTCTTTCTCTCTCCCTCTCTCTTTGTCTCAGCTTTAAACTCAACTGGAGAGGGACAGTTGGGCAAGGCGGGAAGGCAGCATGCAGGCGCTGTGGGATGCTCCCAAAAGCTTTCCTATTGGACGCTGGGGAGCGTTCCTGCGCAGGCTCCGTCTGTACCGACAATACCCATATGTGAAGACTAAATTCCTGCTGTTCCCGGAGATCACCTGTTATAGGTGAGTAACTATGCTTTACTTTACTACCTTTCTGAGTAGCTGTCATTTATTGACCCCAGACAAATCCATCTATTCCTTTCTCACTAACTTTGAAGCCTGGCTTTCCTTTTTTCTGGACCCATCTTCTTTCCCCATTCTTGGGAATTTTAACATTAATGTCGATGACTCTTATGACCTAAAGCTCCATGCTTTAACTTTCTCATTCCACCTCCAGCTGTATTCAACAGCCCCTATTCACCAGCATGGCCACTGCTTTGATCTAATCTTTTTCTCCAACGGATCACCATCAAACCTTTCCACCTTAGGTCTTCCCCTATCCGCCCATCATCTTCTAACTTTCACTTGTAACTATCTCCCACTACAGTCTCATCCTATCTTCACCAACACATTTAGAAAACTTCAGGCTATTGACCCCTCTAGTCTCTTCACTGCTGTGTCATCTCCCCTTTATTCCAGTATATCATCTGAATCTGTTGACGAGGCAGTCTCTTTCTATAACACTATACTCTTCTCTGATCTGGATGCTCTTGCTCCTCTTATTCCATGCTCTATGAGACATATTGTACCTCAGCCATGGCTGACCTCTCAAATCCTCTACCTGCATTCCTGTCCTTGCTCTAATAAGCGCCTTTGTCTTAAATTTTATACTCATGCTTATTTCCTGCATTTCAGATTCATGCTAACCTCTTTCTAGTCTTCCATAACACTTTCCAAGCAAGAGTACTATGTCCATCTGACAAACATTCTTCCCTCTGACCCTTGCCATTTCTTTGCAATAGTCAACACTCTAAGTGGTGGCCTGAGGGTTTCTACCACCCTGGGAAGACCCTCCATGCCACTCCCTTACCCCACAAGACTGCACCACCATCTGGCTCACCATGCTGCCTTCCCCTTTGCATTGAAACAGCGGTGGTTGAACTGCTTCAGCTCTGCATTGGGCCTTAAAGTGCCTGTTCACATACATGCTTATGGCCTACTACTCCTGACCCCCTCCAATTCAACTTCTTTGGAGGGGGCAGGAGCGACAGGCCAGAACTGAATTTTCTCAAAGTGCCTCCTTCACTTTCTGCTCAAACATTGGCTGACTACTTCAGTCATAAAGTTGACAAGACTAGTAGAGTTTTCCACAGGGCCATCTCCATCTTCCCATCCCTTTCTTCACTCTAAAATCCTTTCTTCAATCTCTGTTGCTCTTTCTTCCTTTTCTAAAATCACTAAGAATAAACAAAAGTGCACATCTCTCCTTCTCCAAACACACTACCTGCTCCTTTGATTCCATTTCCAACTGCTACTAAGCCCTTTCTCTCCCGCTGTAGTCCCTTCTTTCTGTCATATCCTCAACCTATTGCTTTCTACTGCAACTGTTACTGCGGCCTTCAAACATACTGTGGTCACATCTCTCCTCAAAAAACTTTCACTAAGACCCTACATGCATTTCCAATTATCAACCCATATCCTTCCTCCATTTGGCTTCCAAACTACTTGAACTAGCGGTTTCTCCAGGAACAAGCAAGAAGTCAGTCCTCACTTATGGTTGACGTCGGTACCGACGGAGCCCACGCGGAGCAATTCCCCAGCTTTCAAAGAAAGCCTTTGGGATTGTTGCCACGCATGCGTGGTCCTCTTCCCACCCAAGGGTGCCATCTTGCTCAGTCTCCCTTTTTCTGCGGATTCAAAAAATGCGATAGATGCTCTAAGAACATGTCGTTTACGGACACCCATGACTGTTGCCTGCGGTGTCTCGGGGCTGATCATGATCCAGAGCTCTGTCCGCTCTGTAAGAAAATGTCCTCTAAAGCCCTGCTCAGTTGTAAGCAGAAGTTCAAAGACATTTTCAGAAAGGCCGCCTCGGAGTCCCTGGTAGTGCCCTCGGTCGTCTCTCCTCCGGTGGGATCCCCCACCTCGGCCCCGTGCTCTCGGCGGCACTCCAACAATGGGTCTTCTGAAGTGGAGCGGCGCAAGAAGAAGAAGGCCTTGAAGTCGCTGTCGGGGGCTCCCGACAAGCACCAGTGCTCCCGTGCTCGGTCACTTAGCCCCCATCGGTGTTCCCAAGAGTCGGACAAGGAGCGGCCCCGCAAGGTGTCTCGCACAGATACGGAGGCCTACGGTGAAGGTGCCCGGTCTCCTGAGCGCTGTCCCGGCAAGGACCCCCTCTCCTCCTCGACACCCGATCCAGTGACCCCGGTGTCGGCGTCGCAGGGCCTCATGCCCACGTGGGAGTCCTGCATGCTGACGCTAGAGCACAGCATTTCTGTGTTCATCGCTTTCCAGCAGGCGCTCACAGCCAGCTTCGCTGGCTCGCACCCAGAGACCATGGTTTCCTCGTGTGGGATGCCGAAATCCATCCTGGAAACCCCCAAGAGCCGTGGGCCGAGTGAGGGTCCTCGACATCAGTCTTACTCGTCTTCATGTTCCTCGGGGGCGAGATCATCCAGGTCCTCTGGCTCCAAGCGGGCCTTGGCCGCTGGACAGGGTGACTTACCCGGCTCAGATTCCTCATCCAAGTTCTCGGACTGGGAGTCCGATGGGATTACCTCCTCAGAAACCCGTACCCACCGGGACCTTCTATCGGACCCCTCCCCGCCTGCGTCTCAATGGCGCTCGCTGCTTGAGGACACCTCCTTCCTGGTGTTTGTATGGGACATGGCACGGGCTCTCAACTTGGCCACCCAGACCAAGGAGGATCCTCGAGCTGAAGAGCTTGATATCCTCCAGTACGAGTCCCCACCTAGGGAGTCTCTGACTGTCCCGGTCCTTCCTATCCTGTCCAGGCTGCTGCTCCGCATGTGGGAGGCACCCGCCTCGGTCCCCATCATGAGTAAGCAGCTTGACACCATGTATAAGTTACAGCGTGGCCCTGGGTTCAGAAAGACCCAACTTCCCCACACCTCCATGGTGGTGGAATCAGCCATGAGAAAGCAAAAAATCCCGAAATCGCACGATTTGGTCCCCCTGGGCCGGGTTCTTGACGCCCTAAGCCGCAAGGCCTACCAGAGGTCCATGCTCTCCTGTTGCATTCAAGCATACCAATTATACATAGGCATGTTCTTGCGCGACCTGGCCAAGGAGCTCGGAGGTTTCTCCGCATGTCTCGAGGGCAACCATCTCAATAGATTCAGTACCCTGCTGAAGTCTGTCGCGGACTGCTCAAAATTCCTTTCCCGTGCCGTCCTCGACTCGGGTAGCGGCTGTGGGTATCGGGGCCCGTCGCCAGGCATGGCTCCAATCCTCAGACTTGGAGCAGTGTGTGCAGGAGCCCTGGTTCCCGCTCCTGCTCTGGCTGTCAACGGAGTCTCCAGTCCCCCTGGGCTGTGCCCCGGGCCTACTAATGCAGGAGAACGGACCTGGCCTCATTATCCCTCAGAGCCTGGCGGCTGAATGGGTATCCCTAGCCCGCTGGGTCTCCCGGAGGAGGTCGAGGAGGTTCTCCTCGCATCGAGGAAGTCCTCGACTAGGCAAGCTTATACCTTCAAGTGGTGGCATTTCTCGGTCTGGTGCTAAGGGCTCCAGATTGACCTATTCTCCTGCTCCACTCAGTGGGTCCTTCAGTACCTCCTCCATCTCTCAAAGGAAGGCCTGAAGTCGAACTTTGTCAGGGTGCATCCGAGCACCATCTCGGCAAATTACCTCCCCGTCGAGGGAAAGCCCCTCTCGGGGCAGCCATTGGTCTCCCGCTTTATGCGGGGTCTCTTACTGTCCAAATCGCCCATTCAACCGCCCCCGGTAGAAGGGGACCTGAACATAGTGCTCATGCAGCTTACGCATTCGCTCTTCGAACCGATAGCGATGTGTTCGCTTCGGCATCTATCCTGGAAGGTGGTCTTCCTGGTGACTCTGACCTCGGCCCGCAGAGTCAATGAGCTCCAGGCTCTCATGACTGAAGTCCCTTATACTAGATTCTATAGGAATAGGGTGGTCCTCTGTACCCACCCCAAATTCCTGCCGAAAGTTGTCTCGGATTTCCATCTCAATCAGGAGATAGTCTTACCGACCTTATTCCTGAGACCCCATGCTGACCAGGCGTCGACGGCTTTGCATACACTCGACTGCAAGAGGGCTCTTGCCTTGTATCTGCAGCGCACCCAGGCTCATCACAAATCTGGCTGACTCTTTGTGACCTACTATCCCAATCGACTGGGGTAGGCAATCAAACGCACCTTCTCTATTTGTGTGGCGGACAGCATCGCCTTTGCCCATACGAAGGCGGGTGCCCCTTTGGATCGATGAGTCACCGCACATGGTGTCCGAGCCAAGTCGGCTTTGGTGGCCTCGCTGTGTTTAGTGCCCCTGCAGGACATCTGCCAGGTGGCAGCCTGGTCATCAGCGAACACCTTCGCTGCACACTACTGCCTAGAGTCCCGTCGGGACAGCACCTTCGGCCAGGCGGTACTCCGTAATCTGTTCAGGGTATAAGCAACTCCTGCCCTCCAATCCTCCTTCATGACTACCGAGGGCTTTGCCCTGAGGACCTGAGGAATCAGGCTCCTGCGGGCATCGGCTTCTGCTCATGACCTTGCGGAGGCGTTTTTTGGTTACAGGTTCGGTAGCCTATAGCTGGGGAGTCCCATAAGTGAGGACTGACTTCCTGCTTGTTCCTGGAGAAAGCGTAGTTACTCACCTGTAACAGGTGTTCTCCAGGGACAGCAGGAATCAGTCCTCACTACCCCCACCCACCTCCCCTGATGAGTTGCTGGATTTTTATCCTTCCCTTGCCATCTACTTGGTAGGGCTTGAGCTAAGGGACCTGACTAAGCAGGATGGCACCTTTGGGCAGGAAGAGGACCACGCATGCGTGGCAACAAGCTCAAAGGCTTTCTTTGAAAGCTGGGGCATTGCTCCGCGTGGGCTCCATCGGTGCCGATGTCACCCATAAGTGAGGACTGATTCCTGGAGAACACCTGTTACAGGTGAGTAACTACGCTTCACCACTACTGTCTTGACTTTCTTTACTCTCATGCTATTTTGGATCTACTGCAATCTGGTTTTCGTCCTCTGCATTCTAGAGAAATGACCCTTGTGAAAGTCTTCAGTGAACTGTTACTGGCCAAATTCAAGGGCCTTTATTTGATCCTCATCCATCTTGACCTATCTGCTGCTTTTGACACCACTGATCACCACCTTCTCCTTGATACCATATTATTGCTTGGATTTAGGACCTGTCTTCTGTCCTGGTTTTTTTTTTCTCTCTCCCATTGCATTTTTAGTGTGTGTTCTGATGGATCTTCCTCCTCTGATATCCTGCTTTCAGTCAGTGTACGTCATGGTTCTGTCTTGGGACCTTTTCCCTTTTCTACTCACTCGCTTGGTACCCTGATTTTCTGCCATGGTTTTTAGTATAATTTTAACACTGATGACTCAGATTTACCTCTCTGCACCTGAAAACTCTTCAGGAATCCAGGCCCCTATCTCAGTCTGCATATCTGATGTTGCTGCCCAGATGCCCCGCCACTATCTGAAACTGAATCCGGCCAAGATGGAGTGCCTTATCTTCCCCCCTAAACTCATTTCCTCCCTTCCTCCTTTCTTTTTTTCTGTGGATAACACTATCATCCTCCCTGTTTCCTCAGCTTACAACCGTGGGTCGTCATTGACTCCTCTGTCTTTCTCTGCACACATCCAACAGATAACTAAATCCTGTCATTTCTTTTTCTACAGTATCAGCAAAATCCGTCTCTTCTTTTCTGGACACACTGCCAAGACCCTTATCCACTCTCCAGTCACCTCACATTTTGAATATTGTAACCTTTGCATAAACCAGAATGTGTTGGAGGGGGATGGAAATAGCAGCTTATACAAGCCAGGAACCGTGATGCAGGGCCACTGAAGTTAGGTAAGTGCTGTGTCACAGTTTTAAACCCACTATTGCCACTGCAGGCCTCTTATGCCTGCACTCTAGGCAACTCCTTAACTCGCCTAATGGTAGCACCAGCCCAGATTATAATATTCTCTAATCCTTTCTGAATAATTCCAAGCATTCTATTTGCTTTTTTTGACCATTTACAGATGTGAACAAAATGAAATTTGCAAAATATATCTACTTTCGTTTTTACAATTATTTATTTTTATTGCTTGGATTTAGCTCGTGCCTTTTCAGCAGTAATTCAAATGAGAACATAAGTTAAAGGATTGAAGTCTGAGTAAATTAGGCCCTAAGTGGATATTTGAGGCAACAGAAGATAAATAACTAGCTCAAGGTCATGTTAAAGTTCAGCTGGAACACTCTGTAGTATATGAGTCATTATCATAGATCTTGTGATCTTTTTGGGCTGAATTATCCAACATATTTAGGGAACCCACCTTATATTTTCATAACTGGTTCAATCTTCCTCAGCCTTGAGCACAATAACAATTTCTTGGTAAAGCTTCTCTATATCACCGGATGCTAATATATCCTTTGTGAAGAGTTGAGATAGAATCTAATATTCGGCAGTGAGTTATCAGCCTAACTATGTATCAACTAAATATAAATGCTTCAGGTCTCATTTTAAAATATATTACCAGAGAATGCCATTTTAAGAATAAGCAGTACTTAAGTTTCAAGAATTGCCCTCTCTGAATTGCAGATGATGACAATGCAATCTGGTTTCCGTGTAGACTATGGCAAAATATGACAGCACTAGAGATGAAATTCAACAAGAAATATCTTTTGCCTGGAAGGTTATTATTTTTAATGTTGTATGAACAGACATAGGAGACTGAAATCTTATTGTGCATGCAAGATAAACAACAACAATAAGAAAAAGCCTCCAGGTTCTATTTTCTTTAGCTTCTGTGCGCAAAGAGTAATGTAATAAGATAAACATCAGAAAATAGAAACCTGAGACTTTACTGGATGAAAGCCATTATGACCAGCCAGTATTTGACAGATATATAGCAAGGAAAAATACAATTATTTGAAATATACTTCATGACGATAAAGACCATTTTTTAAACGTTTTATTTATGCAATTTTCCATTTTGAGTGAGGAGATTTAATAAAAAAAATCTTCATATACAACCAGAAGTAAAGCTGCATAATATCTAGATCACAACAAGGGAGGGGAAGGACAAAGAAAAGAATGAACAATAAAGAAGTTGAACATCCTCGTACCGAGAAAATCAGACTACCAAAACAATTTTTGGCCCTTTTTATTAAAGTGTGGTATGTGTTTGCACTTTTTTTAGTAAGATGTGATAAGTGCAAAACCTATGCAGTTAATACACGGGACGGGGGGTGTCCAACATATGCCTGAATTTAGCACAACTTGGGGTTCCAAAATGGTCTTTCACTTCTAGCAGCTCCTGCCCCATCTACACTAGACACCAGGGAATCACTTAGGTAAGTTCCTGGGCTACACCAGGTGCGTGAGGGGAGGGTAGTGGGATGAACAGTGGAGGATCATCTTTTGCAAGGGGAGGTCTAGATCAGGAAAGGGGGATGTTTGGTGTGGGGGGATTCTGCTCATTTAAGTGTTGCTGTCAGGCAGGGAGGGTTGCTGGGAGTCCAGAATCTGATGAAGGGGGGTCATTGAGTGTTAAGACAGGGGTTCGATCGGTGGGGGGGGGGTGGATTTGTTGGAGGAAGGCTGAGATCAGACGTGTGGGGGGTGCAAAAAATGTGTTCATAGCACTGGAGCCACATACTTGGGGCTCTCTAAGGACCTGCCTGCCTCCGCACTGCCAGTAGCATGATTGCACTTAATGTCACTTCTGTTTACAGTCATGCCTTCTAGCACGTGGCAACTTCCTGCTTGCTAGCTGTCACCTAATTTCTGCCCTGTCATGCTGAAAGCAGTTAGAGCAGGAACTTTACTGTGCTGGCAGCTCATAATACTGGGTAGTGGTTACTGTTGTCTGGTTTTTTTTGTGCCATCAAGTCAGTGTTGACTCATAGTGACCCAGCTACCTCTAGGCTTTCTTGGCAATATATCACTGGAAGTAGATTGCCAGCCTTTTCTTCCAAGGGAATGGAGGATAAAGTGACTTGCCCAAAGTCACAAGGAGTGCCAGTGGGAATTGAACCCTTGATCTCCTGGGTATTAAGCAGTTGCTCTAACCACTTGGCTACTCCTCCACTTTGTTGGCTGTTAGCACATGCTAAACCCCATGGTAGCCATTACTGCACTTAAATAAAAGGGCTCCTTAGTCATCCAAAGATGTCTGAAACTCCTCATCATCACCAGCGACTTAGCACTTGACCAGCAAGAAAAGTTTCTAAATGTAATGGATTTGTAAGCATAAATCTCTTTTACTGGTATATAATGTTGCATTTACAAAGATAATTAAGTGCAAATGTAGCTCCAAAAGAGAGATGTGTGGTCTCAATGCTAAGAAGCTTCATTATTGAAAATGGATCACTCTAGCAACATATGGAAAAATTTGAACAACCTCAACTAGAAACTTTTTGTCACATGTGAAGGTACATTTTAGAAAGGCCATCCAGGTGGCTGCAGAGATGTGCAAATCAAAACCTGTGGGATGCAATGGCAATTTTCTAAAGGGCTCCGTGAACCCACACAACTCCTACGAAATAACCGCTCACACATCTCCAGCTTTGCATGTGTCTCTTGCTGCGGGAATGTGCAGTGGGAAATAAAGCAACCAGAACGTTCAGGATCCCCATAGAGAATAACGGTGGTGAAAACGTACCAAGGTGGTGTGAAATAGGGATATATGTGCAGCATAGAGAAAGTGCAACCATGAGGTCAAGGACCTAAAATGCAAACGAACGGGGTTTGAAAGGAGGACCAAGGCCAAATCCCAGCAGAAAGAATCAGAAGGCTAGCCACAGACCATCTCTGTCCTGGAGAACAGTTGCTCCAAACAATTGATGAGGAGTCTATGAAGGGGTTGGTCCTTACCATTCCCCTAGAAGTATCCTTGTCCTCAGCTGTTGTGTTGCCTGTCTTGACTAGACTGTAAGCTCTGATAGAAACATGATGGCAGAAAAAGACCACATGGCCTATCTAGTCTGTCCTTCCATATCAACTACAATAGTCCCCTTTTTACCTTTAGAGATCCTCTGTGTTTGTCCCATGCTTTTTTGAATTCAGATACTGCCCTCGTTTCCACCACCTCCACTGGGTGACTATTCCATGCATCTAAGACTCTTTTCATAAAGAAATATTTCTGCATATTACTCCTGAGTCTATCCCCTTTCACTCTCATCCTATGTCCCCCTGTAGTAGAGCTTGCCTTCAATTGAAAGAGACCCTCCTGTGCATGTATGCCACGGAGGTATTTAAAGGTTTTTATCATATCGCCGCTATCCTGCCTTTCCTCTAAAGTATTCATATTAAGTTCTTTAAGTATGTCCTCATATGTTTCATAACGAAGATCTCTAACCATTTTAGTAGACACCCTAAGCACCGACTCCAACCTGCTTATATCCGTTTGAAGGTGCAGTCTCCAGAATTGCACACAATACTCCAAATCAGGTCGCACCAGAGACTTATACAGAGGCATTATCACCTCCTTTTTTCCTGTTGGCCATTATTTTCCCTATACACCCAAGCATCCTTCTAGCTTTCACAGTCACCTTTTCTACCTGTTTAGTATTTTAAGATCGTCAGACACAATTACGCCAAGGTCCCACTCTTCTTTTGTGGGCAGAAGTACCTCACCCCCTATACTGTACAGCTCCCTTGGATTTTTGCAGCCTAAATACATAACCTTGCATTTTTTAGCATTAAATTTCAGTTGCCAAATTCTAGACCATTCTTCAAGCTCAGCTAGATCCCTCCTCGTGTTATCGATTCCTTCCTGTGTGTTTACTCTATTGCAGATTTTGGTATCATCCGCAAACAAGCAAACCTTACCTGACCGTCCTTCTGCAATATCAGTAACAAAGATGTTGAATAGAATCAGACCAAGGATAGATCCCTGCAGCACACTACTGGTAACCTCCTTCTCCTCAGAGTGAGCTCCATTTACCTGTACCCTTTGTTGCCTCCCACTCGACCAATTTCTAACCCAATCAGTAACTTCAGTGTCCATCCCTAGGGTGCTCAGTTTCTTTATAAGTCACCTTGCGGCACTGAGGAACATTCTGGGGAAAGGAGAGGCTCTTCTGAAGGGATGGGCTCCACTTACTGGAATGGAGCCAGGCTGCTGTCATTAATCTTTAAAAAGGAGATAGAGCAGCTTTTAAACTAGATAATAGGGGAAAGCCGACAATCGCCCAAGAGCGCATGGTTCAGAAGAACGTATCCTTGAAGGATACTAGCAAAAGACTGAAGTGAGGGCATATCAGCAGAGAGATTCCAATAAAGACAAAAGTAGCCCAAATGCCCTTGAGTACAGAGCAGACAGAGCTTAAAGATTCCAAATTACCCCTGCCTACCGATAGCCAGATTAATATGAATAAAATACAGCCTCTAAAATGATTGTATGCAAATGCTAGAAGTCTAAAAAATAAGATGGGAGAGTTGGAATATATAGCACTAAATGACAGGTCAGATATGATTGGTATCTCAGAGACATGGTGGAAGGAGGACAACCAGTAGGACACCGTGATACCTGGGTACAAATTATATCGTAAAGATAGGGAAGATCAAATTGGTGGAGGGGTTGCGCTCTATGTTAAAGAGGGCATTGAGTCACGAAGGATTAAAGTTTTGCAGGAAACAAATTTCACTGTAGAATCTCTATGGATTGAAATTCCATGTAAAAAGGGGAAGAGGAAGGCGATGGCAGTGGGGGTATACTAACGACCGCCTGGCCAGAATGAACAAATGGATGATAAAATGCTCAAAGAAATCAGGGAGGCTAACAAAAGTTACAACACAGTAATAATAATGGGTGATTTCAATTACCCCAGTATTGACTGGGTCAGTGTCACAGCAGGACATGCTATGAAGATAAAGTTTCTAGATGAAATAAATGACTGCTTCTTGGAGCAGCTGGTTCAGGAACTAACCCGAGGGGAAACCATTTTGGACCTAGTCTTTAATGGAACACAAGATCTGGTGCAAGAGATAAGGGTGTTGGGGCCGCTTGGCAACAGTGATCATAGCATGATTGTGTTTGATTTGATAAATGAAGGAAGGATGGTAAGGAAATACACAGTACTACCTTTTAACTTTCAAAAGGAAGACTATGATAAAATGAGGAAAACAGTTAAACAACTAAAAGGAGCAGTTGCAAAAGCTAAAGATTTACATCAAGCTTGGGTGTTGTTTAAAAATACTATCTTGGAAGCACAGACCAGCTGTATTCCACATTTTAGGAAAAGTGAAAGGAAGTCCAAAAAACTGCCAGCATGGTTTAAAGGTGAGGTCAGAGAGGCTGTTGCCAAAAAGGCATCTTTCAGGAAATGGAAAAGGGAGTCAAATGAAGAAAAATGGAAACACCACAAGCACTGGCAAATTAGATGCAAGGCATTGATAAGGCAGGCAAAGAGAGAATTTGAGAAGAAGCTTGCTGTGGAAGCAAAAACGCATAATAAAGACTTTTTCCAAGTACATTTGTAGCAAAAAACCTGAGAGGGGTAAAAGGGGCGCTAAGAGGGGACAGGGCCATAGCGGAGAGACTGAATGAATTCTTTGCTTCAGTCTTTACTGAGGAAGATGTAGGAATGTGACTGAAATGATATTTAAAGGAGATGCTGTGGAAGAATTGAAAGAAATATCAATACACTGGGAAGATATATTACAACTATTTGATAAACTGAAGAGTAGCAAATCACCTGGACCGGATGGTATACATCCAAGGGTGTTGAAAGAACTGAAATATGAGATTGCAGACCTATTATTAATAATCTTTGAACTATCATTAAAATCATCTGTAACACCTGAAGATTGGAGGATGGCCAATGTACTGACAATTTTTTAAAAGGGTTCCAGGGGTGATCCGGGAAACTACAGACCTCTGAGCCTGATGTCAGTACCGGGAAAAATGGTGGATACCATCATAAAGAACAAAATTACTGAACATTTTATTTAGATAGTTTTGTATACCACCTTATCCTTCAATAAAAGTGGTCACAACACAATTGGGGGATACATTTTTAACATGAGGGGATATGAGACACATACACTAATACTTACAGGCAACATGGGCAATGGAGGGTTAAGTGGCTTGCCCAAGACCACAAGGAGCACCTGTGGGACTTGAAACCCCAGTCCTTCCGGACTTAATGGGAGAGAGCTAACATGGCTTTAGCCAAGGAAGGTCTTGTCTTACTAATCTGTTATGTAAACAGGTAGACAAAGATGAGTCAATTGATATAGTGTATCTGGACTTTCAGAAAGCCTTTGACAAGGTCCCTCATGAGAGAGTTTGGCAAAAATTAAAAAAGTCATGGGATAGGAGGCAGTGTACTATTGTGGATCAGGAACTGGTTAAAAGATAGAAAGCAGACGGTAGGGCTTAATGGCCAATTTTCCCAATGGAGAAAGGTGAATAGTGGAATCTCCTGGAACAAGCAGGAATGTAGTCTTCACATATGGGTATCGTCAGCACAGATGGAGCCCGCATAGGAACGCTCCCCAGCGTCCTATAGGAAAGCTTTTGGGAGCATCCCACTGTGCCTGCGCTGCTGCCTTCCCACCTTTCCAACTGTCCCTCTTCACTTTTTCATTTTCCGCAGAGCTGACAGACAGCAATTCCTGTCATCGCAGAAAATTGTCTTTTTTGTGGTCGCATCTGCCTTCCCTTCGACGCTGACACCGTTACCATCGTGTGTTCTTTCTTTCTTTCTTTCTTCTTTAAAAAAAAAAAAAAAAAGGCGTTTTCTTGAGGGTCTTTTCCCTCATGGTGCCTCGGCACCATTTTGGGCCGTAGGACCTGTTTTTCTTTAAAATGGATAAACCAACTAGTGGTTTAAAAAATGTTCAAAATATAGCAGTACTATTTCTGCTACCGACACCCATGACTGGTGTCTTAAATATTTAGGCCCAGACCATTCACCATCGGAGTGTCTCCTCTACAGAAAGATGACTAAGAGGGGCTTGCAGAATAGAGCTGTGTAACTCGGCACCCTTTTTGCCTCGGATGCAATGTTTGTTGCATCAACGTCGTCCAGGGCTTTATCTTCCTCCCATGGATCTCAGATAACCAAACCCAGGTCCTCCTCGAAGACTGGCCAGTCCTCAAAGGGTAGATCTCCTTCTAAGCATCGAGATGCTTCTAGCTTTGCCCTTGAGGAGAATACACCTGCCAAACAACCCCGGTGGGAGGTCCTTGCCTCCAAAGCTTTATCAGGGTCCCAAGATGTTCCCGAGGCGTCCACCTCCGGAGAGCTCTTGGTGCCATGTTCTGGGGTCGTGGCCTGCTCCACCGGTACCGACACCCAGACATCGGCATGCTCCATGGATCAACGTATCTTGGCCATTGAATGGAGTTTTGTGGCCTTGCTAGCAGCCTCCGTACCGCTAAAGCTGCTGCAATTGGTTCCGCAGTCATCGGTACCGATTCCGGTACCGGACATATATGCATCTACCGTTGCGCTGCTCTCCACACTACCACCTATGCCAGCCCTAGAATCGATGTCCGGCATAGAGGGTCCGGTATCGAGGCATTACGATGCCAACTTTGATCGGTATCATCGACAAGCAGTGTGGGAGCACCCGGCCCGTCGATACTTCGAGTCTTCCAATTCCAATTCTTCTGATGACTCCATCGGTACCGGAGCGGTTCTTCCGGAGGATCCCTCTCCTTTCCCACAATGCCGGATGTCTCCTCTGGAGGACATGTCTTTTCAAGACTTTATACAGGATGTGGTTTGAGACCTCTTGATCACTGTGACCCCTGAGAAGGAACATAGAGCTGAAGAACTTGAAATTCTTCAGTATCCAGCAGCCCTTAAAGAGGCTGCAACCCTTCCAATACATTGGATTTTACATGACCTGATGCTCAGGATGTGGGAGACACCTTTAACAGTGTCTCCACATTCTCGAAGACTCGATTCAATGTACCGGGTACCGCATTGTACCGGGTTCCAAAAAACGCAGTTACCACACCATTCCATGGTGGTGGAATCAGCAGTGCACCGAATTAAAAGTGCCAAGATACATTCATGTAATCCTCCAGGCCGTGAGGCGAGAACTCTCGATGCCTTTGACCGTCGATGTTTTCAGGCCTCTATGTTATCGGCCAGAATAAGTTCACACATACTCTACATTGGTATGTTTCTTCGGGAGGTTACTAAAGATTTGGAACTAATAGTTCCAGATGACAAGAGAGCTGATTTCCTTACACTTGTTAAACATGCCCAAATTGTTTCTAAGTTCATGAACAGGGCAACCTTTGATTGTTTCGAATGTATCAGCAGGACTTGTGCTATTTCCATCGGTGCACGTCGGATTGCTTGGTTACAAGCATCTGATTTAGAGCAGTGGGTGCAAGATAAGCTGGGGAATATTCCTTGCACGGGAGAAAACCTCTTTGGCAAGGATTGGCAGGACAAAGCTTCTCAACTTCAGTCCGAGAACACTACCTTAAATAGGCTCTCAAGGACCACTGCAACCCAGCTAAGAAAAAGACGGTTAAGAAACCCCTTTTCAACAAGAAAAAGAAATTCTATCCTTCTTACACTCATACTGTCCACTGCCCAGTCCATGCTTCCCAGAAGGGGCAACAGTAGCCGAAACAAAGAAAGGCTCAAATCCCCAGAGCTCAACCAGCTCAGCAGACACAGCCTCCCCAAGGTCTTTGACTCCTTCCTAGAGAACCTAGTCATCCTACCTCTAAAAATTCCAGAGCCATTCAACATTCCAGGCAGACTGTTACTTTGCCAAGAGGTGGCAGCAGATAACATCAGAGCATTGGACTCTCTCCATAGTGACAGAGGGGTACAAACTCCATTTCCACAGTATGCCCCTCCCTCCACTCCAAGACAGTTCAGTTCTCGGCCCCTCCCTCACCACTCTCTTGTGTCAGGAAGTTACCTCACTCCTTGCTCAGGATGCGATAGAGGAGGTACCTCTTTCTGAACAAGGCCTGGGCTTTTACTCCCCCTACTTCCTTATACCAAAGAAAACAGGAGGATACAGGCCCATAATGGACCTCAGGGAGTTAAATAAGTATCTGTTCCGAGAGAAATTCGAAATGATCTCTCTCGGAACACTTCTCCCTTACATCCAGAGTCAGGATTAGCTATGTTCTCTAGACCTAAAGGTCGCATATACACATATCCTTATTCATGCAGAACACAGGATGCTTCTTTGATTCCTCTTTCAGGGAAGACATTACCAGTACAGGGTTCTACCCTTTGGCCTGGTTTCCGCCCCAAGAGTCTTCACAAAATGCATGGCAGTAGTAGCAGCATTTCTAAGGACTCTAGGGATATTTGTCTTCCCCTACTTAGACAGCTGGCTGATCCAAGCATCAACAGCTCCAGAGGCCAGCTCTGCTCTTTCCTGCACAATGCAACTTCAATATCTGGGATTGGTCATAAACCTCCCAGTCCCATCTTACCCCTACTCAATCCCTAGAGTTCATAGGGGCTTTTCTAGAGACGTGGCAATCAAGGGCTTTCCTGCTACGGCTCCGCTGTGCTCGAATAGTTCAACTGGCTTCTCAAGCAGCTATGAAAACTTTCCTGACTGCTCGAGAAATGCTTCACTTGCTCGTTCATATGGCATCCACTGTACATGTGGTCCCCTATGCTCGCCTACATATGCGAGCAGTCCAGTGGACCCTAGCCTCTCAGTGGACTCAGGCGTCGGGTTGTCTTGGGACAAAATCAGAAACTCGTACGCCTCATTTCATCTCTTCAGTGGTGGCAATCTCTAGAAAACCTACTCATAGGGTCACCTTTTCAGCAGCCACTGCACCAAGCTACCTTGATGACGGATGCATCAAAGTTGGGTTGGGGAGCTCATTTGGACAATCTCTCCACTCAAGGTCTCTGGACCCAGCAGAGACTTGTCTTCACATAAACCTACTAGAACTCAGAGCTATTTTCTATGCTCTTCGAGTATTCCAGGACCATCTGCGCTATAAGACAGTTCTTGTCCAGATGGACAATCAGGTAGCCATGTTCTATGTGAACAAGCAGGGTGGAACAGGTTCTCAAGCATTATGCAACAAAGCTCTACACCTATGGTCCTTTGCAAGAGGCATTCAGATTCACCTACTAGCGGTGTATCTCCCAGGCAAACAGAATCTCCTAGAAGAGAAACTCAGTCGAATACTGCTGCCACGCGAGTGGTCTCTTCATTCAGAGCAAATTGCTTGAATATTTCGAATCTGGGGAACCCCAGATATAGACCTATTTGCAAGTCCTCAGAATGCCAAACTTCCCCGATTTCTGTTCCAGAATTCCTGCTCGGAACAGTCAGGCAATGGATGCTTTCCACCTCCACTGGGGTCAGGACCTCCTATATGCCTACCCGCCCATTCCCCTCATTCCCAAGACTCTTTTCAAACTTCAGAGAGAGAGGATCCATATGATCCTCATAGCCCCACGCTGGCCATGACAGATGTGGTAACCACTGCTTCTACATCTCTCTCAAGCCAAACCCCTGGAATTGGGAGGGGCTCCAGATCTTCTATCCCAGGAGAACGGGACGCTTCTTCACCCCAACCCTCAGTCCTTGCACCTGATGGCGTGGCTGCTGAGAGCTTAGAACTACACAATATCAACCTCTCTCAACAGGTTAAAGATATACTTTTGGCCTCCATGAAACCTTCCACAAGGCGTGTTTATGCTTTTAAGTGAAGAAGGTTCTCTATCTGGTGTTCAGATAAGGAACTTAGTCCTTTTTCAGTTCCAGTAGAGGCATTACTGGAGTATCTCCTCTACCTTTCATCCTCTGGACTTAAAACTAATTCAGTAAGGGTCCACCTAAGTGCCATTGCGGCTTACCACACACTCTTTGGTGGACAACCTGTCTCCTCTCAGCCACTTGTAAGCCTCCCATTAAGCCACCACCCGTGGCATGGGGATTTAAATCTTGTCCTTGGACAGCTTATGAAGCTGCTTCTTATGCCGGAGGTTTGTTTTATTAGTTTTTCAATTTCCCTGGAACTGGGTTGATTGGGGGGGGGGTTAGAACTGGAAATTGATTGATGGGGGGGGGGGGTTAGGACTAGAAATGGGCTGATCAGGAGGGGGGTTAGGACTGGTAATGGGCTATCAGGGAGGGGGGTTAGAACTGGAAATGGGCTGATGGGGGAGTTAGGACTGGAAATGGAATGATGGGGGTTTAGAACTGGAAATGGGCTGATGGGGTTAGGACTGGAAATGGGCTGATCAGAAGGGGGGCTAGGACTGGTAATGGGCTAGGGGGAGGGCTAGGACTGGAAATGGGCTGATGGGGGGGTTAGAACTGGAAATGGGCTGATGGGGGGGAGGAAAGTGCTGCTGGCCCTGGAAGAAAACTAGGGGCTAGGGCTACAAATGGGCTGATGCAGGGGGATGGTAGAATAGGACTGGAAGGGAGCGGATACTGAGAGGGTCTGCCAGGGAAAGGAGGGGGCTGGAAGGGAGCTGACACCTGGGATGTACTGAAGAGGGACTGGAAGGGAACTGACACTTGGGGATGGGAGTGGTAGGTGGCTGGGTAATGGGGAGGAGGCTGGAAGGGAGCTGACATGTGAATGGCACTGGAAGGGAGATGGACAGAGGGTAGGGCAGCTGGAAGGGAGCTGACTGGGGGGTGGCACTGAGAGTGGACCTGAGCTGATACCTGAGATGGTATTTGGACTAGAAGGGGCTGGTCAGTGGGGAAGGAGGGGGACTGGAAGGGTATGGACACCAGTGGCAGTCGTGGGCATGCAAGGCGGTTGACATTGGAAGGTACTGGGAGGGGAGGACTGGAAAGGGGGCTGATACTGGGGCGGGTTACTGGAACTGGAAATGGGCTGATGGAAGGAAGTGAAGAAAACAAAAGAGATATGAAATGGCAGATGGACCATAGACCACAGAAAGAGAGCTAAGAGAAGACAGGAAAGCAAAAGCCTCAGATTGGGATCAGCATGATCAGAGAATAAAATGGTCAGACGACAAAGGTAGAAAAAATAATTTTATTTAATTTTAGTGATTGGACTTTGTGCTGTTTTTATATTTTACACAGTATTGGGGAACTGCATCTCTTATTTATCTGATGTTGCACTGCATGCGGACTCTGGCTTCTTGGGGTTTCAGTTAAATTTTGTCTACATATTTTTATTTATTTATTTATTTTATTTTTTATTTATTTACAGTTGTTATATACCGCGCTATTTGGTTCAGTGCGGTTTACAAATAACAGAAACTTGCATCAGAACAGGATATTTTGCATACATTGTAACAGGGTCTGTAATATGGAGTATAACAGGGGAAACTATATACAATTAACAATAATAGTTGTGAACTATTTACAGTTTATATATTAACTTGGTGAATCATACTGGAGAAGACCTTAAAATCTATGATCATTAGGGGAGTTTGTGAGTGTAGGTCTGTTTAGAGTCTCGTCGGTGATTACGTTGTTGGAGCATTCGAGGCTTCGTGTGTATGTTGTGGTGTGTGGAATGATTGTGTTGGATTAGGGTTGACAAAGTGTAGGCAGAACAAGTGGTGTTTAAGGGCTTTTCTGAACTGTGAGAGGTCATTGATCATTCGGAGTTGAGGTGGGAGGTCATTCCAACATTTAGGAGCATAGAGTGCAAAGCTTCGGTTTCTAGTTGTTTGAGAGCATCTAGTGAATTCAATTGGTGTAGTCAGTGTATTGACGGATACTGACCTTCTTAGCCTGTTTGCAGGGGTGATTGTCAAGAGTGCAGAGAGGGAAAGGGGGGACAGATGGTTAATTGCTTTGAATGTTAATAGTAGTACCTTGTAAGTGATCCTGGATTGCACCGGTAGCCAATGTAGGTCCATAAGTATGGGTGTGATGTTCTCTCTTCTGGATATGCCGCAAAGAATGCGGGCTGCTGTATTCATTGCCATCTGAAGTGGATTGAGGGTATTCTTAGGAAGGCCTTGTAAGATAATGTTAGCGTAGTCGAAATGCGGCGTTACAAGTGTTTGGAATACCGTTCTGAAATTGTCCGGGGCGAGTAGTGGTCTTAGGTGTCTTAATGTCCGTATCTTATTGTAAATTGCCTTGGTGGTATTCTTTATGTGTTCCTTGAAGTTGAGTTGTTGGTCAATTGTGACACCCAGGTAGTGTATAACCGATTTACAAGGTAGTTCTGCATCTCGTACCTTCAAAAATGTGGGGGGAGAGAAGTTTTTGTTCTTAGTTACAAATAAGACTTCAGTTTTCTTGAAGTTTATACGCAGATTCTGGGATAAGAGCCAGTCAGTGATCGTGTTAAAGCACTCTACTAGTGAGGATAGGTCGGGGTGATTGATTTTAATTGGAGTAAATATTAACACAT
Source organism: Ichthyophis bannanicus (assembly GCA_033557465.1). NCBI lineage: Eukaryota > Metazoa > Chordata > Amphibia > Gymnophiona > Ichthyophiidae > Ichthyophis > Ichthyophis bannanicus. The sequence continues at coordinate 240,818,472 of CM066035.1, read as the reverse complement.
CATCTGCATAAATCAGACTGGATATATTAAATGATCGGATGATATCACAGATCGGTTGCATATATACGTTAAAAAGTAGAGCAGATAGGGAGGATCCTTAGGGTACACCCTGTTGTTGATGGAATGGTTTAGATTTTGAGGATCCTATTCGTACATGTTGCCAGCGGTTTGCTAGGTAGGATTTACACCATTCCCAGGCCAAGCCATGAATTCCCTTTTCCTGAAGTCGATAGAGGAGTTGTTCATGGTTAACAGAGTCAAATGCTGCAGCAATATCAAGGAAGATGAGTACAAAGCCGTTTTCAATCTTGTCAATCCCTCTGGACAGGGTGTTGGTCAGTAAGGTGAATAGAGTCTCCACACCGTGGGATTCTCGGAAGCCATGCTGGCAGGGATCCAAAGGAGCTGATATGTCTTTGTGTTGCTGTAGTTGTATTTGGACAACTTTCTCGATGAGTTTGGCTAGTAGAGGTATACTTGAGATTGGACGGTAGGAGTCTGTTTTTGTCGGGTCGAGTTTGCTGTTTTTCAGGAGTGGGCGTATAGATGTTTGCTTAAGGGTGGCTGGGAATGTTCATGCTGCAAAGGAGAGCTTCATGATGTGGGCTAGAGTAGGGCTGAGGTCGGAGCGCATTGTTCTGATCCAGTGAGCAGGGCAAGGATCGTTTGGGGCTGTAGTGGTGTTGATGGTAGCAATAAGGTCAGCAATGTATTTCTCTGCAGGAGGAGTGAAGTTTGTTAGCTGTGGCTGTACTTGAGGGATGTAGTTTGTTGTGGGATTTGGTGCCATGTTTGTTTTGATAATTTTAGATTGAAGGTACTCGGCATAGGGTTGAGGCAGAATTGATACCGTCTGAATGGGGGACGGTGTTTTAGTTAATGATTTAGCAATGCTAAAGAGGTCACGTGGTTTGTTTAAAGAGCGGAGGAGAAGTTCCGTGTGGTGTTCTCTCATTTTCTCAGCTATCTTCTCACGGTGCTGCTTGGGTAGCTTGCATTCTTGCCTTTACTGTTGCCAGTAACTTGTTACCAATAGCTTTACTGTTGCCAGTAGCTTGCATTCTTGCCTTTACTGTTGCCAGTAGCCTGTAGCATTTTGTTCATTTTCTTTTGTTACTAGCAACCTGTAACTACCAGCGACCCGCCCCTCCTGAAGCAACCTGTAACTACCAGTCACCTACCACTGTGCATATTAGGTATTGCTGGTATCGCCAGTCAAACCATAATAACATTGACAACCCCAGCAACCCAAACATGGCCACCTCTTTACTCGCCATACTTAGTTTTTACCTCCTTGCCATCGCAACCCAGAATACCTCTGCTTTCACTCCTACCTCCTACTTTAGATTGTGGTTACTTATTCTGTACTTGGTGAGGGTCGATGTGCATGTGTGACTGAGGTCAGGTGTTCTCTTAACATGGAGTTTGTATATAAAGGTTAGGGTGGTCCACTGCCATAGGTGAAAAAAATAAAAGTAGGAATTTCTTTGCTCCCTGGCCTGTGTCTGGTTCCATTTATGTAGAAAACAATGTGTGCAAAGTTTGAAGCCAATCAAATAATATTTAGGGGTGGCTCAAGGTCCCTATCTATCAGGCCCCTGGATCCCCCCCAGGGTTCGTCAGACCACTGGGTATTATCCGCTCATAGACGGGGGTATCATGCTTGCCAAGCACTCAATGTGGTCCAGATGCTAGTAAGGACTTTGACGATGTGGGGAACATCTTATGGTGTTGCGAGACAACACCCAGAAGGAACTGCTCTTCTTTTGTGGTGTGTCGGCCATTGAACTCCTCAATGAGTTTGACCCCTCGCTCAGCCACATCGTTGATCACTGAAAGATTTTTTACTTTCTTCAGACCGTCTTTGAATGATGCATTCTCTTCCCAGTCTTCTGGGTCTGCATTAAGAAAATCACTGTTGATGTCGAGGTGTTTCAGGAAACGGATTGACTTGCGAGTTGCAAAAGATTCAAGTGGTGGAATCATGGAACTTTTCAATTTGACCCGCTTTGGGGGATCTTCGTCTTCGTCATCATCCTCATCGCTTTCATCTGATTCTGCCGGGATCATGGCCGACACTATGGCCCGCTTTGTCGGTGCTGAAACAGCTTCATCGAACAGTGACAGTGCCACAAGCTCCTCTGACACATACCACAGATGCTGTTGCAGTTTGTCTCTGGCCGCTCTTCCAACACAGTCATTGTGGTAAGAGTGTAGTTTCTTCAGCATCTCCAAATCTGTTCGAGGAGCAACTGCGGCATCAGGGGCAGAAAACCAGGCTTCCACATGAATCAGGATGGAGAAAATGCTCACATCACGAACACAGGACTCCTCCCGTTGGGTAAGATCTTTGAGTTGTCCTCGGAACATCCAAATCTTGAGACAGTATAAGATTTTTGCCATCCATCTGGCATGATGGAAAGCTCCGGGTTTCTTGAAATTGAAACTAGGAAGATTCCCTCCAAGGCAGACAATCGTTAACTCCAATAATTCCAGGTAATCATCTCGGTGATTGCCCTGTGCCAACTTGGATTCCGCAAACTTCATGATGCGATCCCTGTCAGGTTGCAGCACCTCCAAGTCTTTTCCAGTTTGATAGTTGGACTTGTCAAGGGAGCCCCAATTCTTTTGGAACCGGCGAAAGAGTTGGACATCGGGACCCGATGAAGCTCCAGAGCATGTAGAGAATACTGCACCAAGAATTATTTCGTAAATGTGATGGCGGCATGCCAAATGAAGGACTGTGCGACGGAGTCTCTGTTCTAGAAGAATGCACGCTCCTGATCGACTTCCCGTGTTCGATGCAGTTGTATCAAAGCAGAAGCCTGCAACCTTTTCATCCAAACACCATTCCTGTAACAGTTCATAAACTGCTGCAGCTTGATTCTCGCCCGTTCCTGATGTCAGTTTTTGTACACCAAGAAGTTGTGTTTCTCCAGTGGAGACAGCCGTTATCAAAACTGGAAGGCGGTCAATGGATGTGGTTGAACAGAGGAGAGATGGCAATAACTTGCTATCCCAATGCACAATGCATGTTTTGCCTTCAGCTTTGAATGCGTTGTGCAGGTCCGTCCATTGTTGCTGACGGTGCTTTTCTGTATGGCGCTTGACGCTGGAGCGGCTGATATTGAGCTCCCCAGGATAATGTCCCAGACTTCTGGCGGTTTCAGCTACCACAAACAGAGCATTGCGATCCGTTGTCCCTGTCCGATCCAGGGCTGCTGTAAGCTCTGGGGTCCAGACATTGTTAGGTCGAAACTGCTTCGTTTGTGGAGTTGCTTTCTTCTGTCCTTTATCTGAATCCGCAGATGTCGACGAGTCTTCACCTGACTCTGCTGAGGAAGAAGATCCTTCCAGCTGAACTTGGCTTGTAGTTGCCTCGGCTTCGGCAACATGTTTTTGTCTGTGCCTTTTCAGTTCTTCTTCTCGCTGTTGCGATCTTGCTTCCGTGTTGGCCAGTTTCTTGTCCATCGCGCACATTGAGCCGCGGCGCCCTGGTTCTCGTTGCGCTATTAAGAATTCTTTGTATTCTTGAATATGAATTAAAGACATTGCATTGGCATGCGCCACATCAAATAGGTTTTTCATTGCAACCTGGAATTCTTTTTCATTTGCCTCTTGTTTCCCTCCTCTCCCTTTGTTTTTCTTTAAAAGTTTCCACTGATTGAACAATTTCTTTACTTTTTCTTGAATTTTGTCATTTCTTTGAACAGGAAGCCTGGCCTTTTCATAGTAAGCTTCTACTTCACTTGTTACAATAGATGCACTTTCACTAACGCCTTTGTTTAATGTCATATGGTGATGTAAAAATACACTTAACACTTGCTCCTTGCTGGGGAGCTTGGCCCCCAGAATTGTGGTGGACATTTCTTCAATGAGATAAAAACCACGTTTTTTCGCCATCTGAAAAGAATAAAGATACAAAGATAATAGTACAATGTCTTTGCCACCTCTCAGAGACGAGATTAGTTCAAATATGACGCAATCAAATGTAATCAGCGTGGAACTGAGTGGATGATACAAGATGATGCAACATTTTGTCATCTGCTCCCAGGGGGAAATCTCAAGACTTGTTGAGCCACCCCTAAATATTATTTGATTGGCTTCAAACTTTGTACACAGTGTTTTCTACCTAAATGGAACCAGAATCAGGCCAGGGAACAAAGGAATTCAGGAATTCATTTTTATGGACCACCCTAATAAAGGTCTATACTATACTGTAGTAATTTGACTTGTTCAGCTTTTCAAATAGGTGTATGGATGTTCCAGGGCCCACTGTAGTATTTACAGTGACTCTTTTTTTGGATGGGCTCCTTATGTGAGTTTTGGAAGTTTGTGCTGATATGGTATGGTAGGTTTGCTCTTTGTTGTAGGATTTTTTATTAGTTCACAATATGCCTGGTACTGGAGAATAGTGGTGGAGGTTGTTGTTAGTGAGATGATCAGAATCAGATTTCTTTTTTAAAATATTGAGTTCTGTGGGTGAATGTCCTGGTTCTGCTCTGCACCTATTGTGGATGCAAAATATATGTTGAAAAAGAAAAAGCGAGAACCATAACGCAGTTTGGAACAAAATAAAAATGAGTTATAATTTAGTTTTATAAACTGTGCTGTTGGTTCTTGCTGTCTTTTAGTTCCTTGGTGTGCAAACAGGACGTACCTAGCCCCGTGCAAGCAGTGCAGCCGTACAGGGCACAAAGACTTGGGGGGGGTGTCTCATTTTGGCTGTCTATTGTTGCCCTGCCGGCGCTGGCAGGACAATAGCAGGCAGCTAAAATGCGCCCTCAAGCATTTTCGCAGCACTTTAAGCAGGTCTGGTCCCTCCCTCCTCCGACACGATGTCAGAGCAGGGAGGGACATCTCTGCTTAACGTGCCGGCGCCTTTCAGATCGGGCGCATGCCCCCCCTCCTCCCCATACCTCTGTCCAGCGCTGCCTACTCTTTCCCTGCTGCCGGCGCCGCTGTGAAAAAGACAGAGGGTGGCAGCAGCAGGGAAAGAGCAGGCAGCGCTGGACGGAGTTATGGGGGGAGAGGTGGGGCGTGCACCCGAGCTGCAAGTCGCACAGTGTGCGATTGCAGCTCGATACGGCCCTGTGTGCAAACATCTTGCATTTCCTCCATAATATAATCTAATCGACTTTTTGGTTTGGTTCAGTCTCTGACTGGATTTCTGAAAAAGCCCCGCCCCCTCTATAGTGGCGGGGGCGGGGCGCCATCTAATTCTTCGCCTCAGGCAGTAGATTGCCTTGAGCAGCACCTGGGTAATCTCTTCATCAAATGTCATGCAGTACACCTCCCTGTCTATATCCAATCGTACCACATACTTTTGTAAACAAACCTTTTTTTAGTCAGACCTTATTTTAAAGGTTCTCAGCAATTTATGCTAGAATCTTAACACAACCTATTGGTAACCACTTCCTCTTACTAGCTCATATGTTCATTTCTCCTGACATACCATCATGTTTCAAAGTTTGTAACTAATATTCTCCAGGAACAAGCAGGAAGTCAGTCCTCACATATGGGTGATGGCGCCGACGGAGCCCTCGTGCGGAGCAATTCCCCAGCTTTCAAAGAAAGCCTTTGGGATTGCATTGCGCATGCGCGGTCCCCTTTCCGCCCAAGGCTACCATCTTGCTCAGTTTTCTTTTTTCCGTGGAGCCCAACGGACGTGATCCCGTTTTCACCATGGAAAAAGTAGAAAAGTTGAATTATTTCTTTCAGCTTCCCGGTTCGACACTGTTTCCCCTTCCCGCCTTCGGCTAGGTACACCGGTATCGAGTCTGGTCATATTTTTCGTTTTTGTCCTTCGTGACTAGCGTTCGCACTCTTTATTTTTCACTGGCAGCCCGGTCGTTTGACCTCGCAGGGGCCCTTTTTCCCCCGATGGTTGCCAGCGAGTTTAAAAAGTGTGATCGGTGTAAGAAGCTGATGTCTCTCACCAACACACACGACTGCTGCCTCCAATGCCTCGGCCCTGACCATGACTTGGTGGTCTGTGGGCCGTGTGTTAAGGTGTCTTTGAAATCTTTGAAGAGCAGGCAGCATCAGCATGACAGGATTTTTCCTGAGTCCGCATCCGCCGGGCCCGGACCTCGTCAGAAGCCTCGACATCTCGGGACTCGGAGCCTGAGCACCATCATGTGTCTTCTGAGCGGGGCTTTCCCTCCAGGGAACACCGGAGGAAGAAAAAACTCATGAGGGCGGCGTCGCTGGACACCTCTGATTGGCTTGGGCCCTTGGGTTCCAGGCAGCAGAACCCAGAGCGCTGCCCCGGGTCCTCGGAGTCGGAGCAGCCAGCTAAACAACCTCGTAAGGAGCCGGAGACGTCGGACAAGGTAACTTCTGTTGTCCTCGTAGACTCTCCTCCGAGAGAGCCAGCATCGGGCCTGATGATGTCGGGACTCGAGCCGGGAGCTGTGGAGCCTTCTGAGCTCGGTCTAAGGTTGGCGCCCTGGAGAGCAGCATGGCTGCCTTCATGGAGCAGCAGCGGGCGCTGATGGCCGGTCTCACCGGTCCCTCCTCCCCGACCACCGGGACTTTGAAGTCGAAGTCGACACCGGAGGCTGAGCCAATCCTCAAGTCAGTCAGGTCTTGAGTAGATCCTCGGCCAAGGTCCCCCTCGACCTCCCGTTCGGGATTGAGGTAGTCGATGCCGGTGCCCTCGGCGTTGGGGCGGTCGGGCTTGAAGCCCTCGAGGCCGGAGCCCATCGAGTCCTCCTCGGAGGACTCGGCGTGACAGACAGAGGAGGAAGACACCCCAGACACCTACCGAACCCGGTGTATCCCATCGGACTCTCCAGGTTCGGAGCCTCGGAATAGGTCCCCTCCGGAGGACACTCGGTTCTCTGACTTCGTCAGCCCGGTGTCGGCGTCGCAAGGACCCATGCCCACGTTGGAGTCCTGCATGCTGGCGCTAGAGCGCAGCATTTCTCTGTTCATCACTTTCCAGCAGGCGCTCACAGCCAGCTTCGCTGGCTCACATCCAGAGACCATGGTTTCCTTCCGTGGGACGCCGAAATCCATCCAGGAAACCCCCAAGAGCCATGGGCCTCATGAGGGTTCTTGACATCCGTCTTACTTGCCTTCATGTTCCTCGGGGGTGAGATCATCCAGGTCATCTGGCTCCAAGAGGGCCTCGGCTGCTGGACAGGGTGACTTGCCTGGCTCAGATTCCTCATCTCGGACTGGGAGTCCGATGGAGATACCTCCTCAGAAACCCATACCCACCGGGACTTTCCATCGGACCCCTCCCCGCCTGCGTCTCAACGGCGCTTGCTGCTCGAGGACACCTCCTTCTTGGTGTTTGTTTGGGACATGGCATGGGTTCTCAACTTGGCCACCCAGACCAAGGAGGATCCTCGAGCTGAAGAGCTTGATATCCTCCAGTACGAGTCCCCACCTAGGGAGTCTCTGACTGTCCCGGTCCCTCCTATCCTGTCCAGGCTGCTGCTCCGCATGTGGGAGGCACCTGCCTTGGTCCCCATCATGAGTAAGCAGCTTGACACCATGTACAAGTTACAGCGTGGCCCTGGGTTCAGAAAGACCCAACTTCCCCACACTTCCATGGTGGAATCAGCCATGAGAAAGCAAAAAAGCCTGAAATCGCACTCTTTGGTCCCCCTGGGCCTGGAGTCGAGAGCTCTTGATGCCCTAAGCCGCAAGGCCTACCAGAGGTCCATGCTCTCCTGTCGCATTCAAGCATACCAATTATACATAGGCATGTTCTTGCGCGACCTGGCCAAGGAGCTCGAAGGTTTCTCCATGTGCCTCGAGGGCAAATATCTCAATAGGTTCAGTACGCTGCTGAAGTCTGTCGCGGACTGCTCAAAATTCCTCTCTCGTGCCGTCCTCGACTCGGGTAGCGGCTGTGGGTATCGGGGACGGTCGCCAGGCATGGCTCCAATCCTCAGACTTGGAGCAGTGTGTGCAGGAGCCCTGGTTCCCGCTCCTGCTCTAGCTGTCGACGGAGCCTCCAGTCGCCCTGGGCTGTGCCCCGGGCCTGCTAACGCAGGAGAACGGACGGTTGTGGCACCCGAACCTGGCCTCATTATTCCTCAGAGCCTGGCAGCTGAATGGGTTTCCCTAGCCTGCTGTGTCTCCCGGAGGAGGTCAAGGAGGTTCTCCTCGCATCGAGGAAGACCTCAACTAGGCAAGCTTATACCTTCAAGTGGTGGCGTTTCTCGGTCTGGTGCTCAGGGCTCCAGATCGACCTATTCTCCTGCTCCACTCAGTGGGTCCTTCAGTACCTCCTCCATCTCTCGAAGGAAGGCCTGAAGTCGAACTCTGTCAGGGTGCATCCGAGCGCCATCTCGGCGAATCACCTCCCCATCGAGGGAAAGCTCCTCTCAGGGCAGACATTGGTCTCCCGCTTTATGCGGGGTCTCTTACTGTCCAAATCGCCCATTCGACCGCCCTCGGCAGAAGGGGTCCTGAACATAGTGCTCATGCAGCTTACGCTTTCGCCCTTCGAACCGATGGCGATGTGTTCGCTGCACACTACTGCCTAGAGTCCCGTCGGGACAGCGCCTTCGGACAGGCCGTACTCCATAATCTGTTCAGGCTATAAGCAACTCCTGCCCTCCAATCCTTCTTCATGGCTACCGAGGGCTTTGCCCCAAGGACGTGAGGAATCAGGCTCCTGCGGGCATCGGCTTCTGCTCACGACCTCGCAGAGGCGTTTTTTTGGTTACAGGTTCGGTAGCCTATAGTTGGGGAATCCCATAAGTGAGGACTGACTTCCTGCTTGTTCCTGGAGAAAGCGTAGTTACTCACCTGTAACAGGTGTTCTCCAGGGACAGCAGGAATCAGTCCTCACGACCCCCCACCTCCCCTGATGAGTTGCTGGATTTTTATCCTTCCCTTGCCATCTGCTTGGTAGGGCTTGAGCTAAGGGACCTGACTAAGCAGGGTGGCACCTTTGGGCGGGAAGAGGACCACGCATGCGTGGCAGCAAGCTCAAAGGCTTTCTTTGAAAGCTGGGGCATTGCTCCGCGTGGGCTCCATCAGTGCTGATGTCACCCATAAGTGAGGACTGATTCCTGGAGAACACCTGTTACAGATGAGTAACTACGCTTCACCACCCCTGTCTTGACTTTCTTTACTCTCAAGCTATTTTGGATCTACTGCAATCTGGTTTTCGTCCTCTGCATTCTACAGAAATGGCCCTTGTGAAAATCTTCAGTGACCTGTTACTGGCCAAATTCAAGGGCCTTTACTTGATTCTCATCCATCTTGACCTATCTGCTGCTTTTGACACCACTGATCACCACCTTCTCCTTGATACCATATTATTGCTTGGATTTAGGACCTGTCTTCTGTCCTGGTTGGTTTTTTTTTCTCTCTCCCATTGCATTTTTAGTGTGTGTTCTGATGGATCTTCCTCCTCTGGTATCCTGCTTTCAGTCAGTGTACCTCATGGTTCTGTCTTGGGACCTCTTCCCTTCTCTCTTTCTACTCACTTGCTTGGTACCCTGATTTTCTGCCATGGTTTTTAGTATAATTTTAACACTGATGACTCAGATTTACCTCTCTGCACCTGAAAACTCTTCAGGAATCCAGGCCCCTATCTCAGTCTGCATATCTGATGTTGCTGCCCAGATGCCCCGCCACTATCTGAAACTGAATCCGGCCAAGATGGAGTGCCTTATCTTCCCCCCTAAACTCATTTCCGACGTCACCCATATGTGAGGACTGACTTCCTGCTTGGTCCTGGAGAAATTGGCAGATCTTGACAACAAATGCCTGCTTCAGCCAATGTCCTATTATAGTTTACACTAGGGATAAGAACAATGGGTATATGGTTCAATGACCTGCCCTATGGGTGCCCTCTCAGCAAGGGATTGAGGGCAAAATTAGACATTTTGGCTGTGATCTTGTAAAATGTGTTCATAAACCATCCAAGGTGACCAATGAATACGTCCAGTTAGTAAAAAGGTCATCGGGACACACACATTTAGGGACACACATTTAAAGAGCTCCACTGGTGGATTATTGATGTGATTCTCCCATATTGGTGAGGAGGTGACAGGGAGGCACATTTGAATTACAAGGAACAATTCTGCATGGGTTCAGTATGGAAATAGAATGTCATTCCTTACTATGAAATATTATGACTATATAAGTTAATTTATGAGTTATCATATATGCATTGATGCAGAATTAGCGTAGTTACTCACCTATAACAGGTGTTCTCCAGGGACAGCAGGAATCAGTCCTCATGACCCTCCCTCCTCCCCTTGGAGTTGCAGTCATATGATTCATTTTGTTATTTTTGCTGTCTTTTAGCTATGTCATCAGACTGAGCAAGATGGCACCCTTGGGCGAGAAGGGGACCGCACGTGCGCGCTGCATTCCCAAAGGCTTTCTTTGAAAGATGGGGAAATGCTCTGCACGAGGGCTCCGTTGGCGCCGACGTAACCCATATGTGAGGACTGAATCCTGCTGCTCCTGGAGAACACCTGTTACAGGTGAGTAACTTCTCTATTTTGTAATATCGCAGTTTTGTCATTCTCATGTAGAGCATCAAAAGTCACAGCAACAATCCAAAGTGACCAATGGATATATCCAGGTAGTCAAAAAGTCATCAGAAGTAAGATGTTTGACATGTAACACTATTTTTGTACTGTATATAATTCAGCGCCCCTGTGAGAAGATTTATGTAGGATATACAAAGAGAGCAATAAAAGTGCAGTTGCGGAAACATTGGTCCCAGAAACACAAAAAATGAGGCTGCTTCAATTGTACAACTCTGTTTGATTGAGGGCATGGGCATAGTTTTTCATTTGGGAGCAAAGGATTGGGTTACATTTTCATATTCATTTGCATATTATCTTAAAAAATAACATAGACCAGATAGGAAGCAAAGGGGCAGGAGTCACAGTGCCCCTTTGATGCTTGGTATAATACTGTAATGTGGTGCCTCTTTTCAATTTGCTGACTACCATATAGTCACCAAACAGAAAGGTGCACAGTAACCCTGCCATCCAGTATTATACCAAGCAAAGGGGCACAGGGATCCCACCATACAATGACTAAAAACAAAAGGGGCACAATAATCCCACCCTACAGTATTATACAAAGCATCAAAGGGGCACTCTACCCCTTTTATTTTTAGTCACTGTATGGCAGGGTCACACTGTGCCCTTTTTCTGTTTGTTGACTGCTGATAGGCCCCACCATACAAACAGAAAAGGGGCACAGTGTGACCCTGCCATACAGTGACTGAAAACAAAAGGGGGTATGTGCCCCTTTGATGCTTGGTTAAATACTGTAGGGTGGGGTCACCTTTTCTGTTATTTCCTACCATACAGTCACCAATCAAACAGAAAGGGGGCACTGTGACCCCCCATACCATTTTCACCCCACAAAAGAACAAAAAGGGCCTTCTTGGGGGGAAGAGAGAGAAGCATGGTTGACCCATGGTAAGCCCATGTGGGAGGGAAGAGAGGGAAAGATGGTAGACCCTGGGGGGAAGGGGGTAGGGAAAGATAGTGGACCCATGGGGAGAGAAGGGTGGGAACAGAGGTAAAGATTCTTCTCCAGGACCAAGCAGGAAGTCAGTCCTCACTTATGGGTGACATCGACGCCGATGGAGCCCCCGTGCGGAGCATTTCCCCAGCTTTCTAAGAAAGCCTTTGGGAATACTGCACGCATGCGCGGTCCCCTTCCCGCCTAAAGGTGCCATCTTGCTCAGTCTTTCTTTTTCCGTGGAGACCATCGGACGTCTGTCCGTGTCACCTGGAAAAGTTGACATTTTTTTCAGCGATTACTTCGTCTTTTTTTCTCCGGTTCGACGCTGGTTCCCCTTCCCGCCGGGTTCGGTACACCGGTATCGAGCCCGTTTTCTATTTTTCGGTTTTTGCCCTTCGTGGCTGGCATTCGCGCCTTTTTTCTGTTTTTCCCTGGATAGCCGGTCCTTTGACCTCGCGGGGGCCCTTTTTTCCCCGATGGCTTCCAGTGGTTTCAAGAAGTGTGATCGGTGCAAGAAACTAATGTCTCTCACCGACACACACGACTGCTGCTTTCGGTGTCTCGGCCCAGATCATGATCCAAAAATCTGTGGCCCGTGTGGCAAAATGTCCACCAAGGCACTTCGAAGCCGTCAGCACCAGAAAGGATTTTCTGATTCTGCCTCCGGCCGGGCTCAGACCTCGTCTGAGGCCTCGACGTCTCGGGAGTCTGATCCCGAGCATCGCCGGGGTTCCTCGGACAAGGGGTCCCCCGATCGGGAACGCAAGAGGAAAAAACGGCTCGTGAGGGCGGCGTCGGAAGAGGTCCCTGGTTCCTCGAGGGCCAGGTCTAATACCCCCGACCGCCGTCCCGGGCCCTTGGAACAGGAGAAGCCGTCCAAGATGCCTCGTGTGGAGCCGGAGACCGTCGGACATGTAAGTCCTGTAGTCCTCGTGGACTCTCCTCCAAGGGAGCCGACGTCGGGCCCGGCGCTGCCGGGACCAGAGTCAGTGGCTGCTGAGTCTCCTGAGCTTGGACTCAGGCTGACAGCCTTGGAGTGCAGACTGTCTGCCTTCATGGATCAGCAGCGGGTACTGATGGCCAGCCTCGCTAGTGCATCTGCCCCGACCACCGGGACATCGATGTCGAAGTCGACCCCGGAGACCGAGCCGATACTTGAGACCATGAAGGCTCGAAGTCGTCCTCGGTCACGATCACCCTTGACCTCCCGCTCGGAACCGAGGGCGTCGACGCCGGTGCCTTCGGCATCGGGGCGGGTGCCACCTAGACCCGTGTGGTCGGAGCCCCTCGACTCCTCTTCGGATGAGTCAGCGTGGGAGACGGAGGACGAGGAGTCCCCCGACACCTTCCGGACTCCGTGCATCCCTTCGGACTCACCGCAGTCCGAGCCCCGGAGTAGGTCCCCCCCTGGAGGACACCCGGTTCTCGGAGTTCGTTAGGGACATGGCCAAGGCAATGGCGATTCCCGCGGACCCCGAGGAGGAGCCTCGAGCCGAAGAGCTCGAGGCCCTCCAGTATGATTCTCCTCCGAAGGAGGCCTTTACTGTGCCGGTTCCTCCGATGCTGGAATGGCTCCTCTTCCGGATGTGGGAGGCACCGGCCTCGGCGCCGGTCTTGAGCAAGTGGGTCGATTCCATCTATCGACTCCGTAAGAGCCCTGGATTCCAGAAGGCGCAGCTGACACACCATTCCATGGTGGTGGAATCGGCCATGCATTGTCTGAAGAGTCAGAAGATGCACTCTGCGGTGCCTCCCGGCAGGGAGGCCCGGAACCTGGATGCTTTCAGCAGAAAGTGCTTCCAGGGCTCGATGCTTGCTTGCCATGTCCAGTCCTACCAGCTGTACATGGGCTCCCACGCCTCTGGTGGCCCGAACCTTGTTCAAGATTCTAAGGGACCAGGCCTCGGTCCTTCTGGTAGCTCCCAGGTGGCCGAGGCAGCCCTGGTTCCCACTTCTGCTTCAACTAGCAGTGGAAACACCACTGCCTCTGGGGTTCCAACCCAATCTTCTCTCTCAGGATCAGGGTTCCCTTTTGCACCCCAATCTCAAATCTCTCAATTTGATGGCCTGGAGGCTGCAAGGGTAGTCTTAGCTCCCTGGGGCCTGCCTCAGGAAGTGGAAGAGGTGGTCTTGGCCTCTAGAAAGCAATCCACCAGAAAAACATATGCCCTGAAGTGGCGGAGGTTCTCCTTGTGGTGTCAACAGCGCCAGGAAGATCCTTTCACCTGCACTGTGGCAGTAGTGCTCCAGTACTTACTGCACTTGTCCAATCAGGGCCTTAAGTCCAATTCTGTTCGGGTCCACCTCTCTGTTCTGGCAGCTCACCACTCACTGGTGGAGGGACACTCTTTGTCAGTTCACTCCTTGGTGTCCAGATTTCTCAGAGGCTTACTATTGCTCAAGCCTCCTCTCCGTCCACCAGCCCCTGAGTGGGAGTTGAATGTGGTCTTGCAGCAATTGACTCGCCCACCTTTTGAGCTGATGGCTACATGTCCTCTCCGCTTCCTTTCTTGGAAGACTCTATTCGTAGTGGCCCTGACCTCGGCCAGGCGAGTGAGTGAACTTCAAGCCCTGGTCTGTGACCGGCCATACACTCGTTTCTATAGGAACAGGGTAGTCCTTAGGACTCATCCTAAGTTCCTCCCAAAGGTTGTCTCCTCTTTCCATCTCAACCAGGAGGTGGTTCTTCCAACGTTCTTCCCTAGGCCCCATGCCAGCCGGGCTGAGACAGTCCTGCATAATCTGGACTGTAGGAGGCCTTATCCTTCTACCTTGTACATACGCAGGGTCATTGGAGGGCTACTCAGCTCTTCGTATCTTTTGACCCTAATAACTTGGGGGTACCTGTCTCCAAGCGTAACTTGTCCATCTGGGTGGCTGACTGTATCACCTGGGCTTAAAGGGCAGCTGACCTTCCTTTGCAGGGTTGGGTCACAGCCCACCGTGTCAGGGCAATGGCTGCCTCAGTAGCTCATCTCCGCTTTGTACCATTGGCAGACATCTGCAGGGCTGCAACTTGGTCCTCAAGCCAGACTTTTGCGGCCCATTACTGCCTGGAGAGGGAGTCCCGTAGGGACAGTGCTTTCGGTCAGGCATTGCTCCGGAATCTCTTCGAGGTTTAGGCAACTCCTACTCTCCAACCCTCTGGTTGGGCCACCGGTGGGGGTATGTTTCAGTGAAATCCTTTCTCTGAGGCTAGAGGGAGCTCATTTTTCAGCTTTGGGTCCCCAGTAGCCTGAAGCTGGGGAGTCCCATAAGTGATGACTGACTTCCTGCTTGGTCCTGGAGAAAGAGTAGTTACTCACCTGTAACAGGTGTTCTCCAGGAGCAGCAGGAATCAGTCCTCACAACCCTCTCTCCTCCCCTGGGAGTTGCAGTTGTACATAGTGTGATGAGGAGAGCGGCCAAGAACAAATGGAGATAGAAGAAAACCATGTTTCTGCCTTTAAACCAAGTGACAGACAAGCTGTGCACAGAGCTTGCAGAGCAGGAAAGAAAAAAAATCCTGTCTCTGCTGAAGCTAAGCCACACCCAGACTCTGAAGTGGGGGCAGGCTTAGATACTGATTGGAAAGGCCTGTGCAAAGGCAAGGGTGTGGCAGGGAAGAAACAGTTTTTAAAACCTCACTCTGACCAGAGAGGGAGAAAGGAAGGGAGAGTCACTTCCACAGGAGAAGGAGAGATCCTGAAGCAAGGGGATTCCAGTGGGAAGAGATATCCCAGAGCCCTGGGAGATCCTGGAGAGGAAGAAGGATTCCAGGAAGGCTTTCAGGAGAGATCTCATGAGAGAAGGAGTGGAGAAAGGCACGAGAAAGGCACAAGAAGTCTGACTTCCAGAAGCTGAAAGAGGTCAGTAGAAATGGAAGCAGTGGGTGTCTGAGAAATGCTCCTAGAAGTGAAGCCAACAGATGCATAGCTGAACAGCTTACAGAAGAACAGGAACAGTTTGCAACAGCTAGTGTACAAGAGCCAGACCTGAGCCCTACAACTGCCAGAAGGTGGGTGGAGACGCTTGAGAGTGGAAAAAGCCAAACCCCAGCAGTGAGCAGAGCAGCTGAGCTAAAAACACTAGAAACATTAGCACAAGTGTTCCCTGAGAGAAAGGCTTATTCTCCCAAAGTAACTGTGCCCAATCAGAAAGATTTGCTGTGGAGCCAGTTTCAAAAGTTCCTACAAGACAGAGAAGCTGAGGAAGCTTTTAAGGCTGTAGAAGGCAATGAGCATTCTTTAGCCCAGGAGAAAATGCAGGTCAATTCTTATGTGCCAGAGTCTGACCTAGGACTCTCTCCAATGGATTGCTCATTCTATTTAAAAGAAGATTAAGCCTTACTAAGCAGAGCTAAGAAAGAGTGAGAAGCTGTATTGTGCATAACTCTGTAACTGTAGGGTCCCACAAAAGTTTATTTATTCTGGATATATTATTTGAATACGGTTAATGTATTGCTCTTTGTAGAATGACTATGAAGGACCTAGACAAGATTCTCAAGAGCAGAGATATCTCTCTCCATACAAAGATTCGACTTGTCCAGGCCATGGTATTTTCTATAACGTCATATGGATGCGAAAGTTGGACAGTGAAAAAGATAGACAGGAAGAAAATTGATGCCTTTGAATTATGGTGCTGGTGACGAATACTGTGTATATCATGAACTGCCTGAAGAACAAACCAGCCTACTAGAGGAGATCAAACCTAAGCTTTCCTTAGAAGCTCAGATGACAAGACTTTGACTTTCATACTTTGAAAGTCATGCGAAGAGAGAGATCATTGGAGAAAGACATAATACTTGGCAAGGTAGAAGGTCACCATAAACGAGGAAAGCCGGCAATGAGATAGATCGATACAATAACAACAGATATGGATACCATTCTATCAACAATGAGTCGCTTGGCTGAAGACCGAACAAAGTTTAGGTCAACTATCCAGAGGGTCGCCAGGAGTCGACACTGCCTCCACAGCACTTAACAACTTCTTTATGGGCTCAATATGGAAATAACAAATGTAGGAATGGTCACTTTTGCCAGAGTGAAAATGCTATCATTAATGTTACTCTGTACTATATCTTTAAAGCATATATTGTATCGTACTTGAACTCATGGCTAGAGAGGTCTCAGAAACTGTAGGCTGCCATTGTTTAAGGTTTTATCAATGGACTGATGCCTAAATGTACATCAACGACCTCATTCTTAAACATATAGCCAATGGTTATTTTTATGAAAAATTTTTTAATCAACTTCAATACGTTATCTTCTTTAGCAAGCTTTTATATGAATAGAATGAACCAGTGAACCAGTGCTTATCTGTGTAGTAGAATCCCGACGCTTATTCAAGCGCTGTATCACGCGTTTCACCACTTCGGTTTCATCAGGGGAGTGTTATAAATCGGCACTCTGGTATCACTGCAATGGTTCTCAAAAGCGCTGTCTGGTGCTTGCTGCTGAAGCACCAGACAGCGCTTTTGAGAACCATTGCAGTGATACCAGAGTGCCGATTTATAACACTCCCCTGATGAAACCGAAGTGGTGAAACGCGTGATACAGCGCTTGAATAAGCGTCGGGATTCTACTACACAGATAAGCACTGGTTCACTGGTTCATTCTATTCATATAAAAGCTTGCTAAAGAAGATAACGTATTGAAGTTGATTAAAAAATTTTTCATAAAAATAACCATTGGCTATATGTTTAAGAATGAGGTCGTTGATGTACATTTAGGCATCAGTCCATTGATAAAACCTTAAACAATGGCAGCCTACAGTTTCTGAGACCTCTCTAGCCATGAGTTCAAGTACGATACAATATATGCTTATCAATATGGAAATATACAATCATAATATTTCACAGTAAGGAATGCCATTCTGAGTTCATTTATAAATAGTAATTTTTTAAATATAAAAAAAGAGTGATTATGGCTTTAAATGGAGTGGTATGTTTGACATCATCACAAGCTTTAACTGAGACACTGCGGCCATTTTGAAGGATGAGCCAAAGAAATCCAGAGTGAGGATCATACCGGTGAATATGACTGCAGGATAAATCATTTTCAAGAAATTATTGGTGCCTCCAATCAGATAAATCAGTGAGTTGTCATATGTGCCGTGATGCAGAACTTATTAGTCATAAAGTTCAAAACATGATGTTATGTAGGGAGAAATGATGGACATATGAGCTAGTAAGAGGAAGTGGTTTTCAATAAGTTGTGTTAAGGACATCTTTTAAGTAAAAAATAAAAATAAAGTAAAAGGACAAAAAGCATAAGATTCTAGCGTGAATTGCTGAGAACCTTTAAAATAAAGTCAGACAAAAAATGTTTGTTTACAAAAGTATGTGGTAAGATTGAATATAGTTGGGGAAGTGTACTGCATGACATACTAAGTTTTAGCACCGGGCTATTTCATGTGGTTAGTGGGCAATGCAGGCCTGACCTGTCTGCCATGTACTGCATATCCCATGGAACAGGGATGCTCCATGCATGTGCATGTCGGGGTGGGGGATGGATTGGTACAAGGCTTACCTAGCAGCCTTCCACTGGTGATTTCACCTGTCTCGAACCTCTCATGGATTCCAAAGTCGGTGAAGATGGCAGGATCCTGGAAATCTAGGAAAGACAACCGTTATTTCCCCCAGTGCATTGCACTTGACCTGCATGTTGAGGGCGTGGAATGCCTTTCTGTTCCAAATGGAGGCCTCCATCCCTCATGGGAGTCTGAGGGCTACAAGCATGCAATTACTAACACCAAACCACCTAATGAAATAGTATCATGGTTTGCTGCACAGTCTGTGGGAAGGCTACATATTCAGCTGTGTAGTTTAGGAAGGCCCCTGGAAACTGGCAGATGCATTGTGATACAGCTAACTGGCTGAGTCCAACAGCAGCAGCCAACACAAATTAGAAATTGCTAGTGGCTAGGAAAGCAAGAGTCATGGTGGTCTTGAGGTTGACAGGCATGGGCTGGCCCCTCTATGTGGTAGAGTGGAGGAGCGGTTCTAGCTCCTGGCAGAGATAGTATGGCTGACTTATCAAAGCAGAACCTAGTGAGGCCCTGCTCATCCATGAGGTCCAGGAATTGGGTCCTGAGCCTGTAGACCCTCTGATATGGGTGGCTCCTGGTAGTTGTCCTGAGCTCCCAATGGACCTCATTCAGCAAGGCCAGCACACCTATGTGCTGAGGTCATCCATGGCTCTTATCTCCCACTGCCAGCACTCACAGCAACTCACATGCACTTATATACACTCCCACACACATATATGTGCATGCACAGACATGTGCACACACACGCAATATACACAGGCAGCAGAGACCACAGAGAGAGAGAGACAGAGGCTAAAGGGAACAGTGGGGCATTCATAGGCAGTAGACACTAAGGGGATCATTCTGATCCGTGTTTAGCGGGTCTGGATATCCAGTCCGGACATCCAGACTCACTAAACATCCGAATCATGCTGGCGGCCACAGAGCTCCCCACACATATAGCCAATTTGTGTGGGGAACTCTGTGGGCAGGAGGGGAAGGGCTGTGGGAGGAGCAAGGGTGGACATGGGCGGGAATGTGACCCCGGACATACAGAGCTGATTCTGAGGTCGGTCCTACGTCCGGGGTCGGTAAGGTAGACAGGGGACCTATTCCATCTCAGAGGTGGAATACATCCACCTAGACATTGGGAGACTGCAGAGCCGGGCCAGTTCCAAAAGGTGTGGGGGTGCAGTGGGTTCCCCGCTGTACAACCCTGGCCATGGAAGGCTAGATCAGGGGTTGGGCTGCGGGGAAAGGACGTTCTTTTGTGCGGCCAGTGATCACAACTCCTGAATGGAGCCGCGGTGCCATGGCGATGGGATGTCATGGCACTATGTCTCCATTCAGGAGCCTGGCTGAGTTAGCCGGATAGGTGCTGGATGTGCAGCCAATTAGAATCAGGGCCCGGTCTGCACGTCCAGGCCAGCAGACGCGATTCTGATCCTGCAGGCATGTCTAGCCCCCCATGGGATCGGAATCGGGTGCTACCGCTGCACAACCCAATTTTGACTGGCCATACAGGGGCAAGACATCTAAACAGAATTGGCCTCTAAGCATCTGGGCAACAGGACCACTGACACAGCAGGCACCAGGGAGTGATACACAGGGTGTGTGGAATTTGTACAACTAGGGGGTAGGGGTGAGGGAGGGGGAGATTGGTTTGAGACAGGTTCAAAAGAAAATGTAGGGACAGAAACAGGAGCTTAAAAGATATATACCTGGACATAGATGACAATCAAGCCAATAACTCACAAAGTAGACTCCTCCAAACACCAATGCCACAGGCAGTCCCAAATAACAGCAAAGTCCCCTGCTTATTCAGGCTTTATAGCAGGTACAAATGACCATGTTTAGAAATCAAGCCCTGCATGTCTTCTGGCATTTGTGAAATACTTTGTGGTTGTGTACACATAGTTGCCGCTTATGCTATGCACAGGAATGACCTTGGGACACCCCTGACTAGTGAGATTGATGTGCTGCACTTGGAAATGTGCAGCTTACAGTATTTCTGAAATCACATTTTGCACATATCTGCAGCTTCTATGACTTTCTGGTTCTACTGACATGTTTAAATCGTGAATAGGGCTTCTAAAATGATCCCTTTAGCCAAACATTACACAATAGCCATTCTTTGTTGAAATCAACAACCATCAGAGTAGCTTTCTCCACATTTCTCCATTCTTTCTTTTCTGTCCTGTCCTATATATGATTGCCGTTCTTTTCCTTTTCCTTATTTTTAATTTAGATGTTTGTAAACCGCTCTGATGCCTTGCTGGCTAGGGCAGTATATCAAATGACATACTGAGCAAACCTGTCCAGAGATTTCATTTTAAGTCATCTGAATGATTTAGAGCAGGGGTTCTCAACCCAGTCCTCAGGACACACCTAGCCAGTTAGGTTTTCAGGATAACCGTAATGAATATGCACAAGAGAGATTTGCATACAGTTGAAGCAGTGCATGCAAATTTCTCTAAAACCTATTGATTGTGGTTATCCTAGAAACCTGATTGGCTAGGTGTGTCCTGAGGACTGGGTTGAGAACCACTAATTTAGAGACTTATGGGATTCAAGAGACTTAGGAAGCACTGAAAATCCAGACAGCTTATCCATAAAAAGTAAGTAATATACCCCAACTACTGGAAGGAATGCAGATTCTGGGGTTTCCAATGTCTTCTTTTGATAGCTTTGGAACATATCAAGCACATCTGACAAGTAATAATTGAACTATTCTAAATTAATAAATCATTTTTTCTTGTAAAGACACATTTGCCTTCACTTTTGTCATCTCGTATTTAATATTGACCACAGGCTCTTCATATGAAGTAATATGCTATTCTCCAGGACCAAGCAGGAAGTCAGTCCTCACTTATGGGTGACGTCGGCGCCGACGGAGCCCTCACGGAGCAATTTTCCCCAGCTTTCGCAGAAAGCCTTTGGGAATTGCAGCGCGCATGCGCGGTCCCCTTCCCGCCCAGGGATGCCATCTTGCTCAGTCTTCTTTTTTCCGCGGAGCCCTACAGACGTAGTTTGTTACCGCCGCTGAAAAAGTTGATTTCTTTAGTTTGATTTCTCGTTAAAATTTTTCTTGGTTCGTGTGTCCTCTTCCCGCCAGGCTTTTGAGCCCGTTCACGTTTTTTTTAAATTTTATTTTATTCCAACTGGCGTTCCCGCCACTTTTTCCTTCTTCCCTGGCAGCGCGGTCTTTCGACCTTGCAGGGGTCCTTTTTCCCCCGATGGCTGCCAGTGGGTTTAAAAAGTGTGATCGTTGTGTCAGACTCATGTCTCTTACTGACACGCATGACTGCTGCCTCCGCTGCCTGGGGGCCGAGCATGACCCTACGAGTTGCGGCCCGTGCAGCAGGATGTCCTCGAAGGCCCTGAGGAGTCGGCAGTCGCAAAGGGATCGTATCTTCTCTGACTCTGCGCAGACCTCGTCAGAGGCCTCGACGTCTCGTGGCTCCGGCTCAGACCATCGTCGGAGTTCTCCTGAACGGGGCTCCCCCGGCCGGGAACACCAGCGGGAGAAGAGGCCTGCGAGGATGGAGCCGGACGGCAATCCTGGTTCCTCGAGGGCCAGGTCGCTCAGCCCGGCCCGACTCCCCGGGCCCTCGGAGGGGGAGAGGCCTTTGAAGCTTCCTCGTCTCGAAGTGGAGACTCCTGGACACGTGAGTGATATAGTCCTCCTGGACTCCCCCACGGATGAACCGATGTCGGGCTCGACGCCGTCGGGGCCCGAGTCGGCAGATGCTGGGTCTTCTGAGCTTGGTCTCAGACTGACGACCTTGGAGCGCAGTATCTCTGCCTTCATGGACCAGCAGCGGGCATTGATCACCGGCCTCGCCAGTGCATCTGCCCCGACCACCGGGACGTCGACGCCCAAGTCGACCCCGGAGACCGAGTCGATCCTCGAGTCCATACGAGCTCGAGTCGATCCTCGACCTAGGTCTCCCTCGGCTTCCCGTTCGGGACCGAGGTCCTCGACGCCGGCCTCGGCGTCGGGGAGGAGGTCCCCGGGCCCCGCGCGCACTGAGCCGCTCGACTACTCCTCGGAGGAGTCGGGCTGGGACACAGAGGAGGACGAGTCACCCGGTTCCTTTCAGACCAGGTGCGTCCCCTCCGACTCGCCCGAGTCGGAGCCTCGGAGGCGGTCCCCCCCGGAGGATACCCGGTTCTCCGATTTCGTGAGGGATATGGCCAAGGCCTTGGCTTTTCCCGCGGATCCGGAGGAGGAACCCCGAGCTGAAGAGCTCGAGGCCCTTCAATATGACTCCCCCCCTAGGGAGGCCTTTACTGTACCGGTTCCCCCGATGCTGGAGCGGCTTCTCTTCCGCATGTGGGAAAGCCCGGCCTCGACGCTGGTGTTGAGCAAGCGGGTCGATTCCATGTATCGAGTCCGCAAGAGCCCCAGGTTCCAGAAGGCGCAACTACCGCACCACTCCATGGTGGTGGAATTGGCCATGCATCGACTTAAAAGTCAAAAGATGCACTCCTCGGTGCCTCCGGGTAAGGAGGCCCGGAATCTGGATGCCCTCGGTAGGAAGTGCTTCAAGGGCTCTATGCTTGCTTGTCGGGTCCAGACATATCAGTTGTATATGGGTATGTATCTCCGCGACCTGGCGAAAGAAATGGCGGGTTTTTCCGCCAGTCTATCCGAGGAACCCTTGCAGCGGTTCCAAGCCCTGTCCACAGGGATTCGAGAGTGTTCGAAGTTCATTTCTCGAGCGGCCTATGATGGCTTTGAAGCATCGGCTCGAGTAGCCGGAGCCGGCATCGGGGCTCGCCGCCAAGCTTGGCTTCAGTCCTCCGACCTCGAGCCGTCGGTGCAGGACAAGTTGGTCGATGTCCCTTGCAGAGGAGAAAACCTCTTCGGCAAGCCCATGGCCGACAAGGCGGCGGAGCTCGAGTCAGAGACTCTCACCAGGACTCGCCTTTCCAGAAAAACCTCTGCTCCTTCTCAGAGGAAGAAGGGCTCAGGAAAAAAGCCCTTTTACCCGAGGAAGGTGTTCGCTTATAAGCAGCACCACCCACTATCAGGCCTCGACAACCCCTCATCAGGGGCAGCAGCCTAAGGGGCAGGGTAACGGATCCCGGAGGCAGAAAGCCCCCAAGCCCACCACGCAGGCCCCGGCCCAGCAGGGTGGGTTTTTTTGACTATGCCAGCATAGCCTCCCCCCCCCCCCAGGGGCCCTCGCTCAGCACGGGGGGCCGGCTGACCCACTTTGCTCACAGGTGGTCAGCCGTAACATCCGATGCCTGGGTGTTGCGGGTGGTTCAAAAGGGCTACCTCCTACATTTTCACCAGGTGCCCCCCCCCTACTTCCCGGGGGAGCCTCCCAGACCCCCGCTGCACAAAGACGTACTCCTTCAGGAGCTGCAAAGTCTGCTGCAGGAACGGGCGGTGGAGCCAGTGCCCCAGCATCTGTACGGTCACAGTTTCTACTCGAGGTACTTCCTGGTGCCAAAGAGAACAGGAGGCCTCAGACCCATTCTGGACTTACGCAACCTCAACAAGTTCCTGCAGCGGGAAAAGTTCAAGATGCTTACCCTTGGAACCCTACTGCCCTACCTCCAGCAGGGAGATTGGCTATGCTCCTTGGATCTAAAGGATGCTTATACCCACATCCTTATTCACCCGGACCACCGACAATACCTAAGGTTTGTGGCGGCAGGGAACCATTATCAGTACCGAGTACTGCCCTTTGGCCTATCCTCCGCTCCCAGGGTGTTCACGAAGTGCCTGGCAGTGGTGGCAGCCTTCCTAAGGCTTCAAGGCCTCTTCGTCTTCCCATACCTGGACGACTGGCTCATCCGAGCATCGTCTGCTCCAGAGGTCGCCCAGGCCACCCAGCGTACGGTGGCTCTGCTTCAGCACTTGGGCTTCGTCATAAACTTCGAGAAGTCCGCTTTGCTTCCCTCTCAGGACCTCGAGTTCATAGGGGCACGGCTGGACACTCGGCAGGCTCGTGCCTTCTTGCCTCTGGAACGGGCCAACAGGCTTATGGCTCTAGCCGGCAGGTTCAACAGTGAGTCGCCGGCCCCTGCCAGACAGTTCCTGCAACTGCTCAGACACATGGCCTCCACGGTCCATGTCACTCCGAATGCCCGTCTACATATGAGACCTGCTCAGTGGAGCCTTCGCACTCAGTGGCATCAATCCACAGGGACACTGTCGGACCTGATACAGATTTCCGACCGTCTGGTCTCCTCCCTGCAATGGTGGCTTCACCTGCCCAACCTAGTGCTCGGCATGTCCTTTCAGTCGCCCCCACCGTCCCGGGTGCTCACGACAGATGCCTCCCTCCTGGGCTGGGGGGCGCATTGTCGGGGGACGTGCACTCAAGGCCTTTGGACACCTTGGGAGGCCGCCCAGCAGATAAACTTTCTAGAGCTACGGGCGATCCGCCTAGCTCTGCGGGCCTTCTCTCACCTGACGTTCGGTCAGTCCGTACTGGTGCAGACGGACAATCAGGTTGCCATGTTCTATGTGAACAAACAAGGGGGCATGAGCTCCCTCCTTCTATGTCAGGAAGCCCGGAGGCTGTGCTCTTGGGCTGTCGATCACGACATCCTCCTCAAAGCGGTTTACCTGCCAGGGCAGGACAATTGCCTGGCAGACAAACTGAGCCGGATTCTGCTGCCGCACGAATGGAAGTTGAACCCCGCGGTAGCCCAGCAGATCTTCCACCGGTGGGGCTCTCTCACTGTGGATCTCTTTGCCAGTCCCCTGAACAGGCAGCTCCCCAGATTCTGCTCCCGGCACCCTCACCCTCTTCGAGTGGCGCCGGATGCTTTCCTCATCCCGTGGTCCACGGGTCTGCTGTATGCCTTCCCTCCCACACCACTGGTGTCCCGGACCTTGTTCAAAGTTGTCCAGGACAGGGCCTCCGTGATCCTGGTAGCGCCCCGGTGGCCGAGACAACCGTGCTTCCCTCTGCTTCTACAGCTAGCGGTGGACACCCCTCTTCCCCTGGGGTTTCAGCCCTATCTCCTGACCCAGGATCAGGGTACTCTTCTGCACCCCAACCTCAGGGCCCTGCACCTGATGGCCTGGCTGCTGAAAGGGTAGTCCTAGCCCCACTGCTGCTACCCCCGGAGGTGGAAGCCGTCGTCCTAGCATCTCGGCGACCTTCCACCCGGAAGTCTTACGCCCTCAAATGGCGTCGCTTCTCGGTCTGGTGTTCTCAGCGATCTGAGGACCCCTTCGCCTGTCTAGTATCGGTGGTGCTGCAATATTTGCTTCACCTCTCCGATCTAGGTCTCAAATCCAATTCTGTCAGAGTCCACCTCAGTGCTCTCTCTGCACATCATTCACCGGTTGAAGGCCAGCCTCTCTCTTCGCACCCCTTGGTGGCGCGTTTCCTCAGAGGCCTCCTTCTGCTTAAACCTACGTTGCGCCCTCCAGCTCCTGACTGGGACCTCAACGTGGTTCTGCAAAGGCTTACCTGCCCGCCTTTTGAACCCATGGCTACCTGCCCTCTTCGTTTCCTCTCCTGGAAAACTTTCTTCTTGGTAGCCCTCACTTCCGCGAGGCGCGTAAGTGAGCTGCAGGCCCTAGTGTCGCAGCCTCCGTACACTAGGTTCTACAGGAATAGGGTGGTCCTGCGGACCCACCCTAAGTTCCTTCCAAAGGTGGTCTCCCACTTTCACATCAATCAAGAGGTGGTTCTTCCGACCTTCTTCCCCAGGCCGCATGCCAGCCGAGCTGAGACTGTCCTGCACACCCTGGATTGTAGAAGAGCCTTGTCCTTCTACCTTGACCGTACGCGGGAGCATAGAAAAGCGGTTCAGCTTTTCGTGTCTTTTGATCCCAATCGTTTTGGGGTGCCTGTCTCTAAGCGCACTCTGTCCACCTGGGTGGCTGACTGTATCGCCTGGACTTACGGGGCAGCCGGCCTCTCCTTGGAAAGTCGCATCACGGCTCATCGGGTCAGGGCGAAGGCCGCGTCCGTGGCTCACCTTCGCTCTGTTCCGTTGGCAGACATCTGCCGGGCCGCTACTTGGTCTTCAGGTCAGACTTTTGCGGCTCACTACTGCCTGGAAAGGGAGTCCCGCAGGGACAGTGCTTTCGGTCAGGCAGTCCTCCACCATCTCTTTGAGGTTTAGGCAACTCCTACCCTCCGGCCCCGGTGTTGGCTACCGGCCGGATGTATATTCAGAGAAGATTCCTTCCTTCTGTACTGCTGAGCTTCAGGAAGCTCTTTAGGCTTGAGGTCTCCGGTAGCCTTAAGCTTGGGAGTCCCATAAGTGAGGACTGACTTCCTGCTTGGTCCTGGAGAAAGAGGACCAACAGGTGTTCTCCAGGAGCAGCAGGAATCAGTCCTCACTACCCTCCCTCCTCCCCTTGGAGTTGCAGTCATTCTTATTGCATATCTTGCAAATTTTTTGCTGTCTTTCCGCTATGTCATCAGACTGAGCAAGATGGCATCCCTGGGCGGGAAGGGGACCGCGCATGCGCGCTGCAATTCCCAAAGGCTTTCTGCGAAAGCTGGGGAAAATTGCTCCGCGAGGGCTCCGTCGGCGCCGAAGTCACCCATAAGTGAGGACTGATTCCTGCTGCTCCTGGAGAACACCTGTTACAGGTGAGTAACTACTCTTTCTGATTTTATAACAATATCATACTATACAGCAGGGGTGGGCAATTGTTTTGGCTCGGGGGCCACTTTGAGAGAGCCGTGTTTAGCGGAGGGCCGTACCTTCTAAAACTGATCGTATTTATTAGTTAACATTACATTTAATTTATTGCAAAGTGTAAATTGCATAATAATAATAAATAAATAAAACTAAAACAATAGTGGTACACAGAAAATGTTTTATTGAATTTATTTATGTGCAAATTACACATCAGCCAGCACAAGTAATTTAAATGAGACAAATGTAACCTCTCACACTTTTTTACAATTCTTTTGAAATCAGGAGTGAGGTTGCTTGTTGAGATCGTCATCACTGCCTGTAAGTTTATGTCAGTCATGGAGGATCTATTTTTACTCATGCAAGAAAAACTTTGCTCACAAATATATGTGGATCCAAAGATAGAAAACATTTTCCCAGCAAATTTCTTCATACATGGAAATTTGTCAGTAGACAGAGATTTGTAAAATTCTATCAATGTCACAGACTTAAAAATTAAACTATTATTATTACTAGAGGAAGAGCTGCTGTGGGAGAGTGCATATTGCATATTCTCCAGGACCAAGCAGGAAGTCAGTCCTCACATATGGGTGACGTCGGCGCCGACGGAGCCCTCGCGGAGCAATTTTCCCCAGCTTTCAAAGAAAGCCTTTGGGAATTGCAGCGCGCATGCGCGGTCCTCTTCCCGCCCAAGGGTGCCATCTTGCTCAGTCTTCTTTTTTCCGCGGAGCCCTACAGACGTTGTCTGTGAATCCCCGCCGAAAAGTTAATTTTTTCTCTTTATTTCTCTTTTTTCTTCGGTTCGACGCCGGTTCTTTTCCCGCCCGGACTCGTGACGCCGGTTGCGAGTCCGTTCTTTATTTTTCGGTTTTTTGTCCTTCGTGACAGATTTCGCGCCTTTTTACTTTTTCACTGGCAGCCCGGTCTTTCGACCTCGCAGGGGCCCTTTTTCCCCCGATGGCTGCCAGCGGCTTTAAAAAGTGTGACCTCTGTAAGAAACTCATGTCTCTTACAGACACGCACGACTTCTGCCTCCGCTGCCTCGGACCCGATCATGACCAGATGATCTGTGGTCCGTGTGGCAAAATGTCCTCTAAAGCGTTGAGGAGTAGGCAGCATCAGCGGGAACGTATCTTCTCTGACTCCGGCCGGGCTCGGACCTCGTCAGAGGCTTCGACGTCTCGGGACTCTGGTCCTGAGCATCGTCGGAGTTCCTCTGAAAGGGGGTCTCCTACCCGGGAACATCATCGGAAGAAGAAACCCGCGAGGGCGGGATCGGTGGACGCTCCTGGTTCCTCGAGGGCCAGGTCGCATAGCCCCGATTCCCGTCCCGGGTCCTCGGAGGTGGAGAGGCCTTCAAAACATCCTCGACTCGAGATGGACTTGCCCGCTCACGTGAGTACTGTTGTCCTCGTAGACTCGCCTCCGAAGGATCCGACGTCGGACCCGATGCCGTCGGGGCCCGAGTCGGGGGCTGCTGGGTCTCCTGAGCTCGGACTCAGGTTGACGGCCTTGGAGAGCAGTCTGACTGCCTTCATGGACCAGCAGAGGGTATTGATCGCTGGCCTCGCCGGTGCTTCTGCCCTGACCGCCGGGACGTCGACCTCCAAGTCGACCCCGGAGACCGAGCCGATCCTCGAGTCCATGAGGGCTCGAGTCTATCCTCGGTCGCGGTCTCCTTCGGCCTCCCGTTCGGGACCGAGGTCGTCGACGCCGACTCCCTCGGCGTCGGGGCGGACGGCATCGATGCCTGCCCGACCGGAGCCGCTCGACTCCTCCTCCGAGGAATCGGCCTGGGAATCCGAGGACGAAGAGTCACCTGGTTCCTTTCGGACTTGGTGTGTCCCATCGGACTCCCCCGAGTCCGAACCTCGGAGACGGTCCCCCCCGGAGGATACCCGGTTCTCGGACTTCGTGCGGGAAATGGCCAAGGCCTTGGCCTTCCCCGCGGATCCCGAGGAGGAGCCTCGAGTCGAGGAACTCGATGCCCTCCAATATGACTCTCCCCCGAAGGAGGCCTTTATTGTACCGGTTCCTCCGATGCTGGAACGACTTCTCTTCCGCATGTGGGAGAGCCCGGCGTCGTCGCCGGTGTTAAGCAAGCGGGTCGATTCCATTTATCGAGTCCGCAAGAGCCCCAGGTTCCAAAAGGCACAACTGCCGCACCATTCCATGGTGGTGGAATCGGCCATGCATAGACTTAAGAGTCAAAAAATGCACTCCTCGGTGCCCCCCGGTAGGGAGGCCCGAAGCCTGGATGCCCTCAGTAGGAAGTGTTTCCAGGGCTCTATGCTTGCTTGTCGAGTCCAGACCTACCAGCTCTACATGGGCATGTATCTCCGAGACCTGGCTAAAGAAATTGCCGGGTTCTCTGCTGGTCTCTCCGACGAACCTTTGCAGAGGTTCCAAACCTTGTCAACTGGTATTCGAGAGTGCTCAAAGTTTATCTCTCGAGCAGCCTACGATGGTTTTGAGGCATCAGCTCGAGTAGCCGCAGCCGGCATCGGTGGACGCCGCCAGGCTTGGCTTCAGACGTCCGACCTCGAGCCATGGGTGCAGGACAAGTTGGTCGATGTCCCCTGCAGAGGTGATAACCTCTTTGGCAAGCCCATGGATGAGAAGGCTGCACAGATCGAGACCGAGACTCTCACCAGGACTCGTCTCTTCAGGAAGACCTCTGCCCCTTCTCAAAAGAAGAAGGGCTCGGGGAAAAAGCCCTTTTACCCGAGGAAGGCGGCTGCCTATAAATACTACCCTCAGTATCAGGCCTCACCAGCTCCCCCTCAGGGTAAGCAGGCCAAGGGACGGGGTAATGGGTCCCGTAGGCAGCAAGCCCCCAAGCCTGCACCACCGGCCCCTGCTCAGCAGGGTGGGGGTTTTTGACTTCATCAGCATAGCCTCTCCCCCTCAGCTGGTTCCTCTCAGCACAGGAGGCCGGCTGGTCCACTTTGTCCCAAAGATGGTCCAACATCACCACAGATACCTGGGTGCTTCACATAGTTCGGAAGGGCTATCTTCTTCACTTTCACCAGGTACCTCCCTCCTATTTTCCAGGGGAGCCTCCGAGACTCCCTCTGCACAGGGACTTACTCCTTCAGGAGTTAGCGAGTCTCCTTCAGGAACAGGCTGTGGAACCGGTGCCCCACCACCTGAAAGGTCAGGGGTTTTACTCCAGGTACTTTCTGATACCAAAAAGAACAGGAGGCCTCAGACCTATCCTGGACTTGCGAAACCTCAACAAGTTCCTTGCAAAGGAAAAGTTCAAGATGCTTACCCTTGGAATCCTGCTGCCCTACCTCCAGCAGGGAGACTGGCTATGCTCCTTGGATCTAAAGGATGCGTATACGCATATCCTTATTCATCCAGACCACAGACAATATCTCAGGTTTGTGGTGGGGGGAAATCATTACCAGTACAGAGTACTGCCCTTTGGCCTGTCCTCCGCTCCCAGGGTGTTTACCAAATGCCTGGCAGTGGTGGCGGCCTATCTAAGACTTCAAGGCCTTTTTGTGTTTCCCTACCTGGACAACTGGCTCATCAGAGCCCAGTCTTCCCACGAAGCCATTCAAGCCACTCATCGCACTGTGACTCTACTCCAGCACTTGGGCTTTGTCATAAACTTTGCAAAGTCCACTTTGCTCCCCTCTCAAAACCTCGAATTCATAGGCGCCCGGTTGGACACTCTTCAGGCGCGGGCCTTCCTGCCTCTGGACAGGGCCCAAAGGCTCATGGATCTCGCCAGCCACTTTCACAGCAATTCCCTGGTCTCGGCCAGGCAATTTCTGAGACTGCTCGGCCATATGGCTTCCACGGTCCATGTGACCCCCAATGCCCGCCTGAACATGCGACCTGCTCAATGGTGCCTTCGCACACAATGGCATCAGGCCACTGGGAGCCTAGCGGACTCCGTACAGATCTCTGACCGGCTGGTCTCTTCTCTGCAATGGTGGCTTCATCTGCCCAACCTAGTACTAGGAGTGACTTTTCAGCCCCCTCCACATTCTCAGGTCCTAACGACCGATGCTTCTCTCCTGGGTTGGGGAGCGCACTGCCAAGGGACATGTACTCAGGGTCTCTGGACTCCTTGGGAATCTGCTCAACAGATCAACTTCCTGGAGCTCAGAGCCATCCGCCTAGCGCTCAAAGCCTTCTCTCAGTCGGTGCTGATACAGACAGACAATCAGGTTGCAATGTTCTATGTGAACAAGCAAGGCGGGACAGGCTCCTTCCTTCTCTGTCAGGAGGCACAAAAACTATGCTCTTGGGCTGTCCACCACGGAATTATCCTCAAAGCTATCTATCTCCCAGGTCAAGAAAATTACCTGGCCGACAAGCTGAGCAGGATCCTCCAGCCGCACGAGTGGAGGCTGGATCCGAT
The DNA here is from genome assembly GCA_033557465.1 of Ichthyophis bannanicus. Lineage (NCBI taxonomy): Eukaryota > Metazoa > Chordata > Amphibia > Gymnophiona > Ichthyophiidae > Ichthyophis > Ichthyophis bannanicus. The sequence continues at coordinate 240,787,487 of CM066035.1, read as the reverse complement.
GGTGGTTCAGCGAATCTTTCTCAAGTGGGGCCTCCCCACCATGGATCTGTTTGCCAGTCCTCTGAACAGGCAACTTCCCAGATTCTGCTCTCGACAACCGCATCCTCTCAGAGTAGCGGCGGATGCTTTTCTGATTCCATGGTCCACAGGCCTCTTATATGCCTTTCCTCCCATGCCGCTGGTGTCTCGGACACTCTTCAAGGTTCTCAGAGACAAAGCCTCGATGATGCTAGTGGCTCCCCGGTGGCCGAGACAACCTTGGTTCCCGCTTCTAATGCAGCTGGCGGTGGACACCCCTCTTCCTCTGGGGTTTCAGCCCGACCTCCTGTCACAGGATCAGGGGACTCTCCTGCACCCCAACCTCCGGTCCCTTCATCTGATGGCCTGGCTGCTGAAAGGGTAGTCCTTGCTCCCCTCTGCCTACCTCCAGAGGTGGAGGAGGTCGTCTTGGCCTCCAGGCGGCCCTCCACCCGGAAGTCCTACGCTCTTAAGTGGCGTCGGTTCTCCGCCTGGTGTGCTCAGCAATCTCAAGATCCCTTCTCCTGTTCAGCATCAGTGGTCTTGCAGTACTTGCTTTCCCTCTCCAATCTTGGCCTTAAGTCCAACTCGGTCAAGGTCCACCTCAGTGCTCTTTCTGCGCATCACATGCCGGTGGATGGCAGACCTCTTTCTAGCCACCCTCTGGTGGCTCGTTTTCTCAGAGGCCTCCTTCTCCTTAAACCACCTTTGCGCCCCCCAGCCCCGGACTGGGATCTCAATGTGGTTTTACAGCGGATTACCTGTCCGCCTTTCGAACCTATGGCTACCTGTCCTCTTCGTTTTCTTTCTTGGAAAACCTTGTTCTTGGTAGCCCTCACTTCTGCTAGACGCGTTAGTGAACTGCAGGCCCTGGTGTCTGATCCTCCATACACTAGGTTCTACAAGAACCGGGTAGTCCTACGGACTCACCCTAAGTTTCTTCCCAAAGTGGTTTCCCCCTTTCACATCAACCAGGAGGTGGTGCTTCCGACCTACTTTCCCAGGCCACACCAGCCGAGCTGAAATGGTCCTGCATACCCTGGACTGTAGAAGGGCGTTAACCTTCTACCTTGACCGTATGCGAGAGCACAGAAGGGCTGTTCAGCTCTTCGTCTCTTATGACCCCAATAAGTTGGGGCTCCCTGTCTCCAAGCGTACCCTGTCCATCTGGATTGCTGACTGTATCGCTTGGGCTTACGAGGCAGCCGGCCTCTCGTTGGAAAGTCGAGTCACGGCCCATCGTGTTCGGGCGAAGGCTACGTCAGTGGCTTACCTCCGCTCTGTTCCATTGGCAGACATCTGCCGGGCCGCTACTTGGTCTTCAAGCCAGACTTTTGCGGCCCATTACTGCCTGGAGAGGGAGTCCCGTAGGGACAGTGCTTTCGGACAGGCAGTCCTCCGTAACCTCTTCGAGGTATAGGCAACTCCTACCCTCCATCCCGGATGTTGGGCTACCGGTTGGAGACGTATTCAGAGAAGATTCCTTCCTTCTGGGCTGCTGAGCTTGAGGGAGCTCATTTTTGCGCTTATGGTCTCCGGTAGCCTTAAGCTTGGGAGTCCCATATGTGAGGACTGACTTCCTGCTTGGTCCTGGAGAAAGCGTAGTTACTCACCTGTAACAGGTGTTCTCCAGGAGCAGCAGGAATCAGTCCTCACAACCCTCCCTCCTCCCCTTGGAGTTGCAGTTCTATGCTTTCGTTTTTTTGCTAATTTTTTGCTGTCTTTTAGCTATGTCATCTGACTGAGCAAGATGGCACCCTTGGGCAGGAAGAGGACCGCGCATGCGTGCTGCAATTCCCAAAGGCTTTCTTTGAAAGCTGGGGAAAATTGCTCCGCGAGGGCTCCGTCGGCGCCAACGTCACCCATATGTGAGGACTGATTCCTGCTGCTCCTGGAGAACACCTGTTACAGGTGAGTAACTACGCTTTCTCTGGAGGCGGAATGAGCCACCGGCTGATATTAATACTAATACGTCTGAGATCCGGGAAAGGGGAGGGATCGCACACCAGGCGCCCCCGGGTTTGGGTACACTGCAGTAGCAACGATTGGACTCTCCCGATTACGGGGGGTCAAGCCAGGGCATGCTCTGCAGCCCCTGGCCTCTCCTCTCACCTTGCCTGCCCACGATCTCGGCGACGTGCTCGGAGCTGGGCACAGGCACACACTCGGTCATGTTGACGTTCTTGCGGCTGCCGATGATGCTCAGTTGCTCGGCTAGGATGGAGTGACTCAGCTGGGGGAAGCTGGCGAAGAGGCCAGGCACCGCGCCGGGAGACGGGCTGCCGCCGGGCTCCAACATATGCAACCCTGCCAGCACTCCTCCACTGCCGCCGGTGCAATTAGGATCACGGTCCTCTTCCTGCTCCTCCTCCGCCTCTGCTTCCTCCTCTTGCTGTTGCCCAGTTTCCTCCACTCCTTTCACCCCTTCCTCCAGTTCCAAGATGGAGAGATCCAGGGCCAGCTTGAAGACTTCGTTGGATTGCTGCTGCTCCTCGCCTCCCTCCGGTAGCAACTCCAGCGGAGGCAGTAGCTGCTGCTCCCCCTGCTCTTGATCCAGTGGCGGCTGCTGCTGTTCCCCTGCAGCCTCCAGCCTGGCGCAGCCCATCTCCCCCTCCGGCTGGTAGATGGAGCTGGGCATGACAAGGAGTTTTTACGTCATATCCCCTCCCTCCCACAATGCTCCGCCCCCTTCCCAGGGCACCGCCACCATGCATGTGCTTCATCCCTCCTTGCCTCCCAGCTCTCTCCAGTCTCCGCTCCGGGTATGCGTGACATCATTCCCCGGCGCAATAATCGGCCGTGCGTGGGAGGGGGATGAGAAGAGAGGAGCAGGGAGGCAGCACACATGGTGCCTAGGAGCGATTCCGCAGGCTGCATAAAACTCTGTGGCAGGCCACATGCAGCCCGCAGGCCGTAAATTGCCCACCCCTGCTATACAGGAATTCAGGTTTAGCCACCAAAGACTCCAACCTTGAAAATAGAAAAACAAACTTATTTAAAGTTTTGCAAATCTAAGTCCTCATCCTGAAGATCCAAAGTTTGTGTCAACTTCTGCCCAAATACACTAGATTCAGCATCTGTATCCTCTTGGCAATAAAATAAAGTATCAAGTCCTGTAAATTTCCTCTTTCCCCTAACAGTAGCCAAACCTAGGTCTCTATTAGACAAAGAGGTCCTTTTATTAAATCCCGTTAAGGTTTTGCAATTAACACACTTTTTTAATGCAAGGTAAGTGCAAAATCTGCATGTTAACCACTGGTGATGTGACAGCAGTTAACATGTAAATGCGTATAGAAACTTAGAAACATGCCGGCAGAAAAAGACCACCTGGCCTATCTAGTCTGCCCTTCCAATCAACTACTACAATAGTCCTCTTTCTTCCTTTAGAGATCCTCTGTGTTTGTCCCATGTTTTTTTTTTAATTCAGATACTGTCCTTATCTCTACCTCCACGCATCTACTATTCTTTCCGTAAAGAATATTTCCACATATTACTCTTGAGTCTATACCCTTTCACTCTCATCCTATGTCCCCTCATAGCTGAGCTTGCTTTCAATCGAAAGAGGCTCTTCTCCTGTGCATTTATGCCACGGAGGCATTTAAACATCTCTATCATATCGCTTCTATCCCGCCTTTCCTCTAAAGTATATATATTAAGATCCTTGAGTCTGTCCTCATATGCTTTATAATGAAGACCACTAACCATTTTAGTAGCCATCCTCTGCACCGACTCCAACCTGTTTATATCCTTTTGAAGGTGTCTCCAGAATTGCACACAATACTCCAAATGAGGTCGCATCAAAGACTTATACAGAGGCAGTATCACCTCCTTTTTTCTGCTGACCATTCCTCTCCCTATGCACACAAGCATCCTTCTAGCTTTTGCCGTTGACTTTTCTACCTGTTTAGCTACTTTAAAATAGTGAGATTAGTGTTACGGGGTTATCCCTGTTCATGGCCTCCAGGCCTAGGGAATCTAGACTTCCCTGCTAATTGTTGTTCCTTGAGGAACTCCAGTCCAGTCCCACACCTCCGGAGGTAGTGCACCTCTTCCAGCAGCTTGGAGACTGATCATGTCATCTTTTGATGACTCCGGTATTAATACAGCAGGAACTGCCCACTAGCTCCAGTAACCTATTGACAAAGCAGACTCACAGGAGCAACAAATAAGTGGTCAAGAAAGCCAAGTAAAACTTTCCTCTACAACCACACTGTAAATTACTATTCCCCACCACCAGGAGAAGGGAACCCCCCTCCGTAGGCATAGGGACTTGCCTGAGATATCCCAGAATAAGGCCGAACGTGCCAAGCGAGCCCCTGGAACAACACTCCAACCCTCAGATTACTTCTTCCTCCCCTTAGCCTGATATCCCTGCAATCCCTGTCAGGCCGCAGACACCGGAAAAAAACTAGTCTGCGGGCACTCAGGGAGGGATCCGGGACAGGAATGGAGTTCCTTAAGGAGCAGCAATTAGCAGTTAAGTCTAATTTCACTTTCCTTATCCCTCCATTCCAGTCCCGCACCTCTGGGATGTAATAGAGCAGTATTAAATCACTGGGAGGGACCTGCCAGACTGGCCTGAAGAACCGCTGATTCGAACCGAGCATCGCTAGCAGCCTGAACATCCAGGTGATAATGCTTAGTGAAAGTGTGAAGCGTTGACCAAGTTGCCACCTTACAAATCTCCAGCGGCGGCACCAATGCATACTCTGCCCATGAGGTGGTCAGTGTCCTCATAGAATGCGCTCTCAACCCTGCCGGCACTGGTCTCCCTTTCAGGATATAGGCCGACGCAATCGCCTCCTTAATCCATCTCGAAATGGAAAACTTTGCCGCCATTTCCCCTTTGAGTGGACAGCCAAACAAATGAATAAGTGATCCGACTTGTGGCAGGGATCTGTTCTCTTGAGATAGCACCTCAGAACGCACCGGACATCCAACAGGCAAAACTGAGGTCCAGCAGAGAAAAACCTTCCGTGTTCCCCAGGACCGGCAAAGAGATGGTCTGATTCAAGTGAAAGGCCAAAAGCACTTTGGGGAGAAAGGACAGTACTGGCTAAAAAACCACCTTATCATTTGAGAAGGAGAGAAAAGGTTCCCGGCACGACAAGGCCTGAAGCTCCGAAATCCTGCACGCCAAGCAAAGAGCCACCAGAAAAACCTCTTTGAGGGTCAAGTCCTTTAAGGATGGCCTGCCGAGAGGCTCAAAACGGCTCCCCCATTAACGCCACTAAGACGAGATTCAGATCCCAAGGGGGCACTACTGGCTTCCTTGGAGGCCGCAGAAGCATCACTGGCTCAGGAAATGCGCTATGGACCTTGTCACAGTAACAGGCAATTGCCGCCAGCTGCACCCTTAAGGAGCTAGCCACTAGCCCCTTGTCGAAACCTGCCTGAAGAAAGGCCATATCTTCATCAGAGGCCTCGACATCTTGGGAGTCTGACCCCGAATGCCGTCGTGGTTCCTCTGAGAGGGGGCTCCCACATGGGAGCACAAAAGGAAGAAGAAGCTTGTGAGGGTGTCATCGGTGGAGGCCCCTGGGTCCTCGAGGGCCAGGTCATGTAGCCCTGACTGCCACCCCGGGCTCTCAGAGTCGGAGAGGCCATCCAAACTACCTCACATGGAGCCGGAGTCTCCGAGTCACGTAAGTTCTGTTGTCCTCGTGGACTCTCCTCCGGAAGAGCCGCCGTCAGGGCCCGAATCGGGGGCTGCTGAGTCTCCTGAGCTTGGACTCGGGCTGACTGCCTTGGAGAGCAGCTTGGCTACCTTCATGGAACAGCAGCCAGTGCTGATCACCGGTCTGACCGATGCATCTGCCCCGACCACTGGGACCTCGACGTCTAAGTTGACCCCGGAGACCGAGCCGATCCTCGAGTCCATGAAGTCTCGAGTTGATCCTCGGTCAAGGTCCCCCTCGACCTCCCTTGTGGGGCCGAGGTCGTTGACGCCAGTGCCCTCGGCGTCAGGGCGGGTGGCACCGAGGCCCACATGACCGGAGCCGCTCGACTCTGAGGGAGTCGGCGTGGGAGACGGAGGACGAAGAGTCTCCTGACACCTACTGGACCTGGTGCATCCCATCAGACTCACCGGAATCCGAGTCTTGGAGAAGGTCCCCCCCCCCCCCCCGGAGGATACCCGGCTCTCAGACTTCGTGAGGGACATGGCCTTGGCGCCGGTTCTGAGCAAATGGGTCAATTCCATTTATCGAGTCAGTAAGAGCCCTGGGTTCCAAAAGGTGCAGCTGCCGCACAATTCCATGGTTTTGGAATCGGCCATGCACCGCCTGAAGAATCAGAAGATGCACTCCTTGCTGCCCCCCGGCTGGGAGGCCCGGAACCTAGATGCCCTCAGTAGAAAGTGCTTCCAGGGCTCTATACTATCTTGCCATGTCCAGACTTACCAGCTGTACATGGGCATGTACTTAGGGGACCTGGCAAAGGAGATTGCAGGGTTCTCAGATGGCCTCTCCGAGGAACCTTTGCAGAGGTTCAAGGCCTTGTCTACAGGGATCCGGGAGTGCTCGAAGTTCATCTCTCGAGCAGCCTATGATGGCTTCGAGGCTTCGGCCCGGGCAGCTGCAGCCGGCATCGGTGCACGCCGTCAGGCCTGGCTACAGTTATCGGACCTGGAGTCATCGGTGCAGGACAAGTTGGTCGATGTCCCGTGCCGAGATGACAACCTATTCGGTAAGCCCATGACTGAAAAGGCTGCAGAAATCGAGACTGAGACTCTCACCAGGACAAGGCTGTCCAGGAAGACATCTGCCCCTTCTCAAAAGAAGAAGGGCTCGGGAAAGAAGCCCTTTTTCCCGGGGAAGGGTGCTGCCTACAAAACCTACCCTCAGTATCAGGCCTCTGCAGCTCCCCAACAGGGCCAGCAGACCAAGGGGCAGGGGCATGGGCCCCATAAGCAGAAGACCCCCAAGCCGCCAGCTCCGGCTCCTGCACAGCAGGGAGCGGGATTTTGACTCCCACAGCATAGCCTCCGCCGGTGACTCAACAGCACAGGAGGTTGGCTGACCCTGTACGCCTACAGCCATCACAGGGGATACCTGGGTACAGCGCATCGTCCAAAAGGGCTACATGCTCCACTTCCACCAGCTACCCCCCTCCTACTTTCCAGGGGAGCCTCCCAGACTCCCTCTACACAGAAACCTCCTCTTTCAGGAGTTGGCAAGTCTTTTAAGGGAACAGGCGGTGGAACCGGTGCCTCACCACCTGACAGGGCAAGGCTTCTACTCCAGGTACTTCCTGGTACCAAAAAGGACAGGAGGCCTCCGGCCTATCCTAGACTTGCGAAACCTAAACAAGTTTCTGGAGAGGGAAAAGTTCAAGATGCTTTCCCTTGGGATACTGCTGCCCTACCTCCAGCAGGGAGACTGGCTATGCTCCTTAGACCTAAAGAATGCTTATACATCCTCATTCATCCAGACCACAGATAATATCTCAGATTTGTGGTGGGAGGAAACCATTTTCAGTACAGGGTACTTTCCTTTGGCCTAACCTCTGCCCCCAGGGTTTTCACCAAATGCCTGGCGGTGGTGGCGGCTTATCTCAGGAATCAGGGAATTTTTGTCTTCCCATACCTGGACGACTGGCTCATCAGGGGCCAGAATCTCCAGGAAGCTCGACAAGCCACTCTTCGCACTGTCTCTCTTCTTCAGCATCTGGGCTTTGTCATAAACTACGCAAAGTCCACTTTGCTCCCCTCTCAGAACCTAGAGTTTATAGGGACAAGATTGGACACTCTTCAGGCAAGGGCTTACTTGCCTGAGGACAGGGCCCACAGACTGATGGACTTGACCAACCAGTTCCAAAATAATTCTCATGTTTCCGCCAGGCACTACCTGCGGCTCCTGTGCCACATGGCATCCACTGTACATGTGACTCCGAATGCCCGTCTGCACATGCGGGCTGCTTAGTGGTGCCTCAGAGCTCAGTGGTCGCAGGCCACAGGTGACCTCTGAGACAGAGTAAAGGTGTCCAAACCGCTTTTGGACTCCTTACAGTGGTGGCTATATCTACCAAACCTTCTCGGGGGGGGGGGGGGGTACCTTTTCAGGATTCAGCACACACAAGGGTGTTGACGACCGACGCTTCCTTAAAGAGCTGTGGGGGGCACATTGCCAGGGCATGTGCACTCAAGGCCTGTGGTCTCCTCGGGAAGCCACGTAGCAAATCAATCTTCTGGAGCTGCGAGCAATCTGCTTAGCTCTGCAAACATTTTCTCATGCCCTTTCTCACCAGTCTGTCCAAGTTCAGACGGACAATCAAGTGGCAGTGTTCTACGTGAACAAACAAGGGGGCACGGGGTCTAGGCTCCTATGTCAGGAGGCACTGTATCTCTGCTCCTTTGCAGTCAAACAGGGTATGTTTCTCCAGGCAGTTTATCTACCTGGTCAGGAGAATTTCCTGGCAGACAAGCTAAGCAGGATTCTCCAGCCTCACGAATGGCAGTTGAATCCACTGGTGGTGCAGCGGATCTTCCTCCGTTGGAGGCTTCAGTCCATCAATCTCTGCTAGTCCACTGAACCATCAGCTGCCCAGGTTCTGCTACAGACAGCCGCATCCCCTGAGGATGGCAGCAGACGCTTTTCTGATCTCTTGGTCTACGGGCCTCCTGTATGCGTTTCCTCCCACACCCCTGGTGGCCCGAACTCTGTTCAAGATTCTCTGGGACAAGGCCTCGGTGATTCTGGTAGCCTCCAGATGGCCGAGACAGCCATGGTTTCCACTTCTGCTGCAGTTGGCGGTGGAAACTCCGTTCCCTCTGGGGTTGCAACACGATCTCCTGTGTCAAGAGCAGGGTTCCCTTCTGCACTCCAATCTCAGGTCCCTCAACCTGATGGCCTGGCTGCTGAAAGGGTAGTGCTAGCTCCCTTACTTTTGCCTAAATAAGTTGAAGAGGTGATATTGGCCTCTAGGAGGCAGTCCACAAGAAAGTCCTATGCCCTCAAGTGGTGTCGGTTTACAGTGTGGTGTGCTCAGCACAATGAAGATTCTTTCTCTTGCCTTGTGCCAGTAGTACTTCAGTATTTACTTCACCTTTCATACTTAGGCCTTAAGTCTAACTCTGTTCGGGTCCACCTCAGTGCTTTGTCAGCGCACCACTCACCGGTAGAAGGACAGTCTCTCTCGGTTCACCCCTTGGTGTCCAGATTTCTCAGAGGTCTGCTTCTTCTCAAGCCTCCGGTTCGTCCACCGGCAACTGAGTGGGATTTGAACGTGGTCTTGCAACAACTTACTCGCCCACCGTTTGAGCCGATGGCTACTTGCAACAACTTACTCGCCCACCGTTTGAGCCGATGGCTACTTGCCATTTGCACTTCCTCTCTTGGAAAGCGCTCTTCCTGGTGGCTTTTACATCGGCCAGACGTGTGAGTAAGCTACAAGCTCTGGTTTCTGATAGACCGTACACACGGTTCTATAGGAACAGGGTGGTCCTACGGACCTATCCCAAGTTTCTCCCTAAAGTGGTCTCCTCTTTCCACCTCAGTCAGGAGGTGGTTCTTCCGACCTTTTTTCCCAGGCCGCATGCCAGTCGGGCTGAGACAGTCTTGCATACCCTGGACGGTAAGAGGGCATTGTCCTTTTACATAGAACGTACGCGAGAGCATCGAAGGGCTGCTCAGCTCTTCGTCTCCTTTGACTCTAATAAGATGGGGTTACCTGTCTCCAAGTGTACGTTGTCCACTTGGGTAGCAGATTGTATCGCCTGGGCGTATAGGGCAGCCGACCTCCCCTTGAAGGGTCGAGTCACGGCCCACCATGTCAGGGCGAAAGCCGCGTCAGTAGCTCATCTCCACTCTGTTCCATTGGCAAACATCTGCCGGGCCGCAACTTGGTCTTCAAGCCAGACTTTTGCAGCCCATTACTGCCTGGAGAGAGAGTCCCGGAGGGACAGTGCTTTTGGACAGGTGGTACTCCGTAATCTCTTTGAGGTTTAGGCAACTCCTACCCTCCGGCCCTTGTGTTGGGCTACCGTACGGGGGAGTTCTCAGAGAAAATTATTCTCATGGATGCTGAGGCTCTTCAGATGGAGCCATTTTTGTCAGCTTGGGTTCCCGGTAGCCTAGAGCTGGGGAGTCCCATATGTGAGGACTGACTTCCTGCTTGGTCCTGGAGAAAGAGTAGTTACTCACCTGTAACAGGTGTTCTCCAGGAGCAGCAGGAATCAGTCCTCACGACCCTCCCTCCTCCCCTGGAGTTGCAGTCATATACTTCATTTAGATTTTTTGCTGTCTTTTAGCTATGTCATCAGACTGAGCAAAGGTGGGGAGGGGACCGCGCATGCGCGCTGCATTCCCAAAGGCTTTCTTTGAAAGCTGGGGAAATGCTCCGCACGGGGGCTTCGTCGGCACCAATGTCACCCATATGTGAGGACTGATTCCTGCTGCTCCTGGAGAACACCTGTTACAGGTGAGTAACTACTCTTTGCCTTCACTATGGCAGCAGGTCCATGCCAAGCCATAAATGCGCCCTGTGTAACTTGCAAACCTGGCGCCCCCCCCAATGACATCAGACTTTTGTCATTTCTCTATCCCTCCATGCCCAGCATAGCCCTTCTGCCCTATCCCCCCCATGTCCAGCATCTCCCCATTTTACCCCACCTCCTCATATCCATCTGGCCCCCCCCCACTCGCTGCATGGCCTGCCCTTGCCCCACCGCCACTTTTCCTATTCCCTTGGCAGCGGTGGCAACAGCAGACCTCCATTGAAAAAAAATACAGGTCTTTCTGACTTCATGCTTGCATGGCTAGTCTGATGACTCCCTCCTGTGACGTATGCTTGTATCAGAGGAGGGAGGGACCAGATCAGCCGTGGAAGTGCGGCATTGCAAAGACCTGCATTTTTAAAAAAAAATTGGAGGTCTGCTGCCACCACTGCCCCCAAGGGAACAGGAAAAGCAGCAGTGAGGCAAGGGCAGGCCAAGGAGGCAGTGTGGAGGGGAGCTGAGGCCGGCGGTCGGCAACCCTAAGTGCGCCTCTATTTTTTTGTACCCTGTGCAGCTGCACTGCTTGCACAGGCCTAGGTACGGAGCTGTGTCACAGCCACAAGAATTAACTCCTCTTCTGATATTGAAATCTGGTCAAGAAAAGACTCCACAGAATATTCAACAAACAAACCACTTTGTGACTCTAAAGTAGTTGATGTAGGTAATACTGAGTAAATCTGTCCACTGAGTTTAGATGATTGAATAACCTCTGGACTTTGAGCCAATGTACCAGATGAGAGGACCTCCATCAGTCCATGGATTTAACCCCCCAATGAACTTTGTTTCATTAAAAAGGAAAGCAGGACCATACCAAGAACTGTGCAAACAGTGCAGCCACCCAGGGCACAAGTATGGAAAGGGTGCTGATGCCATCACTAGGCTTCCAGGAAACCCGACAAGAGCGAGTCACAGAGGAAAGTAGACCTCTCATGTGTCTCAGCAGGAGAAGCAGGTAGTAATCCTCTTATGCTTATTTAAGGAAAAAATGCAGAGCAACTGAGGAGCATGCCACACACAGGACCAGTTCAATCTGCCCTGTTGTTCCTTCTCACTATAATATCACCATCTCCATCAATCAAGACAAGCCTGCCTGCTAGTATCTCTACCAGCCTTATAATACTAGCAGGACCAGCTGCTTGCATCGGGAGATGCTCGAGCTGAGGAGATCATCCCTTGCACTGTGATTGGATCAGAGCTTGAAGGACTAGAAAAAGGGACTGCTACTTCTGGAGAGAGATCTGCAATTGTGAGTATATGCTTCTGGGAATTTTCTGAAAGGACTTCTTTGTATTAAAGCTAATTAATCTGTGAACACAGTGTTTTTGTTAAATCAGTCAGGGCCTAGTAACAGGAGTTTAAGTTTAAATTTAAAACACAGAAGAGAGCTTTCTGGTTAAATTTAGAACCTTAAAACACAGAAGAGAGCTTTCTGGTTAAATTTAGAACCCAGCAGAAAGCTTGTAGTTTAAATTTCATAATAAGTCAGAGCCTAGCAGCAGCAAAGAGCTGTAATTTAAATAAAATCAGAATATAGTTTAGCATAAAAGGCAAAACAGGATGCCACTGGGGGGAGGAGTTAATTCAAGATGGCTGCGGTGTGTTTTTTCCACTGAGACTCTATGCCTAAGAGGAAGGGGAAGTTGAGGGTTCTTCCCTCAGAGCCGCAACTACCCAGTGTTGGTCCAATGGACCGTTTTGTCACCTTATCCACGGAGAAAAAGGAGGAGATTCGAGCCGGCTTGGCTGCGCCGGTTGTCGAGGCCACGTCGCTGCCGTCGGAAGGTGAGATTTCTCTCTCTCCTGCAGCGAGGACTCCTCCACCACGCCCGACTGCGATGAAGCCTGCCTCTGACCCTGTGACGTCGGTGTCTCCCGAGGTGGGGGCACCGAGTGTGGAGAGGGCGCAGATTGAGGAGATGAGCTCATTGACCCCCGATAGTCTCGGGGAGGTATCGGGTGGAAGTTTGGAGCCGTGTACCTCGGAGGACTTTTCTCCCCCGTTGTCTGTGTCAACGCTGTTGTTTCCTTTACCAGTATTGAGTCGTCCTCCCGTGTTTACTTTGGAGACCATATGGGAAGCTATTTCCTCGCTTTCTTCTTCAATTAATGCACAATCTTCAGCTATGATGACCCATGTCTGTGAAAACGCGGCTAACATACAGAAGAATGCTGTTAATGTTGATTTGGCGTTATCTGCTTATGAGCAACTTAAGGTGCAGAATACTGCTTTCAGTTCTCAGCTGGCCACAGTTTCTGATGCTTCGTCTGCTTTGATGAAAGATAATGGATTACTTCGGTATAAGCTGGAGGTATTGGAAAACGCTTCTAGGGCAGCGAATTTGAGAATTCTGAATTTTCCATGTATGCCTGGGGTGACGGCCCTTGATATGTTTAAACGCTACCTGAACGAAGTTTTGAAAGTTCCTGTGGACTTGATACCACCTCTTACTAAGGTTTATTATTTACCACGTTTAAAGAAGAAGGCTGAAACTGGTGAGATGTTATCCCAAGTGAACTTTAACGTTCTAGATGTGACCGGTTTACTCGAGGACACTGGGGGAGGGGTTTCCTCTATAGTTTCTTCGACTTTATTTGTTCAGTGTGCTTTAATTTCTGATAAAAACTGGCTTCTGAAGATGTTCTTTAAGAAACGATTGGAAAACTTCCTAGGGTTTAAACTTTCAATGTTTCCAGATTTGGTTAAGGAAACTCAAAAGAGGAGGAAACAGTTTCTATTGTATAAGTCTGGTGTATCACAAATCGGGGGAACGTTTTTCCTGAGATACCCATGTAGATGTTTGGTGTTATATAAGGATTTGAAATATGTATTTACTGATCCTAATGATCTTAATGCCTTTATTAATGCTAGACTCTCTGAGGTTGTTCCATCTGAGTAACACTACTTACCATATTGTAAGTCCTCCTAGATGTAATTCCGTGGTTCCCGCAGCCACCTTGTATTTTTTATTGTTGTTTTCTTTGCCTTTATTGATGTGTTTTCAGTCAAAGGCTTCGATTTGGCTGAATGTTTTCCTTTCTCTTTCCCCCGATTTAACGAACTGCAACAGTTTATGTAATTCATTGTTTCCTAGTTTATTCATTTTCCTGTATTTGATGATTCTTCATACTCTGTAATCTGGTAAGGAATTTGTATTCTTTGCTGTATAATTGAAAACTTATATAAATAAAAAATTAAAAAAAAAAAAAAGGCAAAACAGGGTCAGTACTCTTTGAGCAATAAATAGTCTTCTAGAGACCTTTACAAAGAGGCCTTCTACCTAGGGGGCAAGAGACCTGTGAAACATTTTCAATAGGTGTTAACATCTGGTGGCAGGTCAACAGGCCATTTTGAAAGACTCCTTCTATCCAAGCAAGGACTGTTAATCACCCAGGAAGTTGGTCACAGCTTACCTTAGCAGCACAGGACAGGGTACTTGTGTAGCAGCCCTCTTTTAATAAGTGTTATTTCCCTCCCTCCCTCCCTCCCTCCCAACACCCACCCACCCCTGGGATAATCATAGCTTTATAGGTACTTACACATCTTAAAGGAAAGGACGTGCTTTCAGGTGAAGCTCGTTATCCAAATCAGTCATATACTAAGGACCTGAGATTAATTAAGCTTCAGGTGAACAAGGTATATTAAACGTATTAGGTACAATTTTATTAGTATAAATATCCATAACAACCCTTAGTAAAGTAAAGAACTTAAAGATCTAAACACAAGTTTAAAACTAAGATGCAGACAACAGTCCAGCAGCAAGATGGGGGCTTTCCAGTCTTTTGCATTGAGTGTCACATGTATGATTTTCTCCCAGTTGGTGAGAGGTCTTATGTGTGCGCTAGGTGCAAGGAACTCTTTGCTCTCAGGGAACGAGTCCGTTCTCTAGCGGCTAGAGTAGCAGATTTGGAAGACATAAGAAAGACAGAGAGGTACATAGACGAGACCTACAGGGATATAGTCCTGAAGTCCCACCTCCAGTCTGGCAGCATCCCTGTTGCCATGGAGGAGAGAGGTCACGTGACAGGAGAGCATCACCCTGGTGTGGCAGGAAGTGATCCTGTAACTAGGACCTGTCCTCCAGGTGATGTAAAACCCTCTTGCACCAAGGAAGTTTCTCCAGGGCCATGTGCTCATGAGGGAAGGGTTAGGACAGCAGTTATAGTTGGTGATTCGATCATTAGGCATGTAGATAGCTGGGTGACTGGTGGACATGAGGATCGCCTGGTAACATGCCTGCCTGGTGCGAAGGTAGGGGACCTCACGCGCCACCTAGATAAGGTCTTAGATAGTGCTGGGGAGGAGACTGCTATCTTGGTACATGTCGGTACCAATGAGATAGGAAAATGTGGTAGGGAGGTTCTGGAGGCTAAATTTAGGCTTTTAGGTAGGAAGTTGAAATAAGAACATAAGATATGCCATACTGGGTCAGACCAAGGTTCATCAAGCCCAGCATTCTGTTTCCAACAGTGGCCAATCTAGGTCATACGTACCTAGCAGTTTCCCCAAGGGACACAGGTTCCACAATGCTTGTACTGGTTCAAGCATTGATATCCTGGGTCCCTTCTTAATAATGGTTTATGGACCTTTCCTCCAGGAACTTGTCCAGACCTTTTTTAAACCCAGCTACACTAACAGCCTTTACTACATCCTCCGGTAACAAATTCCAGAGTTTGATTACACTTTGAGTGAAAAAATATTTTCTTTTATTAGTCTTAAATAGTTTACCCTGTAGCTTCATTGCATGTCCCCTAGTCTTTCCATATTCTGATAAGGTAAACAATCGATCTACGTTTACACGTTCCACTCCGTTCATTAATTTATAGACTTCTATCATATCTCCCCTCAGCCGTCTCTTCTCCAGGCTAAAGAGCCCCAACCTTTTTAGCCTTTCTTCATAGGAGTAGCCTTCCATCCCCTTTACCATTTTGGTGGCTCTTCTCTGAACCTTTTCTAAAATCGCTATATCCTTTTTAAGATACAGCGACCAGAATTGCACACAATATTCAAGGTGCGGTCTCACCATGGAACGATATAGAGGCATTATAATATCTTTTGTTTTATTTCCATTCCTTTCCTTATCATACCTAGCATTCTATTTGCTCTCTTGGCCGCCGCTGCACACTGGGCCGAGGGTTTTAACAAGGTATCCACAATGACGCCTAAATCTTTTTCCTGGGTGGTGGTTCCTAATGTGGAACCTTGCATCGTGTAACCATAGTTTGGGTTGTTCTTCCCTAGGTGCATAACCTTGCACTTCTCCACATTAAATTTCATCTGCCATTTTGATGCCCAGTCTTTCAATTTATCAAGATCCTCTTGGAATTTTCCACAATCCTGGGTTTTAACAACTTTAAATAGTTTTGTGTCATCTGCAAATTTGATAACCTCACTTGTTATTCCACTTTCCAGGTCATTTATGAATATGTCAAAAAGCAGCGGACCCAGCACAGATCCCTGGGGTACACCACTATTTACCTTTCTCCATTGGGAAAATTGGCCATTTAGCCCTATCCTCTGCTTTCTATCTTTTAACCAGTTCCTGATCCACAGTAGTACACTGCCTCCTATCCCATGACTCTTTAGTTTTGCCAAAAGTCTCTCATGAGGGACTTTGTCAAAGGCTTTCTGAAAGTCCAGATACACAATATCAACCGACTCACCTTTGTCCACCTGTTTATTCACTCCTTCAAAAAAACATAACAGATTAGTAAGACAAGATCTTCCTTGTCTAAAGCCATGTTGTCTGTCTCCCATTAGGTCGTGACTATCTACATGCTGAGTAATTTTATTCTTTATGATGGTTTCTACCATTTTTCCCGGTACTGATGTCAGGCTCACTGGTCTGTAGTTTTCCGGATCACCCCTCGAACCCTTTTTAAAAATTGGTGTTACATTGGCGATCCTCCAATCCTCAGGTATTAGAGATGATTTTAATGATAGTTCACAGATTACTGATAGCAGGTCTGCAATCTCAAATTTCAGTTCTTTCAACACCCTTGGATGTATACCATCCGGCCCAGGTGATTTGCTACTCTTCAGTTTATCTAATAGTTGTAAGACATCTTCCCGATGTATCGATATTTCCTTCAATTCTTCCACACCTTTAAATACCACTTCAGACATGGGTAACATCCCTACATCTTCCTCAGTAAAGACCGAAGCAAAGAATTCATTCAGTCTTTCCGCTATCGCCTTGTCGCCTCTTAGTGCTCCTTTAACCCCTTTATCATCTAATGGACCAACTGACTCTCTCACAGGTTTTTTGCTACGAATGTACTTGAAAAGGTCTTTATTATGCGTTTTTGCTTCCGCAGCAAGCTTCTTCTCATATTCTCTCTTTGCCTGCCTTATCAATGCCTTGCATTTGACTTGCCAGTGCATGTGCTGTTTCCAGGTTTCGTCGTTTGGCTCTTTTTTCCATTTCCTGAAAGATGCTTTTTTGGCAACAACAGCCTCTCTGACCTCACCTTTAAACCATGCTGGCAGTTTTTTGGACTTCCTTCCACTTTTCTTAAAGCGTGGAATACAGCTGGTCTGGGCTTCCAAGATAGTATTTTTCAACAACACCCAAGCTTGATGTACGTCTTTAACTTTGCAACTGCTCCTTTTAGTTTTTTCTTAACTGTTTTCCTCATTTTATCATAGTCTCCCTTTCGAAAGTTAAAGGGTAGTACTGTGGATTTCCTTACTATCCCTCCTCCACTAATTAAATCAAAGGCGATCATGCTATGATCACTATTGCCAAGTGGCCCCAACACCCTTATCTCTTGCACTACATCTGGTGTTCCACTAAGGACTAGGTCTAATATTGCTTCCCCTCTGGTTGGTTCATGAACCAGCTGCTCCAAGAAGCAGTCATTTATTTCATCTAGGAATTTTATCTCCCTAGCATGTCCTGTTGTGACACTGACCCAGTCGATGCCGGGGTAATTGAAATCACCCATTATTATTACTGCACTGTAGCGTTTGCTAGCTTCCTTGATTTCTTTGAGCATTTCATCATCCATTTGTTCATTCTGGCCAGGCGGACGATAGTACACCCCCACTGCCATCGCCTTCCCCTTTTTACATGGAATTTCAATCCATAGAGATTCTACAGCAAATTTTGTTTCTTGCAAAACTTTAATCCTTTCTGACTCAATGCCCTCTCTAACATAGAGCGCAACCCCTCCACCAATTTGGTCAACTCTATCATTACGATATAGTTTGTACCCAGGTATCACAGTGTCCCACTGGTTGTCCTCCTTCCACCATGTCTCTGATATTCCAATCATATCTAACCTCTCGTTTAGTGCTATATATTCTAACTCTCCCATCTTGTTTTGTAGACTTCTAGCATTTGCATACAAGCATTTTAGAGACTGTATTTTATTCATATTAATTTGGCTGTTGGTAGACATGGGTAATTTGGGATCTTTAAGTTCTGTCTGCTCCATACTCGAGGGCATTTGGGCTACTTTACTCTTTTTTGGAACCTCTCTGCTTTTTGTAGTATCCTTCAAGGATACATTCTTCCGAACCATGCTCTCTTGGGCGACTGTCGGCTTTCCCCTATTATCTAGTTTAAAAGCTGCTCTATCTCCTTTTTAAAGGTTAATGCCAGCAGCTTGGTTCCATCCCGGTTAAGGTGAAGCCCATCCCTTCGGAAGAGCCCCTCCTTTCCCCAGAATGTTCCCCAGTTCCTAACAAATCCGAACCCCTCATCTCTGCACCATTGTCTCATCCACGCATTGAGACTCCGGAGCTCTGCCTGCCTTTTGGGTCCTGCGCGTGGAACGGGAAGCATTTCGGAGAACGCTACCCTGGAAGTTCTGGATTTCAACTTCCTACCTAAAAGCCTAAATTTAGCTTCCAGAACCTCCCTACCACATTTTCCTATGTCATTGGTACCGACATGTACCAAGACAGCAGACTCCTCCCCAGCACTATCTAAGACCTTATCTAGGTGGCGTGTGAGGTCCGCTACCTTCGCACCAGGCAGGCATGTTACCAGGCGATCCTCACGTCCACCAGCCACCCAGCTATCTACATGCCTAATGATCGAATCACCAACTATAACTGCTGTCCTAACCCTTCCCTCATGGGCACTTGGCCCTGGAGAAACCTCCTCGGTGCGAGAGGGGTTTACATCACCTGGAGGACAGGTCCTAGTTACAGGATCACTTCCTGCCACACCAGGGTGATGCTCTCCTGTCACGTGACCTCTCTCCTCCATGGCAACAGGGATGCTGCCAGACTGGAGGTGGGACTTCAGGACTATATCCCTGTAGGTCTCGTCTATGTACCTCTCTGTCTGTCTTATGTTTTCCAAGTCTGCTACTCTAGCCTCTAGAGAACGGACTCGTTCCCTGAGAGCAGAGAGCTCCTTGCACCTAGTGCACACGTAAGACCTCTCACCAGCTGGGAGAAAATCATACATGTGACACTCAATGCAAAAGACTGGAAAGCCCACATCCCGCTGCTGGACTGCTGTCTGCATCTTAGTTTTAAGTTTGTGTTTAGATCTTTAAGTTCTTTATGTACTAAAGGGTGCTATGGATATTTATACCACTAAAACTGTACCTAAGAAGTTTAATATACCTTGTTCACCTGAAGCTTAATTAATCTCAGGTCCTTAGTGTATGACTGATTTGGATAATGAGCTTCACCTGAGAGCACCTCCTGTCTTTTAAGTTGTGCAAGTACCTATAAAGCTGTGATTATCCCAGGGGAGGGTGGGTGTGGGGAGGGAGGGAGGGATATAACACTTATTAAAAAAGGGCCGCTACACAGTACCTTGTCCTGTGCCGCTGAGGTAAGCTATATTCTGATTTGATTTAAATTATAGCTCTTTGCTGCTACTAGGCTCTAACCTATTAAGAAATTTAAACTACAAGCTCTCTGCTGGATTCTAAATTTAACCAGAAAGCTTTCTTCTGTGTTTTAATTTGAAACTAAAAGTACTTTGCTGATGCTAGGCCCTGAGTGACTATGAAATTTAAACTACAGCTGTCTACTGGGTATGAAAGCTAACCAGAAAGTTCTCTTCTGTGTTTTAAATTGAATCTTAAACTGTTGCTACTAGGCCCTGACTGATTTAACAAAAAAAATAGTGGGTTCACAGATTAATTAGCTTTAAAAGAAAAAAAATTCCTTTCAGAAAATTCCCAGAAGTATATACTCACAATTTCAGATTTCTCTCCAGAAGTAACAGCCCCCCTTTCTAGTCCTTCAAATCCAGAACAGCATTCTCCGAAATGCTTCCTGTTCCACGCGGAGGACCCAAAAGGCAGGCAGAGCTCCGGAGTCTCAATGTGTGGATGAGACGATGGTGCAAGGATGAGGGTTTTGGATTTGTTAGGAACTGGGGAACATTCTGGGGAAAGAAGGGGCTCTTCCGAAGGGATGGGCTTCACCTTAACCGGCATGGAACCAGGCTGCTGGCATTAATCTTTAAAAAGGAGATAGAGAAGCTTTTAAACTAGATAATAGGGGAAAGCCAACAGTTGCCCAAGAGCGCATGGTTCGGAAGAATGTATCCTTGAAGGATACTACCAAAAGCAGAGAGGTTCCAAAAAAGAGTAAAGCAGCCCAAATGCCCTTGAGCATGGAGCAGACAGAGCTTAAAGATTCCAAATTACCCATGCCTACCAATAGCCAGATACAAATGACAGATACAATAGCCAAATATTAGACATAAATATATACATAGATACAAATAGATAAATAAATACATAAAGACAAATAAATACATAAATAGATACCAATAGCCAGATACCAATAGCCAGATACAAATGACAGAGCTCCAGAAGAGTAATGGAATGACATCAAGAAGATTGTGTTGGAAGAAAGCAAGAAGTCTCTACAAAAGGTGAAAAAGAAAAAACGGCCAAAATGGATGACGGAAGAAACTCTGAAAATTGCCCAGAAACGCAGAGAAGCTAAAGCCAGAGGAGAAAGAAAGACAATCACAGAACTCAGAGATTTCCAACGTGTAGCAAGACAGGACAAGGAAAACTACTACAATAACGCATGCAAGGAAATAGAAGCAGAAACTATTAGAAGACGAATAAGATCGGCTTTCCTAAAGCTACGAGAGTTAAAGAAAAAGTTCCAGCCTCGAATTGGAATGTTACAAGATGCTCAAGGTTCTATGTTGAATGATGCTGAGAAGATCAAGAAAAGGTGGAAGGACTATACAGAGTTTTTATATAATAAAGATCAAGTGGACCAACAGCCGTTTCAACCTGTACCTTATGATCAGGAACCATTGGTGATGAACGAAGAAGTTGAAGCAGCATTGAAAGCCTTATCAAAGAACAAAGCACCAGGCATTGATAGCATTCCCATAGACGTATTACAGCAACCTGATGCAGCCTTTACCGTACTTACAAGACTCTGCCAAGAAATATGGAAGACAACTTCATGGCCAACTGACTGGAAAAGATCTATCTTTATACCAATACTAAAGAAAGGTGATCCAACTGACTGTGGAAATTATCGCACAATCGCTCTGATCCCACATGCCAGCAAGATTCTACTGAAGATTATTCAAACGAGACTACAACCATACCTGGAACAAGAACTACCTGAAGTGCAAGCAGGAAAGGGCGAGGAACGAGAGACATCATTGCGGACGTGAGATGGATCCTTGAAAAGACTAAAGAATACCAAAAGGATATCTATTTATGCTTTATCGACTATAGCAAGGTTTTTGACTGTGTAAACCATGAGAAACTCTGGGCCACATTAAGCAGCATGGGTATACCAGAACACCTGATCTTACTCTTGCACAATCTGTACATTGATCAAGAAGGAATAGTTTGAACGGAACAAGGAGAAACAGAATGGTTTAAAATAAGCAAAGGTGTAAGGCAAGGCTGCATACTTTCCCCCTACCTGTTTAATTTATATGCAGAACAAATCATCATAGAAGCAGGATTG
This sequence comes from Ichthyophis bannanicus, assembly GCA_033557465.1. Classification (NCBI taxonomy): domain Eukaryota; kingdom Metazoa; phylum Chordata; class Amphibia; order Gymnophiona; family Ichthyophiidae; genus Ichthyophis; species Ichthyophis bannanicus. Next base: position 240,766,050 of record CM066035.1, on the reverse strand, counting down.
TATGAAGACAACAGAGATGTGAAGATTGGTGGAAGACTCATCAACAACCTTCGCTATGCTGATGATACCACATTACTGGCTGAAAGTGAAGATGATCTGAAACATTTACTTCTCAAAATCAAAGAACATAGTATCAAAATGGGCCTGTACCTTAATGTAAAGAAGACAAAGATCATGACAACTGGCATAATCAACAGGTTCATCTTTGAAGGAGAAGAAATTGAAATCTTGAACAACTTTAACCTACTTGGATCAACTATCAATAAAGAAGCAACAAGCAGTCAAGAAATCAGACGACGTATTGCTCTTGGCAGAATGGCTATGAAAGATCTAGATAAGATTCTCAAGAGCAGAGATGTCTCTCTCCATACAAAGATGCGACTTGTTCAAGCCATGGTATTTTCAATAACATCATATGGATGTGAAAGCTGGACAGTGAATAGACAGGAAGAAAATTGATGCCTTTGAATTATGGTGCTGGCGGCGAATACTGTGTATACGATGGACTGCCAAAAGAACAAACCAGTCGGTACTAGAGGAGATCAAACCTAAGCTTTCTTTAGAAGTTCAGATGACGAGACTTCGATTTTCATACTTTGGACACATCATGCGAAGAAAGAGATCATTAGAGAAAGACATCATGCTTGGCAAGATAGAAGGTCAACGCAAAAGAGGAAGGCCAGCAATGAGATGAATCGATATAATAACAGCAGCTACGGGTACCAGTCTGTCAACAATGAGCCGCCTGACTGAAGACCGAACACAATTTAGGATAGCTATCCAGAAGGTCGCCATGAGTCAACTCCGACTCGACGGTACTTAACAACAACACCAATAGCCAGATTAATATGAATAAAATACAGTCTCTAAAATGCTTGTATGCAAATGCAAGAAGTCTAAAAAATAAGATGGGAGAGTTAGAATATATAGCACTAAATGAGAGGTTAGATATGATTGGAATCTCAGAGACATGGTGGAAGGAGGACAACCAGTGGGACACTGTGATACCTGGGTACAAACTACATCGTAATGATAGAGCTGATCAAATTGGTGGAGGGGTTGCTCTCTATGTTAGAGAGGGCATTGAGTCAGAAAGGATTAAAGTTTTGCAGGAAACAAAATTTGCTGTAGAATCTCTATGGATTGAAATTCCACGTAAAAAGGGGAAGGCGATGGCAGAGGGGGTGTACTATCAACAGCTTGGCCAGAATGAACAAATGGATCATGAAATGCTCAAAGAAATCAAGGAAGCTAACAAAAGGTACAGCGCAGTAATAATAATGGGTGATTTAAATTACCCCGGTATCGACTGGGTCAGTGTCACGGCACGACATGCTAGGGAGATAAAGTTCCTAGATGAAATAAATGACTGCTTCTTGGAGCAGCTGGTTCATGAACCGACCAGAGGGGAAGCCATATTAGACCTAGTCCTTAGTGGAACACCAGATCTAGTGCAAGAGATAAGGGTGTTGTGGCCACTTGTCAATAGTGATCATAGCATGATCGCGTTTGATTTAATTAGTGGAGGAGGGATAGTAAGGAAATCCACAGTACTAGCTTTTAACTTTCGAAAGGGAGACTATGATAAAATGAAAATAGTTAAGAAAAAACTAAAAGGAGCAGTTGCAAAGGTTAAAGACTTACATCAAGCTTGGGTATTATTGAAAAATACTATCTTGGAAGCCCAGACCAGCTGTATTCCATGCTTTAAGAAAAGTGGAAGGAAGTCCAAAAAACTGCCAGCATGGTTTAAAGGTGAGGTCAGAGAAGCTGTTGTTGCCAAAAAAGCATCTTTCAGGAAATGGAAAAAAGAGCCAAAACGACGAAACCTGGAAACAGCACAAGCACTGGCAAGTCAAATGCAAGGTATTGATAAGGCAGGCAAAGGGAGAATTTGAGAAGAAGCTTGCTGTGGAAGCAAAAACGCGAAATAAAGACTTTTTCAAGTACATTCGTAGCAAAAAACCTGTGAGAGAGTCAGTTGATCCATTAGATGATAGAGGGATTAAAGGGGCACTAAGAGGCGACAAGGCGATAGCGGAGAGACTGAATGAATTCTTTGCTTCGGTCTTTACTTAGGAAGATGTAGAGATGTTACCCATGACCGAAGTGGTATTTAAAGGTGCGGAAGAATTGAAGGAAATATCGATACATCAGGAAGATGTATTAGAACTATTAGATAAACTGAAGAGTAGCAAATCACCTGGGCTGGATGGTATACATCCAAGGGTGTTGAAAGAACTGAAATATGAAATTTCAGACCTGCTATTAGTAATCTTTGAACTATCATTAAAATCATCTTTAATACCTGAAGATTGGAGGATTGCCAATGTAACGCCGATTTTTAAAAAGGGTTTCAGAGGTGATCCGGGAAACTACAGACCGGTGAGCCTGACATCAGTACTCGGAAAAATGGTAGAAACCATCATAAAGAACAAAATTACTCAGCATGTAGATAGTCATGTCCTAATGGGAGATAGCCAACATGGCTTTAGACAAGGAAGATCTTGTCTTACTAATCTGTTATGTTTTTTTGAAGGTGTGAATAAACAGGTGGACAAAGGTGAGTTGGTTGATATAGTGTATCTGGACTTTCAGAAAGCCTTTTGACAAGGTCCCTCATCAGAGACTTTTGGCAAAACTAAAGAGTCATGGTAGAGGTGGCAGTGTACTATTGTGGATAATGTACTGGTTAAAAGGTAGAAAGCAGAGGGTAGGGCTAAATGGGCAATTTTCCCAATGGAGAAAGGTGAATAGTGATGTATTCCAGGGATCTGTGCTGGGAGCACTGCTTTTTGACATATTCATAAATGACCTGGAAAAGGGAATAACGAGTGAGGTTATCAAATTTGCAGATGACACAAAACTATTTAAAGTTGTTAAAACCCAAGAGGATTGTGGAAAATTCCAAGAGGATCTTGATAAATTGAAAGACTGGGCATCAAAATGGCAGATGAAATTTAATGTGGACAAGTGGAAAGTTATGCACCTAGGGAAGAACAACCCAAACTATGGTTACACGATGCAAGGTTCCACATTAGGAACCACCACCCAGGAAAAAGATTTAGGCGTCATTGTGGATAACTTGTTAAAACCCTCGGCCCAGTGTGCCGCGGCAGCCAAGAGAGCAAATAGAATGCTAGGTCTCATAAGGAAAAGAATGGAAAATAAAACAAAAGATATTATAATGCTTCTATCGTTCCATGATGAAACCGCACCTTGAATAGTGTGTGCAATTCTGGTCGCTGTATCTTAAAAAGGATATAGCGTTATTAGAAAAGGTTCAGAGAAGAGCCACCAAAATGGTAAAGAGGATGGAAGGATACTCCTATGAAGAAAGGCTAAAAAGGTTAGGGCTCTTTAACCTGGAAAAGAGATGGCTGAGGGGAGATATGATAGAAGTCTATAAATTAATGAACGGAGTGGAACGGGTAAACGTAGATCGATTGTTTATGTTATCAGAATATAGAAAGACTAAGGGAATGCAATGAAGCTACAGGGTAAACTATTTAAGACTAATAAAAGAAAATATTTTTTCACTCAACGTGTAATCAAACTCTGGAATTTGTTACCGGAGGATGTAGTAAAGGCTGTTAGTGTAGCTGGGTTTAAAAAAGGTTTGGCCTAGTTCCTGGAGGAAAGGTCCATAAACCATTAAGAAGGGACCCAGGATATCAATGCTTGACCCAGTACAAGCATTGTGGAACCTGTGTCTTTTGGGGAAACTGCTAGGTATGTATGACCTAGATTGGCCACTGTTGGAAACAAGATACTGGGCTTGATGGACCTTGGTCTGACCCAGTATGGAATATCTTATGTTCCTGAGTGGTGGGGCATTTAAAACTCAGTGCACTGTGACTTTCTCTATGGAGATACTAGCGGGACCAGCTGCTCACATCGGAAGATGCTCGAGCTGTGGAGATCATCTCCTGCATTGTGAGTGGATCAGAGCTGCTCCTTCTTGAGCATTGGGGCATTTAAAACTCAGTGCACCATGACGTTCTCTGTGGAGATATTAGCGGGACCGGCTGCTCATATCAGGAGACGCTTGAGCTGTGGAGATCATCCTCTGCACTGTGACAGGATCAGAGCTGCTCCTTTCTGAGGGTTGGGGTATTTAAATCTCAGTGTGCACAGTGGTTATGCAGCCGTGGGTGCGCATCCAAAGGGGCGTATCCTAAGAAGCATATTCTGCCCCTTGGGAGCTCCTTTGGAGCACTAGAGGATGTTTGCTACCTCCTTTCACAGTAAGATGGGCAAGCGGAAAGCAAAGAAGAAAGGACTGGAGCTGCAGGTAGTAGTTAAGGGTTCTATGGATCATCATCTTGTAAGTACACCCCTGCCTGGAGTGTCATCTGTGTGCACTAGTTATATCGGATCTCTGTCTGATGTTTCCTTAAGTTCGTGGTCTCATAACCCTCCCCCCCCCCCCCCCCAGCCAAGTTTGCTGTCTCCTGCGTTTACCTAGTTTTTCCCTCTTGGTGGGGATGGAAGTGGAGCTTCCGCCTCCACATCCATACTTGGTTCAGCTCAGCAGACGTATGGATTGTTGGATGATGTAGAACATCCCTATCTGGCACCTGTGTTGTTGCCACTGACTATTTCACTATCAGTTGGGTCTGACATTGACTTTTTGGATATTTCCTTGAAAGATGTTTTAGTGGCAGTAGAGTGGGTGGAAAGGTTTCTCCTGGGCTCTCTCTCCCAGCTGTGTGATTTCACTCGGGATGCTGCTGCAGTTTTGCGCTGCCATTGTGGCTCAATATCAGCTTTGGGAGAACGGACCCAGAAGTTAGAGGGTTCTTTGGGTAATATTCAGGTTGCGGATGCCTCTTTTGTTAAAGAAAATGTATTGCTTTATAACAAATTAGAAATGCTGGAAAATCGTTTACAGTCACGGAACCTTAGGGTTTTGAATTTCCTGGTTGTTCGCCTGTTATCGCCTCTGGAGCTCTTTAAAAAAATATGTAAAAGAGATTTTGTTATGTAATTCTTTTGATGATTTGTATATTTCCTCTATATATTATATACCTCAGTCTGTTGTTAGAGCTTCTTAGGAGGGTTATGACCAACCAGTGAATTTGGATGATATACATTTATCACAATCTTTGGAGACTTTTTTAGAGTTGTTCACTAATCGGGCGACTTTGCTGGTAACATTTAGTACTGAGAGGGAGAAAATCTCAATAATGTAATAATTACCTGCTAATTGTTGTTCCAGGAGAAACTCCAGTCCGGTAGTGCACCTCCTCCAGAAGCTTGGAGACTGAGCATGTTATTTTTTTTGACAACACTAATGTATATATGCAGCTGGCACCGCCCACCAGCCCCAGTACCTATTGACAAAGCAGACTCAGAGGAGCAACAAATAAGTAGTTAAACATGCAACAAACACTTCTACATCTAAATAAACTAGTACCCCTCCATCCCCTGGTAAGGATACCCCGTCCCCCCTCCAGGGTGGGGAGGCCTACCTGTTGAGCGCCTGAGCAACTCCAACCAGTGGGAAGCGAGCAACCAACAGCTCTTCTGGTCCACCCCTCCCCCAAACACTGATTACACACCCCTACCTGACTCCCCCTGGCCACTTCCTCCACCAAGGGAACCAGCTTCAGGACCGGGGTGTGCATAGATTATCACAGAAAATACTCAGGCAGGGTTCCGTGACTGGACTGGAGTTCCTCAAGGAACAACAATTAGCAGGTAAGTCTAATTTCTCTTTCCTTATCATCCCTCCAGTCCAGTTCCGTACCTCTGGGATGTATCAGAGCAGTTAAACTAATGGGAGGGACCCGCACAACTAGCCTGAAGCACTGCCGATCTGAAACGAGCGTCCCCCACCGCCTGGACATCCAGGCAAGAATGTTCAGATAAAGTATGTCACCCTACAGATCTCCACCGGCAGAACTAAACTATACTCTGCTCATGAGGCTGCCTGAGCCCTCGTGGAATGCATCTGCAACTGCTCTACCCTTCAAGATGTATACAGGCGTGATTGCCTCACTGATCCATCTGGAAATGGAGGCTTAGCTGCCGCCTCACTTTTGCGCGACCCACCAAACAGAACCAACAGATGGTCTGATCTCCAAAAGGACAATGCCCTTTTCACATACCTTTACATCCAAGTGGCACAGCTCTGGAGTGGCAGAGCCCATATCCACTCTCACCCACATCCACACTCGCCAGAGCTGGTAAGGAAACTGCCTGATTTACATGAACTGCTCACACCACTTTGGGCAAAAATGAAGGTTCCTTGGAGAAGGAAAGGAATGGTTCCTGGCATGACAGGGTTCAAAGCTCCGAAATCCTGCATGCCGAGCAAATCGCCACCAGGAATACCATTTTCAGTCAAATCCTTCAGGAAAGTTCGACTCAATGGCTCAAAAGGGTTCCCCAGACAGCATCGTCAGCACCAGATTGAGATTCCAAGGCGGTAACACTGCCTGCTTTGGCAGACGGAGATGGGTCATTGCCACTAGAAAGCTCAGCCTGTCTGGGTGTGTACCCAACGGCACCCTTTGGACTTTCCTGCGATTTATTTTTATTTATTTATTTTATTTAACATTTCTTATATACTGCTTTTCATGATATCAAGGCGGTTTACATTGAAGAAACTGAAATGACATTGAACTTTCTTCTTCAACTTCGCCCTTTCAAGAGCCATGCCGTAAACGATAATTGATCCACCTTGGGCATACGAAGCAGCTTCTGCGTCAAGAGGTCCTTCCAACCAGAAGCCACCACAGTCAATCCGCCAGTATCCGAATCAGGTCAGCATACCACTGGCACCTCGGCCAGTCTGGTGCCACCAGAATTACAAATCCCTGGTGCTCCTCTAGCCATTGCACTAACCGGCCTATGAGCGCCCACGGGGAAAAACAGAGAAGACCCTCTTTGAGCCACTGCTGAATTAGAGCATCCAAGCCCTTGGACTTCCTCTCTTCTTCTGCTGAAAAACCGGCAGGCCTTGGCCGACTCAAACATTGCCATTAGGTCCATGACGAGTGTTCCCCATCGGCAGACCACCTGCTCGAACACCTCCTGATTGAGCTGCCACTCTCCAGGGTCCATGCGTACTTGGCTGAGGTAGGCTGCCGTCACACTGTCAACTCCTGCTATGTGCGTTGCCGATTAATGCCTGGAGACGAATCGCTGCCCATCTGAACAGCTTTTCAGCTTCCTCCTCCAGGACTGCACTGCCTGTGCCTCTTTGCAAGTTGATGTAAGCCACCATGGTTACATTGCCCGAGAGGACTTGGACCACCTTCCCCTGCAACCATGGCTCAAAGATTTCTACCACGAAGGTCACCGCTCGCATCTCGAGCCTGTTGATCGACAACAGGGCCTCCTGCAGACTCTTGTCCCTGAACAAAGCATCTTTCGCAATGGACTTTCCAACCTGACAGGCTGGCATCGGTCAGAGGAACCCACACCGGGGACTCCTTCCAGTCTCCCCACATGCAGCCATCAACTGAGGGCGATCCTGACGCTCCGCGGGCAGGGGAGTACTTGGGACAGGGTTTTACTTTGATGGAACCATCGACTGAGCAGAGCCCTCTGCAGCAGTTGCATGTGCACCCTTGCCCATGGGACTAGCTCGAGAGTGGCTGCCATGGTCCCTAGAACCTGCAGATGCCGCCACTCTGATGGTCTTGCCATCTTCAGGACCTGCCGTATCCACTGTGCCCAGCGAACCGGCAGGAAAATCTTGCTCACGCAGGTATCAAAGCACATTCTCAAATACTCTAGCTCCGGGGTCGGCCGTAACTGACTCTTGGCCAGGTTGACCCTAACCGAGACTTTGAAGGAACTCTCACCCGCGCTGTTTCTCTTTTCGCTATCATCCCTGGACTTCGCCTGGACCAGCCAATCGTCTAGATACGGGTGGACAAGAACCCCTTCCTTGTGGAGAGTTGCCGCCACCACCACCATGACCTTGGTGAAGGAATGGAGGGTGGTCGCCAGACCGAAGGGCAATGCTCAAAACTGGAAATGGCCCCTTGGCATAGCAAAGCGGAGAAACTGCCAATGTTCTGGATGGATGGGAACGTGCAGATAAGCCTCTGTGAGATCGAAAGTCGCCCAAAATCTCCGCTTCCTACCACCATTATTGCTATGAAAATGTGGTACCCGGAGACCGTAGTTCATGCCGTTGAAGTCTAGAATTGGGCGAAAGGAACCTTCCAGTTGGGCACCACAAAATACATCAAGCATCGACTGCAGATATACTGGTCTCACGGAACCAGTTCCATGGCTCTCAGCTGCAGGAGACAAGTCAAGGTCTCTTTGACTGCTGCCAACAACGCTGCGCCCACTTTGGGTGATCAGAGGAGCTCGTTCTTGCTCCGGCAGCGGGTATAGGCGTGTCATGCATTGCACCCCTTTAAGGCCAACCTCTGGCAGAACCCACTCATCCTGGAACATCTGTCATACTACTCCATGTATTGATAAGAGTTTCTGCGATTTCCGTAGCGCCTGGAACAGCCGATCCTACAGCACCTCTTCCTCTGCCGGGAGGTTAGAATGGATATTCAGGGCCTTGAGGGTCTCCAAGGTACACAGAGAATGTGAGCCCTTTGGGGACGAGGAATTGTATCAGTATCTGCTTGTGGTGATTGTAATCCGCCCTAATAGCCTTCAGCCTGGGCAGTATATCGAGAAATTGCATAAACATAAGCATAAAGATGAGCACTGGTAGCTCCTCCCGGCGGAAAACCCAAACAATCCGGGCCTGATCCTCCTGTTCGGGGCTCTCTCCTTCTTCCAACTTCTCCTGCAGATCTAACTCTGTGTCAAGGTCTTCCCCATTCAGCCCCTCTGACAACGACGATTGCTGCCACTCCTCTAAACCTCTAGCCCGCTTAGACACCACCACTCCTGACTAATGCTCTTTTTGCATCTGACATCCCCTTAGCCCTGTGTTCCGGGGCTGAGGAACTACTTGGTAGGCAAAATGCCTTCTGCAAAAGTAAGAAAAACTCCGGTGAGAACTCCCCCAGGAGCCCTACTGCTCCCTGGGCTCAAGGGGTTGATGGTCCGGGCATCGTGCAGGGACTGGGGGCCGGATCCGTTGAAAGTAACATGGCGCCCCCTGCCCCCAAGGTCTCTTGCAACCGGGAGGAACTCTCTTGCCTCATCTCATCCTGCAGGTCCCGCTCCCATGACAGCCTCTTGCGTGCAGTTTAGGCAGATGCCTGCCTCCGAGACCACACCACATCGGGGACTGCATATCTTGAGGATTTTTAGATTAAGATACAACACTGCAGCACAAAGATATGAAATGGACCTTGCCCTGATCTAATCAACCGACACGTTCTCCGAGTAAGTTTACATTTTTCTTCTAATACTACAAATGGCTATAAGGGAGTACAGCTTCCCTTACAAGCAATATTACAGATTTAATAGGTACATAATCTGGGCTTAGAGACAAGAGATGATCATGTCAGGTTACTCACTGACCATAGACAGATGGAAGGATTTCATTTGCATCCAATCCACTGACTGACTATCTTTCAAATTACATACGTTTCTTGTATGCAGGTACTTCCTGTTTTCCACAGAGCTGTAGCTGCTACAAACCTATATGCAGGACCTCTTTTTTTTTTTTTTACACTTATCTTTATTTCTGTCTCTGAATTTTATCTGATGTACCTATTAAAGTAACAGTGTCTCAATCAATTGCCAGTTACATCACCTGACCTAGCACAACAGCCCTCTGAAAATTCGCCCAGCAACAAACAATGGCCTATCTGATTAGGCCTTTCCCACATGTCTGCATCAAGTCATTGTGCATTGAATCAGTTTTGAGCTGTATAACACAAGGAATGCTTAAGGATTAAGTGGGGTTCATGCCCCTTGATACCATCCTATACCAGGCACTGCAGTCTGGCTGGCATGGTGGGAAGGGCTGGGGGCACTCCCCAGGAACACCCTCATTCTGTACCTGAGTAGATAAAAGGATCCCCAGCACAGTGCACCTCCAGTCTCAGGCACACAGCACTGGAGTACTTGAACTAAAATAAAATCAAACCAAACCAAAATCTAACTAACTGAAATTAAAAAGAAACTGCAAATGGCCCCCTAGGAAGAGGCTGCTCTGTCCTGCTTTATTCTCCGGTGGCTGCCTCTCCCGGGCACCCAAAACACAGCAGTGGGTTAAACACATGCGGGCCTGAATAAGAAGAAATCATGCCTAAATGCAGCAGGGGGAGTCTCCCACACTGCTGCCGGCTCCCAAACATGCGGCTGCAGGCCACTGTTTTTCTCCTCGTGTTCTGGAGGTTGCTAGGGGTTCCTGCTGTCCTCCCCCCCCCCCCCCGCCACTCTTACCTTGGAGCCTCTTTGCCGCATGGCTTTTCTACCCCTTGCGCTCAGCCTTCCTTCCCGGCTTCGGTGCTGAGGGGGGTGACTTGGGGCTGCCAGCTTTCACTCCTGTCAAGCAACTGCAGCCCCTGCAGCGGCTCCTCACCCGATAACGGGTTCAGGAGCAGCCAGAAGTCTCGGACTGAGGAAGGCCCCCACAGAACTCCCCCCCCTGAAATTCTGGGGTGAGAGGGGGAAGAAGGAATATCCTCCCCTCAGCCTTGTTGTCCCCCGGGTTCTCTCTGTTCCTTCTGATTTTTTTTTTTTTTTACTTCTGCCTTTAAAAGCAAAGAAACCTGCACCTTAACAGGGGAAATAAAAGCAAACTCTAAGCCTATCTCCTTAGTTGTCTCTTCAGTGCTTGGAGACAGCTTACTGGGGCTGGTGGGCGGTGCCAGCTGCATATGTACACTAGTGCAATCAAAAGGATGACATGGTCAGTCTCCAAGCTGCTGGAGGAGGTGCACTACCCAGAGGTGCGGGACTGGACCGGAGGGATGATAAGGAAAAAGATGCCCTTTTTGTGATCAGTCCCTGCCTATGTTTCCCGATGTCACTAAAGCAACACAGCTTTGTCGGAAATCTTTCTTGCAGTTAAAATCTAAGGTTCTGGAGATTGGTGGAACATTTTATTTAAAATTTCTATGCAAATGTTTGATAACTTATGCTGGCAATGGGCATATTTTTACAGAGGTCTCTCAGTTGGAACAGTTTCTTTTGGATAAGCCTTCTTCTTAATTGAAGTAGGGCATTATGGGCTGGTTGGGATGTAAATTGGGGTTAGTAATTTGTTGGGATGTTTCTCCTGCTATGTGATCTCCCTTAATGTGGACTTTAGTGGTTATTTCAACATTGTCTGTATTTGTGATCTAGTGTTGTTCTTTTGTCACTTCTTCTTGCATGTATTCATGTATAAAGTTGAGAAATAAAATAAAAAAAATAAATAAAAATAAGGTAGATCTTGAAATTCTGCTTAGGAAATTTGAGTACTTTTATACCCTCACAATTTTATTGTCCTATTCTAGTAAATTTAAGAAGCACTTTAAAAAGGTCAAGGGTGATTGCCATCAGAAAAAGGAATGTGACAAATAAATATTTTCTTATTATGTAGATTTATTTTATAAAATAAATTAAATATAATCACCACAGATAAATGCAAGTTATCTTTGCAGTGATAACAATATCATAGAATTCTGAAGCTCTCCATAAAGAATGGCTTTGAATAAATATAAAAACCTAGCTTACAGGGAAACCTACTTAAAAAATCAGAGAGAGAATCATTAGCAGCAAGGCTTTTACCATAAATCACAGTACAGAAACTGTAGTTTTATTGCTGGTGCTTTTCTGTATTTTATTCTGTCCTTTGTGCACATTTTATTGGATCCAGCTATTATAATGACTTCCAGTGTCTGATCAGACTAGAAAAGAGGAACAAAGCCCTGTGACATCTGGGGTCCCGACACAAAGCTCCATGGATAATACTTAATAAGCAAGTATGAGGACCTCAGTAAAATAGAAGCTCCAGCCCTTGTGTATATTTAAAATTGACTGATAAAGGCATACCCCTTTTCCGAGGTTTCTGCCTTTAAGGACACAAATCCTGGCATAGTTGCTTGTTGTCAGCTTTGGGAGTTACAAATCTGAGCATACAGACTGCAAACAGCAAACCGCAAAGTGGATTACAGTGAGCACATTTTTTAAACTGCCAGGAAGTACTGGACTGACTTTGTCAGCAACAGTGAGGTAGCCTCTTGCATCAGAACAGCAACAGTGAGGTAGCCTCTTGCACCCTCTGTGGTTGGTTGAATCCTTCTGAGATTTTTTTGAATTGAGGGAGCCAGTTGCTTTCTAACTGGCCTTGGTCTAGGTAGCAATGAAGAACTGCTCCTGTTTTGGAAGAGAAAACCTTCCAGAGTTCCAATCCTTGAACTCAGACTTGGACTCAGAGTGGAGGAGTGGCCTAGTGGTTATAGCAGCAGGCTAGAGCCAGAAAGACCAGTGTTCAAATCTCACTGGCATTCCTTGTGGCCTTGGGCAGGCCACTTAACCCTCCATTGCTTCAGGTACAAACTTAGATTGTAAAGCCTTTGGGGACAGAGAAATGCATACTGTACCTGAATGTAATTTGCCATTGATCTTCTCTTGCAAAGGCATGAGCTAAATACAAATGATAAATAAAAAGCAGCAAGGATTTATTCTGCTCCAGCTCTGGGTCAGAGTTCAGAAGGAAAAGATTCTACATTTTCTGACAACCCTACAACTTCAAGGTTCCCTTGGGAAGAGGTTGAGCCTTGCAACTACCAGACACCAAATTGAACTGCCATCTAAAAAGTGAGATAGATCCATAAATAAACTAAAGAAAGATGGATTTTTTTCCTAGCTGGAAATGGCACCAAGGATTTGAATGGCACAGGGCATGTACCCAGATCGAAACAGAATTTATAATGTGGTAGGCGACGGCCTATGATCCATGCTAATTGAACTAAGCAGACAGGCCTGAGCAGCTTGACCTGTAACTGAAGCCTGTAGTTAGGCCCAGAGGAATGAAAACCCCCCTGAATGATGACACCATAGAATTGAAACTTAACTCAGTTTAACTGAACATAGCTAAGCAGAAACGAAACTTAGAAAATAAAGAAAAACAAGTTTAATTGGTACTGATAAGGTGTGCTATGCTTCTATGGAATTAATTAACTCTGCAGAGAGCAAGGTCACAGTGCCTCTGCTTCCCATATGTTTTAACAAGCTCAGCGACCTTGGAGGAGAGAAGTAACAAGTTGGAGACACTGACCATTGTAATTGGGACTAGAAGGGGGGCAACCAGGTGCTGGGCCCAGACCAGAGTCCCGATTGGGTAGCCATATCAGTACCGGGACCAATAGATGGGTGAGAGGGGTACTGGGACCAATGAAAAGTTTGCCTATGCTTAGAATGGACAAGAAAGCTATAAAAGTTGTTGTTTTACTAGAAGCCATTGCTCAGCCATTTTGAAATTGCTTATTGCTTGAGCCATGTGCACATTAAACTGGCTTGGATCCTTGAAAAGACTCCTGGATTTATTTATTGCATGCTTATCTGCTGCTACAATAATACTTGTGCAGCATTCTCAAAAATCATTGGGTTTCAAATACCAAATTGACTACTTTAACTGGGTTAAAAAAAGTGCCTTGGTTTTTGTTTTCAGCCAGCAATCCAAACTTTTAATTTAGATTCTCTACCAGTTTAACTTAATTGCTGATTTATTTTGAAATATATTATTTAATGATTATATTTCTGTCCTTGGTTTGCTGTGGTAAATATCTGTATTGGTTTTTCTTTGTGAGCTGGCTCTTGCTCATAAGAGTAAAATAAAAGATTTGGTTTAATTATTTTTTCTGTCTGTTTTTATTCTGAACATAGTACATTATACCACAGAGTTCAGTACGCAGTATTTCATTTAGAGTTAAACAATCTCACTACATATGATATAAGTCCTTTGAACCCTGTAATTTCCAGGGGCAAGAACACCATGTCTAAGCACCAAAAATCTCCAGTCTCCTGAAGGATTTTTGGGGCTTGTCTCCTATAAGTTTTAAGCAACTGCAGGGCAGAAAAGGCAGCCCCAGGTTACACAAGTAAGCATGCTATTGATGAACTAGTTAAATCCATCCATGGAGCAGCATAGGAAAAGCTCAACTAAAGGATAAAGTTCTTCTATGAGCAAGGAAATGATAATTCAACCCCAGGAAAAAATGTGTTATTCAAATAGGCTAAGGGTTATCAGAAAGTCTGGGTAGATTCCTAGGGCAGAGTTCTGGGAAGCAATTGGACTAGAATTTCATAACTGCTGTTGACTATATCATATACATAGTAACATAGTATATGACAGCAGATAAAGATCAGTATGGTCCATCTAGTCTGCCCAGCAAGGTGGCAAGAGTAGGTGCCATTTGCTGCTCCGTGCAGGTCCCCATGACTTTGTTTAGGGGTGTACCCACCGCTCCGTGTAGGTCACCCCTATTTGTTCAGATATAAGAGATAGTTGTTCTTATTTTGATTTTATCCTGTTGCTATAAAGGGATCCACTGTGTCTATCCTATGCCATTTTGAATTCTGTCACTGTGTTTGCCCTACCACTTCCATCGGGAGGGCATTACAAGCATCCACCACTCTTTCATATCAAATCTCTGATTTAGAGACTAGAAAGACAGTTTGTATATTTGGGAGAGACAAATGAGTAGTAGGTTTCAGAAGGCTATAAGGGTAGTCTTCTTAAGAAAAATAGAACTTCCAAGTACATGTGTTAAGTAGAGAAGTACAATAGATTGTGTATATCTTTTACATTCACCAAAATCCTTAGGATTCATAATCCTATGCATGTCTGTTGTATGTTTGAGCAGCATATGTCTGAAAAGGCTTACATGTATGTAGAAAGGATATAATATGCAAGGATATGTATGTGACATGTAAACAAATGAGTGTGTGAATGTGCATGGCTGACATTAGGGGGTAGTAAACAAGGCAATTACCCTGGGCCTACGTATTACAGTGGGGCCTTAATTCTTCCAACTGAAGAAGGTATATTCTGCAGGTGGGCTTTGGGGCCCCCTTACTAGTTTCTGATAGTAAAATACACAAAGGCAAGTAAAACAAGACTCACAGTATGATAAAAGAGATTAGAGGTCATTTTTTAGAAGCCTTGTGTGGAATTTATATGGCATTTATGTGTAAATGCCAATATTGCAGTACCTTTATTTATATATCTAAATGCTATGGAATATACAGATTCAATGGGGGCATGTTCGGAGCATGACTTGGGCAGTCCTGCAACTTATCTGTGTATTCTCCATAGGGATGTGCATTCGTTAGCATGCGTTCAGTTCATTTGGATGCCTTAAAAATTTTTAGTGTGCACAAAATCAATTGTATGCACATTAATCTATGAATTAATGCATGTGCAATTAATTTACATGTGTAAAAATGTTCTAACAAACATTATCAAAATTAATATGTGAAATGAACGGAAAAAACACCTAGATGTCCTATGCAAAATGGTACCTGTACTAGGATGTGAAAAACTTTGCAAATGGCTCTTTGCATGTAAAAATGCCAAACAATTTATTATGGTTCAATAGAAGTTATTCCTACAAGGTTTTACAAAATTGTGAATACAAATCAGGAGTGAAACAAAAAAAAGTGTAACAAAATTACAAAAAAATAAAAAAATATTAGATATGATATATCTTCATAAACATCATAAATCAAAAATTGAAACTATACATATAAAAAATCATTCAAACTACACATACTGTAAAGGACCATTCGTAAAACTCAATATGACTATGTTCCAGCTCTCGCCTGCATCAGGATGGAATGTTATTCAATATAAATATTGTAAATTCTTATAATTCTTATGACCCCAGTTACTGATTTTGCCCTGTTATCCAAGTTTTATTCCCCTGTTTATTGTAACTCAGACGCTTGCTTATGGTGCTGAATTTTTGTTCGATGTAAACCGCGCTGATGTCAAAGAGTGCGGTATATAAGAAATGTAAATAAATAAAATATAAAAAAATAAAAATAATACCAGAAATGTTGGCATAATCACTTTTTCAGGGGTTCCTGAGGACGGGTTGAGAACCCTGTTGTATTGACTAATATAACCTAGGCTAAAAAGCAGCACAGTATTTTAGAACAAACTAAGTTTTAACACATTTTGGCATAATATCCAATAGAAAAAGAGAAGAGGATTTGTTAGATCTAGTTTTCCTATTTTTACATAGGCATAATCAAATTTTAGATAGAAACAAGAAATTCCTCCTAGAATGAAATGGATTTCTTCTCCGAGATACATGTAGACTGTGAATGTGTGTATGTATGGATTAAAAAAACCAAGCACCCCTGTCATTGCTCACTCATGGCTTGTCTTGAAAATCTGGTCTGGATAGGATAGGATAGCAAGCGAAAAGGTTGTTAGAGACACACCCACACAGTAGTAGTAATAGTAGAGAGATCTTATAAACCATCTTTTCCTTTATAAAGTAGGCCAGAAAACAGAAACCTGTCTTAGGGTCCCTTTTACTAAAGCCTGTTAGCTGGTTAATTTGTGTTGTAACTGTGTGGTAAGAGGGCATCAGGAACACTAATGCGTTAAGGGGTCCAAAACTGCATGTTAAAACTCTTATTAGCTGGCAATTGTCGAACAGGGCGGGAAATGAGCACAGCTTGGGCATGGAAAGCACCATACCTCTGGTGCCTAGGCAATAGCCATGCTCTCAACTGCAAACATGCGGCTCTTAACATGGGTTCACTTAACAACTCTTCTATAGGAATCCTTGAGTGAATATGCCTTGGTGAAGCGCATGTTAAGCAAACCTTTCAAGTGGTGTTTATTTATTTAACCAGTTTTATATACCACCTTATCCTTCAATCAAAGTGGTTTACAGTATAACTTGATTAGGTACATTTAAGAGGGTCAGGATAGGAGGGGGACATGAAGGCAGTGGGATTACATGCATCTATACAACTTTACAAGAATGCCAATTGTGGGTTGAATGCAATAAGGTTCATAGCCATGTCTATGGACTCTGGGAAGGCCCATAGTATTCTGTGAAAAGTATGGTCTTTAGCATCCTTCTGAAGTCCTTGGTATTGCTCATGGCTCTGATAACATCAGGCAGTGAGTTCCATATGCCTGATAGTGTTCCATACGCCCGATGGGTGTGATGGTGCTCTTCTGGACGTGGCTTGACTGGTTCTTTGGTATTCTGCAGGTGTGATGTTCTTGTTTTCCATGCTGCTTCGCCTAGGCCTCATGCTGGTGACTTTGGTTATTATGTTTCGAAGGGCAGTGGCTGAGATGTTGTTAATGATTTTTAATATATTTAGGATTGCTTGTATCTTGCGCGAGTATAGATGGGCAACCAGTGTTAGGTGCTGCAGTATAGGTGTGATGTGTTAATTTCTTGCTGTGTTTGTAATGATCTGGGCTGCTGTATTTTGCACTAGTTGAAGGGGGTGGACGGCCTGTTTAGGGAGACCCTGGTACAGTGAGTTACCATAGTCCAGTATAGGAGTGATTGCTTGACATACTGTGCAGAAGTGCTCTTAATTTAGGATCGGTTTGAACCCCCTGATGAGTTTCAGTCTATGGTATGCCTTTGCAGCTGTTTTGCTGATATGAGTCTGAAGGTTCAGATTTTTGTCTAGATTAATGCCCAGATATTTTGCTTCATCTTTCACTCTTCTAGTTTTATCCTAGATGCAGATTTTTAGTGGTGGGTTGAAGGTGGTACTTCTGGTGATGAACAATGCTTCTGTCTTGTTGTAGTTCGCCGACAGGTTGTTGTTAGTGAGCCATATAGTCATCTTTTCCAGCTATTTAGTTATGGGCATCAGGTCTGGTGCATGTATGTTGATAGGAGTATAGACCATGATATTGACTGCATATATGTGGTAGTGCATCTTGTGTTGCTAATGATATTGCATATGGGCTGTATGTAAAGGTTAAAGAGGATGGATGACAGGGCGGAGCCTTGTGGGATGCCTTGCGGAGAGTCGAATTGCATTGATTCCTTATCACATTTTACCTGCTGAGTTTGGTTGCTGAGGTATGACTCAAACCATTTTATTGTGTTGTTGCGCAGTCCAATTTCATGTAGGCGTTGTAGCATTATGTTATGGGAAACCATATCAAAGGCAGCCGATATGTCCATAAAGATTAACAGGAATCCTTTTATAATATTGTCAATGCTTCTTATAAGATTGTCAGATAGGGAAGTTAGCAATGTTTCAACATTGTACTATGGTTTGAACCCATGCTGATGGATGTCCAGAGGTGCACTGAGATCAATGTGGTCCTGTAGCTGCTTTTGGACAGATTTTTCAATGACTTTCGCAATGAATGGAAGGTTGGAGATCGGTCGGTAGGATTTAGTGTCTGCTGGATTTAGGGGGTCATTTTTGAGGACTGGTTGTATGATTGCTTGCTTAAGGGGAAGCGGCATGTTGCCCTGTTGAAGGGACAGCTCCAGTCTTTTGGATGTGCTGGCTTAGTTGTTCCTTTGAAGCTTTGATCCATGCCACCGGGCAAGGGTTGGCTGTTGAGGTTGTCGTGTTCAAGGAGTCCACTATATGTTTGATCTGGAACACTGAAGGAATGGAGAAGTCATTCCATGTAATCTGGTGTCCTGCGGTTGCTAGATTGTTCCTTGTGGGGGGTGGGATTTAGGGTGAAGATCCTGTGTTTGTTGATTATAAAGTTTGCAAACTTTTGCGGGTCTATGTGCTGGACATCCTGCTGTGCTGTGTCTCTAGTGAGCTTCTGTACGATACTAAAGAGCTCTCTTGGTCTGTTCACTGACTTCATAATGGTGTTGGTGTGGTATTGTTGTTTGCATTTGTTGATTAAATCATTGTATTCCATCTACCTGGTTCTGTATTGGAGCTTGTTATTCTCCAGGACCAAGCAGGAAGTCAGTCCTCACATATGGGTGACGTCGGCGCCGACGGAGCCCTCGCGGAGCAATTTTCCCCAGCTTTCAAAGAAAGCCTTTGGGAATTGCAGCGCGCATGCGCGGTCCCCTTCCCGCCCAAGGGTGCCATCTTAGTCAGTCTTCTTTTTTCCGCGGAGCCCTTCAGACGTGCCCGTCTTGTCCCCGCTGAAAAAGTTGATTTTTTCGTGTTTAATCGCGTTTTTCTCTATCGGTTCGACGCCGGTCCTTTTCCTGCCCGGACTCGCGACGCCGTTGCGAGTCCTTCTGTTATTTTTCGGTTTTTCTGATTTTCTGTCAGTTTCGTTTTTCGGTTTTTCACTGGCAGCCCGGTCCTTTGACCTTGCAGGGGCCCTTTTTCCCCCGAAGGCTGCCAGTGGTTTCAAGCGGTGTGTTCAGTGTGACAGAAATATGTCACTCACTGACACACATGATAATTGCCTCCGCTGCCTTGGCCCGGATCACGAGGAACTGATCTGTGGGGCCTGCAGCAAGATGTCCTCCAAAGCGTTAAGGAGTCGGCGGCATCAGCGGGAACGAATCTTCGCTGACCCCGGCCGTACCCGGACCTCGTCGGAGGCCTCGGCGTCCAGAGGTTCCAGCTCTGACCATCGCCGGAGTTCCTCCGACAGGGGTTCTCCCTCCGGGGACCATCGTCGGAAGGTGAAACCCGCGAGGGCGGCGTCGGTGGACGCTCCTGGTTCCGCAAGGGCCAGGTCGCATAGCCCCGATAGCCGTCCCGGGTCTTTGGAGAAGGAGCATCTGCCGAAGCGACCTCGTCTGGAGTCGGAGTTGCCTGCTCGGGTAAGTCCTGTAGTACTCCTGGACTCGCCTCAGAGGGGTCCGACGTCGGGGGCTGCTGGGTCACCTGAGGTCGGACTCAGGTTGACGGCCTTGGAGAGCAGACTCTCTGCCTTCATGGACCAGCAGCGGGCACTGATCGCTAGCCTCGCTGGCGCTTCTGCCCCGACCGCCGGGACGTCGACATCTAAGTCGACCCCGGAGACCGAGCCGATCCTCGAGTCCATGCGGGCTCGAGTCGATCCTCGGTCGAGGTCACCCTCGGCCTCCCGTTCGGGACCGAGGTCGTCGACGCCGACTCCCTCGGTGTCGGGGCGGCCGACGCCTCCGCCGGCCCGGACCGACCCCACCGATTCCTCCTCGGAGTCGGCCTGGGAGTCTGAAGAGGAAGAGTCACCTGATTCCTTTCGGTGTGTCCCCTTGGACTCGCCTGAGTCCGAACCTCGGAAACAGTCCCCTCCGGAGGACGCCCAGTTCTCGGACTTCGTCAGGGATATGGCCAAGGCTTTGGCCTTCCCTGCGGATTCCGAGGAGGAGCCCCGAGCCGAAGAGCTCGATGCCCTTCAGTACGACTCTCCCGCTAGGGAGCACTTTACTGTACCGGTTCCTCCCATGCTGGAACGACTACTCTTCCGCATGTGGGAGAGTCCGGCATCGTTGCCGGTGTTAAGCAAGCGGGTCGATTCCATTTATCGAGTCCGCAAGAGCCCTGGCTTCCAAAAAGCACAGCTACCGCACCATTCCATGGTGGTGGAATCGGCCATGCATAGGCTTAAGAGCCAGAAGATGCACTCCTCGGTGCCTCCTGGCAGGGAGGCCCGCAACCTGGATGGCCTAGGTAAGAAGTGTTTCCAGGGCTCTATGCTTGCTTGTCGGGTCCAGACCTACCAGCTCTACATGGGCATGTATCTCAGAGACCTGGCTAAAGAGATAGCCGGATTCTCCGCTGGACTGTCCGAGGAACCTTTGCGGAGGTTCCTAGCCTTGACAACTGGTATTCGGGAATGCTCCAAATTTATGTCTCGAGCAGCCTATGATGGCTTTGAAGCATCGGCACGAGTGGCCGCAGCCGGCATCGGTGCCCGCCGACAGGCTTGGCTTCAGTCGTCTGACCTTGAACCCTGGGTGCAGGACAAGTTGGTCGATGTCCCCTGCCGAGGTGAGAACCTCTTTGGCAAGCCCATGGCTGAAAAGGCTGCCCAAATCGAGACGGAGACTCTCACCAGAACTAGGCTTTCTAGGAAGACCTCCGCCCCTTCCCAGAAGAAGAAGGGCTCGGGAAAGAAGTCCTTTTACCCGAGAAAGGCGGCTGCCTATAAACACTACCCTCAATATCAGGCCTCCGCGGCTCCCCAACAGGGTCAGCAGGCCAAGGGACGGGGTAACGGGTCCCGTAGGCAGCAAGTCCCCAAGCCTGCACCACCGGCCCCTGCTCAGCAGGGTGGGGGTTTTTGACTTCATCAGCATAGCCTCTCCCCCTCAGCTGGTTCCTCCCAGCACAGGAGGCCGGCTGGTTCACTTTGCCCACAGGTGGTCCAACGTCACCTCAGATGCCTGGGTGCTTCAAGTGGTGAGAGAAGGCTATCTTCTCCACTTCCACCAGATCCCTCCCTCCTATTTCCCGGGAGAACCTCCACGACTCCCTCTGCACAGGGACTTACTCCTTCAGGAGTTAGCAAGTCTTCTTCAGGAACAGGCTGTGGAACCGGTGCCCCACCACCTGCGGGGTCAAGGCTTCTATTCCAGGTATTTCCTAATACCAAAAAGAACGGGAGGCCTCAGACCCATCCTGGACTTGCGCAACCTCAACAAGTTCCTCGTCAGGGAGAAGTTCAAGATGCTTACCCTTGGAATCCTTCTGCCCTACCTCCAGCAGGGAGATTGGCTATGCTCCTTGGCTCTAAAGGATGCCTACACGCACATCCTCATCCACCCAAGCCACCGCCAATACCTAAGGTTTGTGGTGGCAGGAAATCATTACCAGTACAGAGTACTGCCCTTTGGCCTATCCTCCGCACCACGAGTCTTCACAAAATGTCTCGCGGTGGTGGCGGCTTATCTCCGGCTTCACGGCCTCTATGTCTTTCCGTACCTAGACGACTGGCTCATCAGAGCATCGTCCTCTCCAGAAGTCACAAAAGCCACACACCGCACTGTGACTCTTCTGCAATACTTGGGCTTTGTCATAAACTTCGCAAAGTCCACTTTGCTCCCCTCACAAGATCTCGAGTTCATCGGCGCAAGATTGCACACTCTTCAGGCACGAGCTTTCCTGCCTCTCGACAGGGCTCAACGGCTCATGGACCTAGCCGGCCGTTTTCGCAGCCAGTCCCTGGTCTCCGCCAGGCGCTTCCTGAGACTACTCGGCCATATGGCTTCCACCGTCCACGTGACCCCCAATGCCCGCCTGAATATGCGGCCTGCTCAGTGGTGCCTTCGCAAGCAGTGGCAACAGGCCTCGGGTGGCCTAGCCGACTTAGTGCGCATCTCCGGCCCGCTGGCCTCTTCTCTACAGTGGTGGCTTCATTGGCCGAACCTGGTGCTCGGAATGCCTTTTCAGTCTCCTCCGCCAGCTCAAGTGCTGACGACCGATGCTTCTCTCCTAGGATGGGGAGCGCATTGCCAAGGGGCATGTACTCAAGGTCTCTGGACCACGTGGGAGTCTGCGCAGCAGATCAACTTCCTGGAGCTCAGAGCAATCCGTCTGGCTCTCAAGGCTTTCTCCCACCTGACTTCTCACCAGTCCGTCCTTGTCCTGACGGACAATCAAGTTGCCATGTTCTACGTGAACAAACAGGGAGGCACGGGCTCCTTCCTTCTCTGTCGGGAAGCACAGAAGCTCTGTTCTTGGGCCGTCAGCCACGGCATTCTTCTCAAGGCAGTTTATCTCCCAGGCCAAGAGAATTGCCTGGCGGACAAACTCAGCAGAATCCTCCAGCCGCACGAGTGGCGCCTGGATCCCTTGGTAGTTCAGAAACTTTTTCTGAAGTGGGGCCTCCCCACGATGGATCTCTTTGCCAGTCCTCTCAACCGGCAACTTCCTCGCTTCTGCTCTCGGCAGCCGCATCCCCTTCGAGTAGCGGCGGATGCTTTTCTGCTCTCATGGTCGAAAAGCCTTCTGTATGCCTTTCCTCCCATACCGCTAGTCTCCCGAACTCTTTTCAAGGTTCTCCGAGACAAAGCTTCCATGATCCTGATAGCTCCTCGCTGGCCCAGACAGCCATGGTTTTCCACTCCTGCTGCAATTAGCGGTGGAGGATCCGTTCCCTCTGGGGTTTCAACCAGATCTCCTAACACAGGATCAGGGGTCCCTGCTACACCCCAACCTCAGATCTCTACATCTGATGGCCTGGCTGCTGAAAGGGTAGTCCTCGCTCCCCTTCTCTTGCCGGCAGAGGTGGAAGAGGTCGTCCTAGCTTCCCGGCGACCTTCTACCCGCAAATGCTACGCCCTTAAATGGCGTCGCTTTTCCGCTTGGTGTGCCCAGCAGTCTCAGGATCCCTTCTCCTGCTCGGTGTCGGTGATCTTGCAGTACTTGCTCTACCTCTCTAATCTGGGACTTAAGTCCAACTCCGTCAAAGTTCACCTCAGTGCTCTCTCAGCACATCATGTGCCGGTGGACGGCAGACCTCTTTCCAGCGACCCTCTCGTGGCGAGGTTTCTCCGAGGTCTCCTTCTACTCAAACCACCTCTGCGCCCGCCAGCACCTGACTGGGATCTAAATGTGGTTTTACAGCGGATCACCTGTCCGCCTTTTGAACCTATGGCTACCTGTTCTCTACGTTTTCTATCTTGGAAAACCTTATTCCTGATAGCCCTCACTTCCGCTAGACGCGTAAGTGAATTGCAGGCCCTCGTGTCTGATCCCCCTTACACTCGGTTCTACAAAAATAGGGTAGTCCTACGGACTCACCCAAAATTTCTCCCAAAAGTGGTCTCCCCTTTTCACATCAATCAGGAGGTGGTACTTCCGACCTTCTTTCCCAGGCCACACTCCAGTCGAGCTGAAATGGTCCTGCATACCCTGGACTGTAGAAGGGCATTGAACTTCTACCTTGACCGTACGCGGGAGCACCGTAAAGCTGCTCAGCTTTTTGTATCTTTTGACCCCAATAAATTGGGGCTCCCGGTCTCCAAGCGTACTCTGTCCATATGGGTTGCTGACTGTATCGCTTGGGCTTATGGGGCAGCCGGACTCTCCTTAGAAAGTCGAGTCACGGCTCATTGTGTTCGGGCGAAGGCTACGTCAGTGGCTTACCTCCGCTCTGTTCCGTTGGCAGACATCTGCCGGGCTGCTACTTGGTCTCCGAGCCAGACTTTTGCGGTCCATTACTGCCTCGAGAGGGAGTCCCGCAGGGACAGTGCTTTCGGACAGGCAGTCCTCCGAAATCTCTTCGAGGTTTGAGCAACTCCTACCCTCCATCCCGGATGGGGGCTACCGGTGGGTAATAATTCAGCGAAGATTCCTTCCTTCTGTACTGCTGAGCTAGAGGGAGCTCATTTTTGTGCTTAGGGTCTCCGGTAGCCTTAAGCTTGGGAGTCCCATATGTGAGGACTGACTTCCTGCTTGGTCCTGGAGAAAGCGTAGTTACTCACCTGTAACAGGTGTTCTCCAGGAGCAGCAGGAATCAGTCCTCACAACCCTCCCTCCTCCCCTTGGAGTTGCGATTATCTGCTTTAGTTTTTTTGCAAATTTTTACGCTGTCTTTTAGCTATGTCATCTGACTGGCTAAGATGGCACCCTTGGGCGGGAAGGGGACCGCGCATGCGCGCTGCAATTCCCAAAGGCTTTCTTTGAAAGCTGGGGAAAATTGCTCCGCGAGGGCTCCGTCGGCGCCGACGTCACCCATATGTGAGGACTGATTCCTGCTGCTCCTGGAGAACACCTGTTACAGGTGAGTAACTACGCTTTCTGTATCTTATTCCTTCTCCATTTTTGTTCGCGTTTTCTTAGTGCCCTGCTTTGCTTCTCTGATTATATCAGAGTATCAGGGTGCGTTGGCTCTCTTGCTGGTGCATGGGTGATTGACTTGTGACTGATGAGGCTTTAGTAATTGTGTCGTTCCATTTTTCGATGATACTTTCCAGGTTGTGGCTGTCATGTTGGAGCTTTGGGATTATCTCCTGTAGGAATAGATCCTTTTTAAAGTTTCTGAATTTCCTGTTGATGTGTCCTTCATTTTTGCAGGGCTTTTTAATAGTATTGAGAATGTTATTGCATGATAGTCCGACCCGGGAATAGGAGTGATTGTTACAGCTGTGGCCTGGTCTTGTTTAATTAGTTGTTTCGGTATGAAGATGAGGTCTGGATTTGTTCCATGTTGATGCGTAGGAACATTCACTAGTTAGCGGCCAGGAACATGCTGGTCATATCTCCAACAGCTGTGCCACCCAGGAGTACCTTTACCCCAGTGCGCTGCCTCAGGTACTATGACTGGGATCCCATGCCCGGCTTAGGCTTTGAAATGCACTACCGAGCCTGCTGACACTATTCAAGGGAGTGGGGAGAGGGGGAATGTGTTTGCCCAGCTAATGCTCCAGTGGGATTGGATTCCTAGCTCTTGGGAATGCCTGCTTTCTTTTTTTTAAAAAATGTATCTTTTAGCTTTATTATTCAATGAACATGGGATGGAGTAGATACAGTAAGGAGCCCTCCCACCGCCACAGTTTCTGTGCTCTTCTGCCTGAGATATCATGGTCAGGGCCCCATGCCTGGCCTTGGCTAGACACTGCACTGCCAAGTTATGCTGTCTGCCCACTGAAACTCTTCAAAGAACTAGGGGAATGGGGATGTTTGCCCAGCTAATGCTCCAATGGGACTGGATTCCCAGGGACTGTAGCTTTTATTTTACATTTTATTTCTTATCTTTTCCCTTTATTTTTCTGTGAACATGGGATTGAATAGATAAGGTGCCTTCCCATGATCGCAGCTGCTGTCAGATAGTAGATGAACAAAACTGTTGGAAAGAAATTATTGTTCTGAATCTTCTGGTATCTTCCAATACACTAACCTTTTCTGCTACTGGCTCTGTTGAATGAAAGTGCAAAAGCACTCTATGTTACCCAAACCTTTCAAGCACCTAGTTGTGTGGCAGGCTCTCCATATCAATAAGAGAGTTAAAAAAATGCTCAGAAAAAAAACCAGTTTGAATTTTACTGTTTTTTTCTTTTCCTTTGATGTAACAAGGCAAGCAAACCATAGCAACAAGCCTCTCAATGGCTCAAAGTCAAATTTGAAGCTCTCTTATGTTTTTTCTCCTTTAAAAATCTACTTATCCCCAGGCACTGCCCCAGCCAGTAGTCAAGCTGCTATATTTTGTTTTCTTCTTTCTGATCCTATCCCTGCCACAGCCAAACTGCTATTTCTCCTTTGGAATCCCAAGTGCCACACCAGCATAAGAACATAAGATATGCCATACTGGGTCAGACCAAGGTCCAACAAGCCCAGTATCCTGTTTCCAACAGTGGCCAATCTAGGTCATACGTACCTAGCAGTTTCCCCAAAAGACACAGGTTCCACAATGCTTGTATTGGTTCAAGCATTGATATCCTGGGTCCCTTCTTAATAATGGTTTATGGACCTTTCCTCCAAGAACTTTTCCAAACCTTTTTTAAACCCAGCTACACTAACAATCTTTACTACATCCTCCGGTAACAAATTCCAGAGTTTGATTACACATTGAGTGAAAAAATATTTTCTTTTATTAGTCTTAAATAGTTTACCCTATAGCTTCATTGCATGTCCCCTAGTCTTTCTATATTCTGATAACGTAAACAATTGATCTATGTTTACCCTTTCCACTCAGTTCATTAATTTATAGACTTCATATCTCCCCTTAGCCGTCTCTTTTCCAGGTTAAAGAGCCCTAACATTTTTAGCCTTTCTTCATAGGAATATCCTTCCATCCCCTTTACCATTTTGGTGGCTCTTCTCTGAACCTTTTCAAATAATGCTATATCCTTTTTAAGATACGGCCAACAGAATTGCACACAATATTCAAGGTGCAATCTCACCATGGAACGATATAGAGGCATTATAATATCTTTTGTTTTATTTTCCATTCCTTTCCTTATGATACCTAGCATTCTATTTGCTCTCTTGGCCGCCGCTGCACACTGGGCCGAGGGTTTTAACATGTTATCCACAATGACGCCGAAATCTTTTTCCTGGGTGGTGGTTCCTAATGTGGAACCTTGCATCGTGTAACCATAGTTTGGGTTGTTCTTCCCTAGGTGCATAACTTTGCACTTGTCCACATTAAATTTCATCTGCCATTTTGATGCCCAGTCTTCCAATTTATCAATATCCTCTTGCAAATTTCCACAATCCTCTTGGGTTTTAACAACTTTAAATAGTTTTGTGTCATCTGCAAATTTGATAACCTCACTCGTTATTCCCTTTTCCAGGTCATTTATGAATATGTCAAAAAGCAGCAGACCCAGCACAGATCCCTGGGGTACACCACTATTCACCTTTCTCCATTGGGAAAATTGGCCATTTAGCCCTACCCTCTGCTTTCTATCTTTTAACCAGTTCCTGATCCACAATAGTACACTGCCTCCTATCCCATGACTCTTTAGTTTTGCCAAAGGTCTCTGATGAGGGACCTTGTCAAAGGCTTTCTGAAAGTCCAGATACACTATATCAATTGACTCACCTTTGTCCATCTGTTTATTCACACCTTCAAAAAAAACATAACAGATTAGTAAGACAAGATTTTTCTTGTCTAAAGCCGTGTTGGCTGTCTCCCATTAGGCCATGACTATCTACATGCTGAGTAATTTTGTTCTTTATGATGATTTCTACCATTTTTCCGGGTACTGACGTCAGGCTCACTGGTCTGTTGTTTCCTGGATCACTCCTGGAACCCTTTTTAAAAATTGGCATTAAATTGGCAATTCTCCAATCTTCAGGTATTAGAGATGATTTTAATGAAAGTTCACAGATTACTAATAGCAGGTCTGCAATCTCATATTTCAGTTCTTTGAACACCCTTGGATGTATACCATCTAGCCCAGGTGATTTGCTACTTTTCAGTTTATCTAATAGTTCTAATACATCTTCCCGATGTATCGATATTTCCTTCAATTCTTCCGCACCTTTAAATACCACTTTAGTCATGGGTAACATCCCTACATCTTCCTCAGTAAAGATCGAAGCAAAGAATTTATTCAGTTTCTCCACTATCGCCTTGTCGCCTCTCAGTGCCCCTTTAACCACTCTATCATCTAATGGACCAACTGACTCTCACAGGTTTTTTGCCATGAATGTACTTGAAAAAGTCTTCATTTTGCGTTTTTGCTTCAGCAGCAAGCTTCTTCTCAAATTCTCCCTTTGCCTGCCTTATCAATGCCTTGCATTTGACTTGCCAGTGCTTGTGCTGTTTCCAGGTTTTGTCATTTGGCTCTTTTTTCCATTTCCTGAAAGATGCTTTTTTGGCAATAACAACCTCTCTGACCTCACCTTTAAACCATGCTGGCAGTTTTTTGGACTTCCTTCCACTTTTCTTAAAGCGTGGAATACAGCAGGTCTGGGCTTCCAAGATAGTATTTTTCAACAACACCCAAGCTTGATGTAAGTCTTTAACCTTTGAAACTGCTCCTTTTATTTATTTTTTTTTAACTATTTTCCTCATTTTAGCATAGTCTCCCTTTCAAAAGTTAAAAGGTAGTACTGTGGATTTCCTTACTATCCCTCCTCCACTAATTAAATCAAATGCGATCATGCTATGATCACTATTGCCAAGTGGCCCCAACACCCTTATCTCTTGCACTAGATCTGGTGTTCCACTAAGGACTAGGTCTAATATGGCTTCCCCTCTGGTCGGTTCATGAACCAGCTGCTCCAAGAAACAGTCATTTATTTCATCTAGGAACTTTATCTCCCTAGCATGTCCTGCTGTGACACTGACCCAGTCGATACCAGGGTAATTGAAATCACCCATTATTATTAGTGCACTGTAACTGCACTCCTTTCTCACTCTCTGAAATCCAGAGCTAAAATGATTCTCTGGCATTTGTGCTGGATTGTAGGCCTCCAAGCCTATCCGACAGCATCATCGGATCCAAATATGCAAAAAGTGCTGAAATATGAAAGTAAATATCCAGAATGTTTCCATCATCAAACTTGGAGAAGTGTTCCAACGATTAGAAGGAATGAGTGAGAATCCACAGGCATGCATAGGAAAGGAAGTAACAGAATTTGTAAAACAAGAGAAAAAACTCTGCAAAGAATTAGATCAGCAGGCGAGGAAAAACAAGTGGCAAATGCACAAATACAGTGGAAAATACAGAGTGTTACCCAAGAACCTTTTGTTGATCAAGAACGGACACATGAATGGTTGAGGAGAAGTGAACTGAAATTGAAGGATGAAAGATTGATAGTTGCAGCCCAGGACAGCGGATTACGGATGAGATGGTTCATGATGAGTATTAAAAAAATACTGGCACAACAGACATATGACGATTCTGTAAGAAAGAGCTGGAAACAATGACTTACCTAATAGAAGGCTGTGAAGTTCTAATGGCGGAAAATTTCTATACAGAAAGACACAATAAAGTAGTACGCCTCCTCCACTGGATACACTATAAACACTATAACATCACTGTCCCTGAAAAGCACTGGGATCATGACCCTAAGAGAATAACAGAGAATGAAGAGATTTTGATCACCTGAGACATTTTCATTCTGACGGATAAGAAACTGGATGCCAGGAAACCTGACATAGTAGTAAAGAAGAATACCAGAACGGCATTGATAATAGAAGTGTCGGTACCAAGTGATTATTCTGTGAATCGCATGGAGAGGCAGAAGAACCTGAAGTACCAAGAAATGCAGTCAGAGACCAAGAAAATGTGGTAGAAAGATACGGAAATATTTCCCATTGTACTGAGAGCCACAGGCTTGATAAAGAAGAACTTCCAAGCACATCTTGACAAACTACCCATACATGTTACATCTTGCGAACTCCAGCAGGAGGCTCTCTTTGGCACAATGCAAGTATTACGCTGAGCATTACTTTTGCTTTGATGTAACAAGGCAAGCAAATCCTAGCTCTCCTTAATGACTCAAAATCAAGTTTGAAGCTCTCTATGTTTTTTATTCTTTAAAGGCCTGCTTATCCCCATGCATTGCCCCAGCCAGTAGTCAAGCTGCTATATTTTGTTTTCTTCTTTGTGATCCTATCCCTGCCACAGCCAAACTGCTATTTCTCCTTTAGAATCCCAAACGCCACACCAGCACTCCTTTCTCTCTCTCTGAAAGCCAGAGCTAAAATGATTCTCTGGCATTTGTGCTGACTGTGTGGTTCCAGCCGTGCTGTGATCTCATCAACTGTGGGATTTGCAGAAAGTAGGCAGGAATAGGTTTCTCTAGCTGCCTGTCAAGCATTTGAATCATTTTATTTATATTATTTCTGAAGCATTTCTCTACTGGCCCTTCCTAAGATCAAGGGTGGTTTACAAATAACAAGGTGAAATTAGAAACAGAGAAAAATGATGACAGAAAAAGACCACATGGCCTATCTAGTCTGTCCTTCCATATCAACAATTACAACAGTCCACTTTTTTCCTTTAGAGATCCTCTGTGTTTGTCCCATGCTTTTTTGAATTCAGATACCGTCCTCATCTCTACCACCTCCACTGGGAGACTATTCCACGGATCCACCACTCTCCGTAAAGAAATATTTCTGCATCACTCCTGAATCTATCCCCTTTCACACTCATTCCATGTCTCCTCATAGCAGAATTTGCTTTCAGTCGAAAGAGGTTCTCCCCCTGTGTATTTATGCCACAGAGGAATTTAAACATCTCAGTCATATCACCTCTATCCCACCTTTCCTCTAAGGTGTACATATTGAGATCCTTAAGTCTGTCCTCATATGCTTTATAATGAAGACCACTAACCATTTTAGTAGCCACCCTCTGTACTGACTCCATCCTGTTTATATCCTTTTGAAGGTGTGGACTCCAGAATTGCATACAATACTCCAAATGAGGTCTCAAAGACTTTTACAGAGGTATTATCACCTCCTTTTTTCTGCTAGCCATTCCTCTCTGTATGCACCCAAGCATCCTTCTAGCTTTTGCTGTTGGCTTTTCTACCTGTTTAGCTACTTTAAGATCATCAGACACAACCATACCGAGGTTCCACTCTTCTTTAGTGAACAAAAGTACTTCACTCCCTATACTATATTGCTCCCTTGGATCGCTGCAGCCCAAATACATGACCTTGCATTTTTAACATTAAATCCCAGCTGCCAAATTCTAAACCATTCTTCAAGCTTAGCTAGATCCCTCCTCATGCTATCTACACCTTCCTGGGTGTCTACTCTATTGCAGATTTTGGTATCATCTGCAAAGAGGCAAACCTTACCCGACAGCCCTTCCGCTATATCACTAACAAAGTTGTTAAAAAGAAAATCGGACCAAGGACAGATCCCTGGGCACACCACTGGTAACTTCCTTCTCCTCAGAGTGAGTTTCATTTACCTGTACCCTTTGTCGCCTCCCACTCAACCAATTTATAACTCAAGCAGTAA
Source organism: Ichthyophis bannanicus (assembly GCA_033557465.1). Classification (NCBI taxonomy): domain Eukaryota; kingdom Metazoa; phylum Chordata; class Amphibia; order Gymnophiona; family Ichthyophiidae; genus Ichthyophis; species Ichthyophis bannanicus. The sequence goes on along the minus strand of CM066035.1, from coordinate 240,734,876 downwards.
CTTTAATTGTTGTTCTTGAGGAACTCCAGTCCAGTCCCACACCTCTGGGGTAATGCAGCTCTTCCAACAGCTTGGAGACTGAGCGTATCATCTTTTGATAACGCCAGTACTAATTACCACCGGGACCGCCCACAAGCTCCAGTAACCTATTGACAAAGCAGACTCACCGGAGCAACAAATAAGTGATCAGAGTAACACTAGAAAAAACATTAACTATATCTCTCCCTACTGGAGAAGAGATTCCCCCTCCTCTCCAAAAGTGGAGGCTTACCTGTAGCCCACATGAGCGACCGCAGCACTGAAGTCAAACAGAGATCCTTTTGGTCCCTCCAAAATCGTATCCATCCCCACAGCACTGGTCTGTCTCGCCCCCCAGCCCTTACCTTAATCCAGAACCCCTACTTCAGGCCCCGGTCAAATGGCACTTGGCACTCGGGGAGGGATCCGGGACTGGACTGGAGTTAAACAAGGAACAACAATTAGCAGATAAGTCTAATTTCACTTTCCTTATCGTCCCTCCAGTCCAGTCCTGCACCTCTGGGGATGTAACAGAGCAGTAAACTAATGGGAGGGACCTGTGACTGTGGCATGAAGCACCGCCAAACCAAAACAGGCATCTCCAGCCGCCTGCACATTCAGGCAGTAATGTTAGTAAAAGTATGAAGCAAAAACCACATCGTTGCCCTGCAAATCTCGGCCAGCAGAACCAAACTATACTCCACCCAGGAAGTCGCCTGTGCCCGTATGGAATGTGCCCTCAGACCCGCCAGGACTGGCTTACTCTTCAAGATGTAGGTCGACATAATTGCCTCTGTTATCCACCTGGAAATTGAGGCTTTTGCCGCCACCTCCCCTCTGCGGGGACCCCCAAAGAGCATAAAAAGACAATCTGATTTGTGGAAAGCCACGATTCTCTTCAAAAAGTGCCTCAGGGTCCACCGCACATTGAGAAGGTGTAACTGCAGGTTGTCGGAAACACTCCCAATCCCTCCAAGGACCGGGAGACACACGGACTGATTCACATGAAAGGCTGAAATCACCTTAGGCAAAAAGGATGGCACTGTCCATAGTGACACTTTTTCCCTAGAAAAAGACAGAAATGGCTCCTGATAAGGCAAGGCTTGCAACTCTGAAATGCGCCACGTCGAGCATATGGCTATGAGAAAAACTGTCTTGAGGGTCAAATCCTTCAAAGACGCGCAGCTTAATGGCTCAAAGGGCTCTCTTCCGAGCACTGCGAACACCAAATTAAGATCCCATGTTGGGATAATCGCCCTTTGCGGCGGACGCAGATGGGCTACCGCTCAGAGGAACCGGCCAACGTCCGGGTGCGTTCCCAGAACCACCCCTTGTACCTTTCCTCAATAGCAAGAGATCGCTGCCAACTGTACTCGTAGGAAACCTGCCAATAGGCCCTTATCGAACCTGGCCTGCAAGAAAGCCAAGATGTCCGGAACCGAAGCCATGGAAGGCCTAACTTGACGATCGCCACACCACGTCTCAGATATATGCCAGACGCGAATATATGCGAGCGAGGTGGACGTCCTCCATGCCAGCAACAATGTCGAGATAACTGCCCCCGAGTAGCCTCTCTTCGTCAGTCTCGCCCTCTGAAGGGCCATGCCGTAAGCAAGAATCGATCTACTTGTGGCATGCGTACTGGCCCTGGGGTCATCAGATCCCCCCGAACCGGTAGGCACCATGGATGATCCACCAGGAGTCTCACTAGGTTAGCATACCACGGCCAATCTGGAGCAATCAAAATGACCATCCCTCGATGAGCTTCTGTTCTCTGCACCAGCCGACCTATCAGTGCCCACGGCAGGAAAACATAGATAAGTCCCCCCGTGGGCCACTCCTGCACCAGGGCATCTAGGCCCTCCGACATCCTCTCCTTGCGCCTGCTGAAAAAATAGTTCACCTTGGCATTCCCACAGGTTGCCATGAGGTCCATGAAGGGGGTGCCCCAGCGGCTTACTACCTGGCCGAACACCTCCTGATTGAGCACACACTTGCCTGGATCCACTCTGATGCGGCTGAGGAAATCCGCTGTCACGTTGTCGACTCCTGCCACGTGTGCCACTGACAGCGCCTGGAGGTTCTTCTCAGCCCAGGCCAGACTGACCTTCGACTTCCTCCTCCAGGACTGCACTGCCCATGCCTCCTTGGCGATTGATGTACAGCACCACGGTTGCATTGTCCGAAAGAACTCTTACTGCCTTTCCTTGTAGCCGAGGCTCGAAACTCCAGAGAGCCAGACTTACCGCCCGCATCTCCAGCCTGTTGATCGACCAACCTGCTTTCATCGAGTCCCATAGACCCTGAGCGAATTGGCTCTCGCAATGGTCTCCCCAACTGGATAGGCTCGCGTCGGGCATCAACATGACACCACTTGAGGGCCCTTCTAGTTTCCTGAGGATAGACAAGCCTTTGGGACAAGGGCTGCATCTGGGTGCGACCACCGTCGCAGCAAGGCCCTCTGAAGAGGCCGCAAATGCACCCTTGCCCAAGGCACCAGATCAAGCATGGCTGCCATAGTCCCTAGTACCTGTAGGTAATGTCATGCTGTTGGTTCCTTTCACCGCAAAAACTGATGCACCAGGGTCCGAAACTGCTGTTCAGGTAGGAAGACACTCCCCACTCGGGTATCAACGCGCGCTCCCAAATACTCGAGCTCCTGAGCTGGAACCAACCGGCTTTTGGCCAAGCTGACGACCCAACCAAGACTTTGAAGGAACTGCATTACCCGGGAGGTGGCCCGCTCACTTTCCTCTCTGGACTTTGCCCAAATTTGCCAGCCGTCCAGGTAGGGATGCACCAGACTCCCCCTCTCTGTGGAGTGCTGCTGCCACCACCACCATGATCTTGGTGAAAGTCTGAGGGGCTGTTGCAGGACCAAATGGCAGAGCTCGAAACTGGAAGTGCTCCATCAGTACTGCAAACCTGAGGAATCTTTGATGTTCCGGCCGTATAGGGATGTGAAGATAGGAACTCCCCTGACTGGACCGCCACAATGACTGATCTTAATGTTTCCATGTGAAAGTGCGGAACCCTCAAACAGTGGTTTACTTGCTTGAGGTCGAGAATGGGTCGGAAGGATCCCTCCTTTTTGGGCACCACAAAATAAATGGAGTATGGACCGCTACCGTACTGGTCCCGGGAAACGGGCACCACCGCTCTGAGTTGCAAAAGCCATCGCAGGGTGACCCTCATGGCCTCCGTCTTGCAGGGGATTGAATGGAGGTGTCACCTACCGGGAGTGCCAGCTCGAGGGCATACCCCTTGCAGATGACCTCGAACCCATTGGTCGGAAGTTACCCGGGCCCAGGCAGAGTAGAACTCCTGTAGCTGATCTCCTATGGGCTGTACCCCTGCCTGGGTCCCCCTTGCTTCATTGCTGCTTCTTGAGTCCCGAGGTGGAAGGAGCAGCAAAACCTCTACTTGCCCCTCTGAAACCTTGAAACCCCTGCCCCTAGAGGGGAATCTCCCTTTTGGAACATGGTAAAGCGAGAGGTCTGAAACCGCTTAAACAGACTGAGATCGAGTGGTAGTCGTGGTATGGCTCTGTTTCTGCTTATCCTCCGGCAGGCGCCCCCCTTTGGACTCTCCCAAATCCTTCACCAATTTGTCGGTCTTTCCCGAAGAGGAGCTTGCCCTGAAAGGGAAGTTTACTGAGCCGCGCCTTTGACAAACCGTCTGCAGCCCAGTTACGTAACCAAAGGTACCGGCACGCTGCCACTACGAAGGCCATGCTCTTCGAGAGACGTCTGATGAGATCATAATGGATATCTGCGAGATAAGCCACTCTGGACTCCAACCTAGCTGCATCTGCAGCTTGGTCCTCTGCCGCTTCTCCGTGCTGCTGTATTTGCTGAGACCAGCGAAAACATGCTCGGGCCACCCAAGCCCCACAAATGGAGGCCTGGAGCGAGAGGGTGTTGATATCGAAAGCCTGTTTCAACAAGGTGTCTAGCTTCTGATCCTGAGCATCCTTTAGCGCCGCATTACCTTCTACCAGGATAGTTTTTCTCTTAGTAACTGCGGTGACCACTGCATCCACCTTGGGAGGCCGGAACCACTGACGGTCTTGATCGGCCAAGGGATAAAGGCGCGTCATGGTCTGTGCCCCTTTCAGACCTACTTCCGGCAACTCCCACTCTTCCTGGGTCATCTGCCATCCACCCTATGCACCAGAAATACCTACTGCGACTTGCGCATGACTTGGAGCAATGGATCCTCCAGAGACTCATCTTCTTCCGGTAGGCATATTAAGAGCCTTGAGGTACTCAGATGAGCGCTGGCAGCTCCGCGCGACAGAATACTCCTTGCCTGCTCTACCACCGTGGACTTTAACTACTTAGTTGGGCAGGGCCTCAGCTCACCTACCATAGAGCCCCATGCCCTCTTGGACCCTCCAAGGGCCGCAAAGAGACCTGTTGCCTCCTGTTGCTGCAGGCTGAAGGCCTGATGAAGCAGGAGCACAAATTTTGGGGAAACATACCTGGGACCCTGAGCTCTCCCAGATTCTGAACTGCCAAAGGCCCCAGGGTAGCCGCCGGACTGGCATTCACGTACTGAGGTGTCCCTAACATGCCCACTGTGGCGTGCACCTCCCTTGGCAGTGAAGGCGTCCTTTCCTAGGCCATGCCGAGGGTCTGTTCCATGGTGGAAGCCTCCCAAGCACAACCCTTACAAATGCCCGCTTCCGAGACAGAACCGCGCCTGGTTCCACACACCAGGCACTGAGGTTTGCCCGGCATTCTCTCTCTGCAGTGGTTTTATTATGCTCCTTAAATAATGCCTCAGATCTTTTTTTTTCCAAATAAGGAATGTACTGAAATTCCTTGTTCTCTCTCTCTCTTATTTTTTTTTTACTTTTAACTAAAGCACAGTAAATAAAAGAAAGATAAAATGCAACTGCCAGCAAAGCCCTAGCAATTCGAGACCTCCGGGCCCCAGGAGAGCACGCTGAGGCCGCAAACCAACTAGTACACTAAAGAGCAGCAAGTACCGCCTCTTTTTTTTCTTCCCAAACCATTGTGAAGCTTCTCCCACGCAGTCAGGCCGCTGTTCAATTACTCGGGCCTCGCCGCACTGCTCTCTGCCAAAAAAACCTGCCCTTGTTACCTGAGGCCCCCGGCGGTGCAGGTAAGGACGTCGTGGGCTGGTCTCTGTTCACCCGTGCTCAGCCGGTAGCAAAAAACGGCTTCGGCACTGCTGGGGATAGGCCTCTCTGCTGGGGATAGGCGCTGCTGCGTCCTGCGGCTCCTCACTCACAGTAGGGTTCGGGAACCGCTTAATCCCTATTATCACCAGCATTCCCTCCTACACTGTTCTTCACACCCCCGAGGGGGAAGATAAAGATGGGGAGGGGGCCCTCTCCTCTGCTGAAGACTTGTGCTGTACTTCTTTTTTTCTAATTTTCTGCAGAAAAAAAAACCAATTCCAACTACTAAAAAACCTAACTAGCTAACACGCCTTATTTGTTCCGACAGTGAGCCCAGTACCCTGGCTCACCACTTCCTCCAGCTGCTTGAAGACTGAGCATACTGGAGCTTGTGGGCGGTCCCGGTGGTATTAGTACTGGTGTCATCAAAAGATGACACTCTCAGCCTCCAAGCTGCTGGAAAAGGTACATTACCTCAGAGATGCGAGACTGGACTGGAGGGACAATAAGGAAAACATTTTACATTGAACATTTTGGCTCAAACTGTGGAAAGTTTACATCGAACACAATATATGCAGTCAAACTGGTCCAGCTATGTACAAAAGAACTATTTACAGGAGACGCAGGGGAAACACTAGGTAGAATATTACATTTGAAGTTGATGTTATGTGAGCGAGTAGTAAAGTGTATGTGGTGTCAGCATATCAGGTACGGGGGAGAATTAGGAAAGATGGTTGCTGATGTCTTCTAGATTGCCGAAGTGTTCTATGAAAAGGTAGGTTTTCATCTGTTTCCTGAAGGTTTGGAGGTCTTTGATGGCATTAATTGTGTCTGGGAGGGTATTCCACAGCATTGGTGCTATATAAAAAATGTTCTGTTACTTGTGGATTGTTTCATTTTTTTGAAATCAGAAGGGAGCTGAATCATGTTGAGCAGGCAACCTCTTCTGGTTCTTGTGTCTTCTGAAGGGAGGATTAGGGTTATTAGAAATGAGGGTGCTATGTTATTGAGTAATTTATTGGTGGTCATTTTAAATTTTATTCTACTGGTAATGGGGAGCCAATGAAGCTAGTGTAGGATGGGTGTTATATGGTCAGTCAGGCGGGCTTTGGAGATAATTCTAGCTGCAACGTTCTGTGTCATTTGTAGTTGTCTAATGGATTTGATGGGTAGGCCATATAATATGCTGTTGCAGAAGTCGAAGTGTGGGATGACTAGTGCCTGGCCCACTGATCTGAAGTCATTACTATCAAGGTGTTGTAAGATCCGTAGCTTGAAGAGGATGTTTCTAGTGAGTTATTTTATATGAGTTACCATACTAAGGGATTGGTCTAGGGCAGCGATGGCGAACCTATGGCACGCGTGCCAGCTGTGGCACGCGAAGGCCTTGCAGCTGGCACGCGGGAAGGTCCGCAATCAAAATATGCGGCATTAAAAAAAAAAAAAGTAAAAAGCTGCCGCTGCCGGGGCCGGAGCCGCCGCGGCAGAATCGAGTGTGCCGTGGAGTTTCTTCCTCGCTGCTCTGTTATGCCCGCGGGGGCTGATGGGAAGTTCCCATCAGCCCCCGCGGGCTTAACAGAGCAGCGAGGGAGAAACTTCCCTCGCGCTCTGAAAGCCGGCGCGTGTGACTGGAGGCAGCTGAGAGAGGTGATACCGGGGACGGAGGGCAGGCTCTGCTGGGCGGGGGGGCCCCGCGGCACACTCGATTCTGCCGCGGCGGCCCCGGCCCCGGCCCCGGCAGCGACAGCTTTCTTTGTAAAAAAAATTTCGCTGGGGGGGGGGTTAGGAGTGGTAATGGCTGGGGGGGGGGTTAGGACTGGTGATGGGCTAGGGGGGGGTTAGGAGTGGTAATGGCTGTGGGCTGTTGGGGGGTTAGGACTGGTGATGGGCTGGGGGGGCTAGGACAGGAAATGGGCTGATGGGTTAGGAGTGGTGATGGGCTGGGGGGTTAGGAGTGGTAATGGGCTGGGGGGGGTTAGGAGTGGTAATGGCTGTGGGCTGTTGGGGGGTTAGGACTGGTGTTGGGGGGGGCCAGGACTGGTACTGGGCTATGGGGGACTAGGACAGGAAATGGGCTGATGGGGGGGTTAGGAGTGGTGATGGGCTGGGGGAGGTTAGGAGTGGTGATGGGCTATGGGGGGGCTATGGGCTATGGGGGAGCTAAGTCTATATGGGCTGATGGGATTAGGACTGGAAGTGGGTTGATGGAGGCTTAGGACTGGTAATGGGCTATGGGGGGCTAGGACAGGAAATGGGCTGATGGGGAGGGGTTAGGACTTGAGGTGGGCTGTTGGGTGGGGTTAGGACTGGTAATGGGCTATGGGGGGCTAGGACAGGAAATGGGCTGATGGGGAGGGGTTAGGACTTGAGGTGGGCTTTTGGGTGGGGTTAGGACTGGAAATGGGCTGATGGGGGGTTAACACTGGAGGTGGTCTGATGGGGTTAGGACTGGTAATGGGCTATGGGGGGGGGTTTAGGACTGATAATGGGCTATGGGGGGGCTGGGACAAGAAATGGGCTGATGGGGAGGGGTTAGGACTTGAGGTGGGCTGATGGGGTTAGGACTGGTAATGGGCTGTGGGCTGATGGGGGGGTTAGGACTGGCAATGGGCTATGGGGGGCTGACTGGAAATGGGTTGATGGGGGTTAGGACTGGAAGTGGGCTGATGGGGGGTTAGGACTGGAAGTGGGCTGATGGGGGTTAGGACTGTTAATGGGTTATAGGGGGTGCTAAAACTGAAAATTGGGTGATAGGTGGTTAGGACTGGAAGTGGGTTGATGAGGGGGAGCTAGGACTGGTATTGGGTTGGGGGGTTTTCTAGGACTGGAAATGGGTTGGGGGGCTGCTAGGACTGGAAATGGGCTGATGCAGGGACTAGAAGGGAATGGATGCTGGGTGAGGCTGGAACTAGAAGGGAGCTGGTGTTGGGGGAGGATTAGAATGGGATGGGGCTGGGAGAGTAAAATGGAGAGGGGAAAAATATTTTGTGTGGGAGGGATAAAAAATCTACAATTGGCCGGGTATTGGGAGAATAAGTGGGGATTGAGGATGGAGGGGTAAATTTTGAGTAGATGAAATAGGAATGAGGAAAGAGCAAAAGGAGAAAGATTAGTATGTTAAAGCAGATGTAGAGAGAGAATGGAAAAAAAAAAACAAGGACAAATGGACAGCAGATGGAGAGTTAGCAGAAGACACGAAGAAACCAGAAGAAAGTGGCTGGAACAATTGCAACTGAAAAAAAATGCACAAAAGGTAGAAAAATATCTCTTTATTTTGAATTTATTAACTGGAATATGTCAGCTCTGGGAAATGTGCATCATTAATTTTTGCGCTTTGTTTAGTACAAGAGGAAATTAATTTATAGTTTTATTTCTACAGTGTTGTTGTATATTCCAAGTTTGGCTTTTGGGGTTCCCAGTTTAATTATTGTCTTCCTGTTTCTAAATTGTGATTCCTTGTTTGGTGATGGTCTGTTCTGCATGTGTAACTGAGCTGAGGTATTCTGTTTATATAATTCCTATTTGACATTGCCACTTGTTCTTTCCCCAGTAGGTCATGTATTGTTGTTCTCTGAAATGTATTGGTTTAATATTTGCAGTGTTGCCTTTTGATAGTTAGGGTATGGTGCTTTGTGAGTCCTGGTAGTGCTGTTAGGATACGGCGGGTTTGCTATGGGTTCTAAATGGGCAGCGTTTGTAGTAGTTCCTAATGTGCCTGGCGGTTGGTACTGGATTATAGTAATGTAGAAACCTTTTAGTCTTTCTTTATCCATATACTCATTAAGAGGCATGTTTACTAAAAGTTAGTGTATGGTAACATTATGCAAATATTTATGCAAATGAGGCACCTTATGCAAATGAGGCTTTAATTGACGTGCTGGCACTTTGAGGAAATTCTTTGGTTTTGTGCGGCAGTTTGGGCACTCGGGCTCAAAAAGGTTAGCCATCACTGGTCTAGGGTAACCCCAACGTATTTTATCTCCTTTCTGACTAGTAGTGCTGAGGTATTAATAAAGAGATTCAGGGGGTGGGTGGGGGGGGGGGAAATTTTGGTTTTGTGTGATGTAAAGTACTTCTGTTTTCTTAAGGTTGATCGAGAGATTGTGTGTGTGATTTGAGCCAGGTCTCCGTTTTGCTGAGGCAAGTTGATATTGTATGTTGGTTAGGATTGTTTGTGGGGGATGTAAATCATGATATCATCAGCACAGATGTGATATCCTACTTTGTGTTTTCTGAATATATTACATATGGGTTGAAAATTGAGATTAAATAAGAGAGCTGGGAGTCCACATGATGCATGAGGGAGTGAGGACGTTTCCCTTGCTTGCTCCGGGGCTATCTCGAGAATTAACCTGATTTATTATCACTCCTCTGCACACAAAGTATATAATTGGGAAGTGTAAGGACAGCGGAGCTGACAAACGACCGGAGGCAGTTGGGAGCAGAACGAAAGATGCCTTTGCCAGCAAAAAAAGACCAGGAGAGGACCGGTAGGTCGGGGCCCTCAACTTCCGCAATGCCGCAGCCAGCGTCGCCGGGAGTTGAAAGTACGGACTCAGTATCGGAGGAGCTGGTGAAGGAAGTAGTCAAGCTGCTAGACCCCAAGTTCGATTTAATAATGAAAAAAATAGAAGGAGTGGGGGGAAGCGCTGACGGAGTTCGGGAGGAGAGTTGAGGAGCTGGAGCACCGCGTGGCATGCATCGAGGACGGAGAAGGGAGACAGAACATAAGAACATAAGATATGCCATACTGGGTCAGACCAAGGTCCATCAAGCCCAGTATTCTGTTTCCAACAGTGGCCAATCTAGGTCATACATACCTAGCAGTTTCCCCAAGGGACACAGGTTCCACAATGCTTGTATTGGTTCAAGCATTGATATCCTGGGTCCCTTCTTAATAATGGTTTATGGACCTTTCCTCCAGGAACTTGTCCAAACCTTTTTTAAACCCAGCTACACTAACAGCCTTTACTACATCCTCCGGTAACAAATTCCAGAGTTTGATTACACATTGAGTGAAAAAATATTTTCTTTTATTAGTCTTAAATAGTTTACCCTGTAGCTTCATTGCATGTCCCCTAGTCTTGCTATATTCTGATAAGGTAAACAATCGATCTACGTTTACCCGTTCCACTCCGTTCATTAATTTATGGACTTCTATCATATCTCCCCTCAGCCGTCTCTTTTCCAGGTTAAAGAGCCCCAACCTTTTTAGCCTTTCTTCATAGGAGTATCCTTCCATCCCCTTTACCATTTTGGTGGCTCTTCTCTGAACCTTTTCTAAAATCGCTATATCCTTTTTAAGATACGGTGACCAGAATTGCACACAATATTCAAGGTGCGGTCTCACCATGGAACGATATAGAGGCATTATAATATCTTTTGTTTTATTTTCCATTCTTTCCTTATCATACCTAGCATTCTGTTTGCTCTCTTGGCCGCCGCTGCACACTGGGCCGAGGGTTTTAACATGGTATCCACAATGACGCCTAAATCTTTTTCCTGGGTGGTGGTTCCTAATGTGGAACCTTGCATCGTGTAACCATAGTTTGGATTGTTCTTCCCTAGGTGCATAACCTTGCACTTGACCACATTAAATTTCATCTGCCATTTTGATGCCCAGTCTTCCAATTTATCACGATCCTCTTGCAATTTTCCACAATCCTCTTGGGTTTTAACAACTTTAAATAGTTTTGTGTCATCTGCAAATTCCACTTTCCAGGTCATTTATGAATATGTCAAAAAGCAGAGGACCCAGCACAGATTCCTGGTGTACACCACTATTCACCTTTCTCCATTGGGAAAATTGGCCATTTAGCCCTACCCTCTGCTTTCTATCTTTAAACCAGTTCCTGATCCACAATAGTACACTGCCTCCTATCCCATGACTCTTTAGTTTTGCCAAATGTCTCTGATGAGGGACCTTGTCAAAGGCTTTCTGAAAGTCCATATACACAATATCAACCGACTCACCTTTGTCCACCTGATTATTCACTCCTTCAAAAAAACATAACAGATTAGTAAGACAAGATCTTCCTTGTCTAAAGCCATGTTGGCTGTCTCCCATTAGGTCATGACTATCTACATGCTGAGTAATTTTATTCTTTATGATGGTTTCTACCATTTTTCCCGGTACTGACGTGAGGCTCACCGATCTGTAGTTTCCCGGATCACCCCTGGAACCCTTTTTAAAAATTGGTGTTACATTGGCAATCCTCCAATCTTCAGGTATTAGAGATGATTTTAATGATAGTTCACAGATTACTAATAGCAGGTCTGCAATCTCGTATTTCAGTTCTTTCAACACCCTTGGATGTATACCATCCGGCCCAGGTGATTTGCTACTGTTCAGTTTATCTAATAGTTGTAATACATCTTCCCGATGTATCGATATTTCCTTCAATTCTTCCGCACCTTTAAATACCACTTCAGTCATAGGTAACATCCCTACATCTTCCTCAGTAAAGACTGAAGCAAAGAATTCATTCAATCTCTCCGCTATCGCCTTGTCGCCTCTTAGTGCTCCTTTAACCCCTTTATCATCTAATGGACCAACTGACTCTCTCACAGGTTTTTTGCTACGAATGTACTTGAAAAGGTCTTTACTTCGCGTTTTTGCTTCCGCAGCAAGCTTCTTCTCAAATTCTCCCTTTGCCTGCCTTATCAATGCCTTGCATTTGACTTGCCAGTGCTTGTGCTGTTTCCAGGTTTCGTCGTTTGGCTGTTTTTTCCATTTCCTGAAAGATGCTTTTTTGGCAACAACAGCCTCTCTGACCTCACCTTTAAACCATGCTGGCAGTTTTTTGGACTTCCTTCCACTTTTCTTAAAGCGTGGAATACAGCTGGTCTGGGCTTCCAAGATAGTATTTTTCAACAACAGCCAAGCCTGATGTACGTCTTTAACCTTTGCAACTGCTCCTTTTAGTTTTTTCTTAACTGTTTTCCTCATTTTATCATAGTTTCCCTTTCGAAAGTTAAAAGGTAGTACTGTGGATTTCCTTACTATCCCTCCTCCACTAATTAAATCAAAGGCGATCATGCTATGATCACTATTACCAAGTGGCCCCAACAACCTTATCTCTTGCACTAGATCTGGTGTTCCACTAAGGTCTAATATGGCTTCCCCTCTGGTCGGTTCATGAACCAGCTGCTCCAAGAAGCAGTCATTTATTTCATCTAGGAACTTTATCTACCTAGCATGTCCTGACGTGACACTGACCCAGTCGATACCGGGGTAGTTGAAATCACCCATTATTATTACTGCACTGTAACTTTTGTTAGCTTCCTTGATTTCTTTGAGCATTTCATCATCCATTTGGTCATTCTGGCAAGGCGCTCGATAGTACACCCCCACTGCCATCGCCTTCCCCCTTTTACATGGAATTTCAATCCATATAGATTCTACAGCAGATTTTGTTTCCTGCAAAACTTTAAGCCTTTCTGACTCAATGTCCTCTCTAACATAGAGAGCAACCCCTCCACCAATTTGATCAGCTCTATCATTACGATATAGTTTGTACCCAGGTATCACAGTGTCCCACTGGTTGTCCTCCTTCCACCATGTCTGTGATATTCCAATCATATCTAACCTTTCATTTAGTGCTATATATTCTAACTCTCCCATCTTATTTTTTAGACTTCTAGCATTTGCATACAAGCATTTTAGAGAATGTATTTTACTCATTAATTTGGCTATTGTTAGACATGGGTAATTTGGGATCTTTAAGCTCAGTCTGCTCCATACTTGAGGGCATTTGGACTACTTTACTCTTTTGTAAAGTGGAGAGCGAGTGGAACAAAAACAGCAAATAGAAGCCTTGCAACTCAAAATAGATGATCTTGAAAAATAGATTGAGAAGGAATAATCTGAGAATCGTGGGGTTGTCAGAATCGACAACGGAGCGCATGTTGCTACCTCTCCTGGAAAAATGGCTGCCGGAGGAACTGGGCCTAGAGGTGTTGGTGGGCCAATTCAAAATAGAGAGAGTGCATTGCATTGGAGTTCGGTGGGAAGAGTGGAAGCTGCCGCGGGTGGTGATTCTACGGGTCCTTAACTTTCAGCACAAAATGCAAGTGTTGCAGGCTTACCGGAAGAAAGGTGATCTCCGATTAGACAATCAGAGACTCTTGCTGTTTCAAGATTATTCGTCGGCAGTGGCGGCAAAGCAGAAGGAATTCTCCCCCGTCTGTACTGCTTTATTTAAATACAAAGTATATTTCACTTTGGCCTTCCCGGCAGTTCTGAGAGTTTTAAGTCAAGGGAAGAATCTTACATTCGAGACGACGGTGGTGGCGAAACAGTTTGTGGAATAGTTTGAGAACAACAACAGTGGGGAGATAGGACAAGCCTGATCTTGTGAGCGGGCGAGGCCGCCGCATCAAGGAGGAGAGGTTACAGTTAAGGCCATTTGTTTGGATTGATATGTGGTGCACATAGCTTGAACAGAGTCTGCTGTTCTCTGATCAGAGAAGAGCAGTGCTTTTTACAGTGCTCTGCTAGAGAAGTGGATATTTGTCTCCTGTGACACCTTGCTGTGCGTTCTAGCTGTTTATTAATTACACAGGTACACTACCAAAAAACTGCCTCCAGTTTTGCAACTGATTCCTATAGATTTTGGGGTGCTGAATCCAGGAAAAATAGCCAAAATGTTCCATCACGTCACGTTTTCTTGCAAAATTAGATTTCTTACCCATATAAGGAATGTTCACATAATTTCTTTTTAGCCGACTGCAGTTTATTTTCTTGGCCCAAAATAGAGGTTGTAATGGTTAACTAACTAGAAACACTCCCTCATGATATTTTAGAGTGTTTTGTATTCATTTTATACATTAACAGGACAATTGGGAGGCGGGGGGCTAAATCCAGTACTCGCGCTGGCGCATGTTCTTTCCTGTTCGCCTCGCCTCGTTCGCTCGCTCAAACACGGTGGTTGCGACATGAACGTTCCTGTCAAATTTCAGTTTCTTGCAAGTTCATTTTTACCTTTTGTTTGCTCAGTCGTAATCCAGCTTTATTCCGAAGTGGTTCACTACAGTTGTAGTTTGCAGTGCTGTGTATTTGTGATGGCTCACAGAGCCAGAGGTTGCGTCAACTCTCCGGACAGTTTTTGTTTTATTTGTGGGGAATATACCGTGAAAAAGCGGCAGAGGAACATTTCTGCATTTATTAAAAAAGTATATTTCGCCTATTTCGGTTTGAAGTTAGGCGATCAAGACAAACCGAGGGCTCCTCACAAAGTGTGCAAGACATGTGAGGAAGATCTACGCTTATGGATGAAAGGTAAAAAACAAGCATTTCGTTTCGGAATACCTATGATGTGGCGTGAACAAAGAGACCACAGCAGTGACTGCTATTTTTGCTCTTGCATTGTGAAGGGATACAACTTAAAAAATAAGAACGTAATAAGTTACCCCAACCTTCCCTCAGCAATTAGGCCTATGCCTCATAGCAACGAAGTACCTGTGCCTGAACCACCAAAATCTTTGGATCATATTTGTGTGGACGGTTCTGATCATGATGAGACTCATCAGATGGCTTTTCCCGATGAGTCCAGTACTTCCGAGTTTGAAACTGAACCAGATCCGAAACCTGAACTTTTCTCTCAAGCTGAATTGAATGATTTAGTCCGGGATTTAGGACTCCCAAAAGATGCTGCCCAACTGCTAGGTTCTCGGCTTAAACAGAAAAATCTATTGTCACCAGGAACAACTTTTTATTGGTACCGCAACCGCGAGACACAATTTTTGAAGTATTTCAGCAAAGAGGAAGATTTGGTATTTTGCAACGATATATACGGAGTGATGGGAAAGTTTAAACTCAAGTATGATCCTGCTGAATGGCGGCTGTTCATTGATTCGTCAAAAGACAGCATAAAAGGTGTTCTTCTTCATAATGGCAACACATTCGCTTCAGTTCCTATTGCTCACTCTGTTATTCTCCAAGAAAAATACGAGAATTTGGCCCTGATTCTTCAGAAGATTCGTTATGATGAGCATAAGTGGATGATTTGTGGAGACTTTAAAATTCTATCCATGCTATTAGGGCAGCAATCCGGTTTCACCAAATATCCCTGCTTCCTTTGCTTGTGGGATAGCCGGGCCCGCGACCTACACTGGGGGAAAAAAGACTGGCCAATTCGGGAGTATTTGAGACCCGGTGAGAAAAATGTTCTTCATGAGAGCTTGGTATCTCGTGATAAAATTCTATTACCACCTCTCCACATTAAGTTGGGTCTCATTAAGCAATTCATCAAGTCCCTTCCAAAAGATGGTGAGTGCTTTCGGTACCTTTGCTCAAAGTTCCCCCGACTTTCTGAAGCAAAGCTAAAGGAAGGAGTGTTTGTTGGCCCTGATATAAGGAAACTCATTTCAGATGGAGCATTCGCTGAAACGATGTCTGAGAAGGAAAAAGAAGCCTGGGATTCCTTCAAGGATGTTGTTCTCAAATTCTTGGGGAACAGGCGGGATGAGAACTATAAGGATATTGTTGCCAGGATGCTCAATGCCTTCAAAGAACAAGGCTGTAACATGAGCCTGAAAGTCCATTTCTTGCACTCCCATGTGAACTACTTTCCCGAAAACTTGGGGGCGTACAGTGAAGAACAAGGTGAAAGGTTTCACCAGGACATCAAGGACGCAGAGAGAAGGTACCAAGGAAGATGGAACACCACTATGATGGCTGATTTCTGCTGGTTGCTGCTGCGGGAAACCCCAGATGAAAAATACGCCAAACAGCGCACCAAGAGAAGCATTCGGGGGAAGAAGAAACGGGCCCACCCGGAGATTGATTGACCCAAGAATGACTTTAAAATCTAAACTGTGTTGACAAATATCGTGTTTTTACTAAACTTTGAAATAAAAATTTGCTAGTTATTACCACAGTGTCGGATCTCATTTATTAGAATTTTATTTTCACACCATGTGTTTTGTTGACATTACTCTATTCTTATGTGCTGCCTTGTTACAATTTTCTTTATTCTTATTTGAATAACTACTAAACAATTAGTATAAAGAATTCATCCAAGAAACTTTTATCTCGATCGCACTCAATCTGAAACGTTCACCTCAAACTGCTAACCCAATGTAGCAAAAAATCTGTACGTGATGGAGCAAATTGGTTACCAGATTTGGATTCAGCGCACCAAAAAACGTAAAAATCAATCGAAACATTAGAGGCAGTTTAAAAAAAAATTTTTTTTAGTGTACCTGTGTTATTTATTGTTTGTCTAACTGTTTATTTAATTATTTGTTTGTCTTAGTGGTGTGCTAGTCCAGCCTTCTCAGCTATAACTTACCTTGCCTCTCTCAACTAACTGGGCTTTGTGTGGTAGCCAGGTTAACTGTTCATTTTAAATTAAATCTCTCTCCCCAGAACCTGCTGTGTGTTAAACTTTTTTCCTGTCCTAGCCTGCCTGAGTGAATCCTCCCCCTCCCCCCCCTGCTGAGGTATTGTGTAGCCTTCTTCCTGTTTCCTCCACGTGTGCATAGTCTGTTTTAGTCTGCTTTTCTCTGATCAGAGAAGAGCAGTGCTTTTTAAAGTGCTCTGCTAGAGAAGTGGATATTTGTCTCCTGTGACACCTTGCTGTGAGTTCTAGCTGTTTATTAATTATTTATTGTTTGTCTAACTGTTTATTTAATTATTTATTGTTTGTCTTAGTGGTGTGCTAGTCCAGCCTTCTCAGCTACAACTTACCTTGCCTCTCTCAACTAACTGGGCTTTGTGTGGTACCCCCTTCCCCCTGCTGAGGGTTCAGGACAGGGTACCTTGTAACTGCCCTCTTTAATAGGACTTATCTCCCTCCCTCCCTCCCCAACACCCACCCACCCCTGGGGCAATTGTAGTTTTATAGGTACTTGCACATCTTAGAGGAAAGGGGCTGCTCTCAGGTGCAGCTCGTTATCCAAATCAGTCATACACAGAGGACCTGAGATTAATTACTTAAGCTTCAGGTACACAAGGTGTATTAGGGGTATTAGATACACTTTTATTGGTATAAGCATTTACACCAATCCTTATTATATACAGAATTTAAAAGACCTAAACACAAGCTTTAAACTAAGATGCAGACAGAAGTCCAGCAACGAGATGGGGGTTCTCCGGTCTTTTGCATTGAGTGTCACATGTATGATTTTCTCCCAATTGGTGAGAGGTCTTACGTATGCACTAAGTGCAAAGAACTCTTTGCTCTCAGGGAACGAGTCCGTTCTCTAGAGGCTAGAGTAGCAGACCTGGAAGACATAAGAAAGACAGAGAAGTACATGGACAAGACCTACAGGGATATAGTCCTGAAGTCCCACCTCCAGTATGGAGGCATCCCTGTTGCCATGGAGGAGAGAGGTCACGTGACAGGAGAGCATCACCCTGGTGTGGCAGGAAGTGATCCTGTAACTAGGACCTGTCCTCCAGGTGATGTAAAACCCTCTCGCACCGAGGACGTTTCTCCAGGGCCATGTCCCTATGAGGGGAGGGTCAGGACAGCTGTTATAGTTGGTGATTCAATCATTAGGAATGTAGATAGCTGGGTGGCTGGTGGACGTGAGGATCGCCTGGTAACATGCCTGCCTGGTGCGAAGGTAGCGGACCTCATGCACCGCCTAGATAGGATCATAGGTAGTGCTGGGGAGGAGTCTGCTGTCTTGGTACATGTTGGTACCAATGACATAGGAAAATGTGGTAGGGAAGTTCTGGAGGCTAAATTTAAGCTTTTAGGTAGGAAGTTGAAATCCAGAACTTCCAGGATAGTGTTCTCCGAAATGCTTCCTGTTCCATGTGCAGGACCCAAAAGACAGGCAGAGCTCCGGAGTCTCAATGCGTGGATGAGACAATGGTGCAAGGATGAGGGTTTTGGATTTGTTAGAAACTGGGGAACATTCTGGGGAAAGGGGGGGCTCTTCCGAAGGGATGGGCTTCACCTTAATCAGGATGGGACCAGACTGCTGGCATTAACCTTTAAAAAAGAGATAGAGAAGCTTTTAAACTAGAAAATACGGGAAAGCCAACAGTCACCCAGGAGTGCATGGTTCGGACAAAGGTATCCTTGAAGGATACTACCAAAAGCAGTAACATAGTAACATAGTAAATGACAGCAAAGGTTCCAAAAGGGAGTATAGTAGCCCAAATGCCCTTGAGTAAGGAGCAGACAGAGCATAAAGATTCCAAATTACCCCTGCCTACCAATAGCCAGATTAATATGAATAAAATACAGTCTCTAAAATGCTTGTATGCCAATGCTAGAAGTCTAAACAATAAGATGGGAGAGTTAGAATATATAGCCCTAAATGAGAGGTTAGATATGATTGCACTCTCAGAGACATGGTGGAAGGAGGATAACCAGTGGGACACTGTGATACCTGGATACACACTATATCGTAATGATAGAACTGATCAAATTGGTGGAGGGGTTGCGCTCTATGTTAGAGAGGGCATTGAGTCAGAAAGGATTAAAGTTTTGCAGGGAACAAAATTTGCTGTAGAATCTCTATGGATTGAAATTCCATTTATGAAGGGGAAGGTGATGGCAGTTGGAGTATACTATCGACCACCTGGCCAGAATGAACAAATGGATGATGAAATGCTCAAAGAAATCAAGGAAGCTAACAAAAGTCACAATAGAGTAGTAATAATGGGTGATTTCAATTACCCCGGTATCGACTGGGTCAGTGTCACAGCAGGACAAGCTAAAGAGATAAAGTTTCTAGATGGAATAAATGACTGCTTCTTGGAGCAGCTGGTTCATGAACCGACCAGAGGGGAAGCCATACTGGACCTAGTCCTTAGTGGAATGCCAGATCTGGTGCAAGAAATAAGGGTGTTGGGACCACTTGGCAATAGTGATCATAGTATGATCATGTTTGATTTAATTAGTGGAGGACAGATAGTAAAGGCATCCACAGTACTACCTTTTAACTTTCAAAAGGGAGACTATGATAGAATGAGGAATATAGTTAGGAAAAAACTAAAAGGAGCGGTTCCAAAGGTTAAAGACTTACAGCAAGCTTGGGTGTTATTTAAAAATACTATCCTCGAAGCCCAGACCAGCTATATTCCACGCATTAAGAAAAGTGGAAGAAAGTCCAAAAAACTGCCAGCATGGTTTAAAGATGAGGTCAGAGAGGCTGTTGCTGCCAAAAAAGCAACCTTCAGGAAATGGAAAAAAGAGCCAAATGATGAAAACTGGAAACAGCACAAGCACTGGCAAGTTAAATGCAAAGCATTGATAAGGCAGGCAAAGCGGGAAATTTGAGAAGAAACTTGCTACGGAAGCAAAAACACGAAATAAAGACTTTTTCAAGTACATTCGTAGCAAAAGGCCTGTGAGAGAGTCAATTGGACCATTAGATGATAGAAGGGTAAAAGGGGCAGTAAGAGGAAACAAGGCTATAGCAGAGAGACTGAATGAATTCTTTGCTTCGGTCTTTACTGAGGAAGATGTAGGGATGTTACCCAAGACTGAAGTGGTATTTAAAGGTGATACTGCAGAGGAATTGAGAGAAATATCGCTACACCGGGAAGATATATAACAACTATTTGATAAACTGAATAGTAGCAAATCACCTGGACCAGATGGTATACATCCCAGAGTGTTGAAAGAACTGAAATATGAGATTGCAGACTTGCTATTGGTAATCTGTGAACTTTCATTAAAATCATCTGTAATACCTGAAGATTGGAGGGTCGCCAACGTAACACCAATTTTTAAAAAGGGTTCCAGGGGTGACCCAGGAAATTACAGACCGGAAAGACTGACGTCAGTACCAGGGAAAATGGTAGAAACCATCATAAAGAACAAAATTACACAGCATGTAGATAGTCATGGCCTAATGGGAGACAGCCATCATGGCTTTAGACAAGGAAGATCTTGTCTTACTAATCTGATATGTTTTTTGAAGGTGTGCATAAACAGGTAGACAAAGGTGAGTCGGTTGATATAGTGTATCTGGACTTTCAGAAAGCTTTTGACAAAGTCCCCCATCAGAGACTTTTGGCAAAGCTAAAAATTCAGGGGATAGGAGGCAGTGTACTATTGTGGATCAGAAAATGGTTAAAAGATAGAAAGCAGAGGGTAGGGCTAAATGGCCAATATTCCCAATGGAAAAAGGTGAATAGTGGAGTACCCCAGGGATCTGTACTGGGTCCGCTGCTTTTTGACATATTCATAAATGACCTGGAAAAGGGAATAACTAGTGAGGTTATCAAATTTGCAGATGACACAAAACTGTTTAAAGTTGTTAAAACCCAAGAGGATTGTGGAAAAACTGCAGGAGGATCTGGATAAATTGGAAGACTGGGCATCCAAATGGCAGATGAAATTTAATATGGACAAGTGCAAAGTTATGCACCTAGGAAAGAACAACCCACACTATAGTTACACGATGCAAGGCTCCACATTAGAAACCACCACCCAGGAAAAAGATTTGGGAGTCATCGTGGATAACATGTTAAAACCCTCCGCCCAGTGTGCAGCGGCAGCCAAGAAAGCAAATAGAATGCTAGGTATCATAAGGAAAGGGATGGAGAATAAAACAAAGGATATTATAATGCCTCTGTATCGCTCCATGGTACGACCGCACCTTGAATATTGTGTGCAATTCTGGTCACCGTATCTTAAAAAGGACATAGCGTTATTAGAAAAAGTACAGAGAAGAGCCACCAAATTGGTGAAGGGGATGGAAGGCTACTCCTATGAAGAGAGGCTAAGAAGGTTAGGGCTCTTTAGCCTGGAGAAGAGACGGCTGAGGGGAGATATGATAGAGGTCTATAAATTAATGAATGGAGTGGAACGGATAAACGTGGATCAATTGTTTACGCTATCAGAGTATAGAAAGACTAGGGGACATGAAATGAAGCTACAGGGTAAACTATTTAAGACAAATAAGAGAAAATATTTTTTCACTCAACGTGTAATCAAACTCTGGAATCTGTTACCGGAGGATGTAGTAAGGGCTGTTAGTATAGCTGGGTTTAAAAAAGGTTTGGACGAGTTCCTGGAGGAAAGGTCCATAAACCACTATTAAAAAGGGACCCAGGATATCAATGCTTGACCCAGTACAAGCATTGTGGAACCTGTGTCTTTTGGGGATATTGCTAGGTACGTATGACCTAGATTGGCCACTGTTGGAAACAGGATACTGGGCTTGATGGACCTCGGTCTGACCCAGTATGGCATGTCTTATGTTCTTATGTTCTAACTTGTGAACGGAGCAGTTTACAGTACTAAGGAGGAGAGACTGCAAGTGACGCAGACCTCTTGGACTGATAGGATGTGTGTGCAGTAGGCGTAAGAGGAGAAAGTCGGTAGGGTATAACAATGTATTTGAGTGGTCATTTGGAAATGATACTGGGGGGGGAAGTCGAGGCAGCCCTGCAGCATCTAGCTGGGACTAGGCCTCAGCGGAGCAGTGCTAAGGACAAGCAATGTAATGGTTTTAGGGGGTTTTGGGGAAGGACGGGGGGGGGGGGGAATGGGAAGAAGGAGAAAACAGGGGGGAGGGGGTGGGGGGGCTGGAAATATGAAGATTGACTGGCGAGTGGATGGAGGGCAAGAAGGGGAGAGGGGAGGGCAAGGGGGGGGAGGATGAGTATGAGTGTTCTAAAAGGGCAGGGCAGACACATGCAACTCCTCATGAGCGGGAACAAAGGGCTTGATGAAGGCTGGTGAGAGACAAGGTCTAGGGTTGAGGCTGGGCAACCCTGGGCGAGAATTAAAATTTTGTGGGATTTGAGAATGCACATTAAAAATCAGGGGGCAATGAGACATGATCAGCGGATAGTTACTTGGAATGTGGGAGGGGTGAGCACCCCTATTAAGTGCACAAAAATATTGCAAGCATTAAAGAGAGAGAAGGCCCAAGTAGCCTTGCTGCAAGAGACACACTTAAATGCACGAGAACATGAGAAACTGAAGAGGTCAGGTAATTGCTGCATCATCAGGAGGGCAGAAGAGGGGAATGGCGATCTTGGTGAACAAAAGAATCACTTTAGAAGTTATTAATGAGGAGGCAGACCCACTGGGGAGGTTCCTGTTTTTGCACGTTTGACTCCAAAGAGAAGAGATGTATTTAGGTAACATTTACGCCCCAAATGTCTATGACCATCAGTTTTTTAAGCGGATCCTCCAAAAAATTCTGGGGGGCTCCGAAAGTACCATTGATAATAGCGGGAGACTTTAACTGTCCTCATGACCCAGAATTGGATAGATCACAGCCGAATAGAGCTGGGGGGTGGACGAAAAAAGGTGTTGGATATTTATGTAAAATGGGAGGGATGGTGGATACTTGGAGAGTCCTACATGAGGGTGAAAGAGACTACACGCATCTGTCACGTGCCCACCAATCGTGGTCTCGGATTGATTATATAATCTCCAGGAACAAGCAGGAATGAGTATTCACATATGGGTACGTCGGTACCGACAGAGTCTGCGCAGGAACGCTCCCCAGCATCCAATCAGAACGCTTTTGGAAGCATCCCAACACGCCTGCATGCTGCCTTCCCGCCTTTCCCAGCTGCCTCTCCTCAGTTTTTGTTTTTCCGCAGAGCCAGCAGGACGTCCTCCTGTCACCGCAGAAAATTCTTCCTTTATTTTTGTTTTTTCTTGTGGTCACGTCTACCTTCCCTCGACGCACCGGTACCGCCGGTGTTTTCTTTTTCTTTTCTTCTACAAATATTTCCTTTTGTGGGAAATTTTTTCCTGTTTAGTGCCTGACAGGTTTCGGCCTGCTAGGCCTCTCCACTTTCCCTCATGGAAATGCTAGCCACTAGAATGTGTTTTAACTGTGACGCTACCAAATTAGTTTTAGACACCCATAATTGGTGCCTTCAGTGTTTGGGACCTGAACACCATCCACTGGAGTGTCCCTCCTGCACTGCTATTTCTGCAAGAAGTTTTCAGCATCGAGCTCAACTCGATACGCCGTTCCCCTCAGACCTGAGGGTACCAGCTACATTTTCTTTTTCACAGGATCAGGTAACCAAACAAAAGTCTGTAAAGACTAGCCAGTCCTCGGGTGGTAGATCTCATGTACATCATAGAGATGCCTTTGGGCTTGCCCCCGAGGACATTTTGGCTTTAAAATCCCGGCGGGAGGCTTCTGTCTCCAAAGCATTAACGGGGTTTCAGGTTGTTCCCGGGGTTTTTACCTCGGTGAACATACCTGAGCCATGCCCGGTGGTGGTATCTGCTTTGAGCGGTGCCAGTACCCCGGCATCGGCAATGGTGCTGGATGAAACATTCCACACCGATGATCGCAGTCAAGCGCTCTCGGTATCTTCGGTGCCGCTACTGACCGATCTTCCCACATCGGCCCCGGTACCGATGCTGGTATCCACGTCGGTGCCCTCCAGATATGCATCGATAGACTCGCTTCTTTCGATGCCGAGTCTAGAATTGATCTCTAGTCTGGATGACTGGGTACCGACTCGTCTCGGTACCGACTTCAGATGGTACCGAAGACATTCTACCGATGATCAAGGTCTGCCACATTCGGTTACCTCGGTACCGATAGTGCCATCACAGACTGATCTTCATATATCTGTGTCACCAACGGTACCGGTCCCGATACCGGTATCGACATCAACATCGGTGTTGATACCTCCCATGCTCCTTTCAGCCGGCTCGCTTCCTTCCATACCGAGTTTGGAATCGATCCCTAGCATGGACCATTTGCTACCGATGAGTTGCGGTACCGGTTTTCAGCGGTACCGACAACTATCTTTCAAAGATAATCCGATGCTCCACCCCTCCAGATCTTCTATTCTACAGAATCTGAATGAACCGGGGGATGCTAGAGCTAGTTCTTCAACAGATCTAGTTCTTCCTCCTCTTCCTCGAGGACTCCCCTCTGGGGAGATTTCTTTTCAAGCTTTTCTGCTTCATATGGCCAAGTTACTTGCCATTTCTATACCTGGTCAAGACCCTGCACCAGGGGATCCACAACCTATACAGATCCCCTGCAATCCAAAGGAAGTCATTATGTTTCCTTTGCATCAAACCTTGCAGGATCTCCTATTTAGAACGTGGGAAACTCCTTTAATGGTATCCCCACCATCTAGGGCAACTGATCTTCTATACAGGGTGCCCCCTTCTCCAGGTTTTCAAAAGCCTCAGCTCCCTCATCATTCTCTTGTAGAATCAGCAATGAGGTTTATTAAGAGTACTAAGAAGCACTCTTCTTATCCGCCAGGTCGTGAGGCTAAGACTTTAGATGCCTTTGGATGTCAAACTTTCCAGGCATCCATGTTTTCAGCAAGAATCCTTTCATATATTTTCTATATGGGATTATCTCTTGAGGAAGTCACAAAAGATCTACTACTTTTGACCCCTTTCCTCCAAGAGCCTAAGAGAGCAGATTTTTCTATGCTAGTCAATCATGCTCAGACTATTTCTAAGTTCCTTACTCGTGCTTCCCTGGACTCTTTCGAGTCTGTTAGCAGAACGTCTGCTATAGCCATAGGGGCACGACGTAGAGCCTGGCTCCAAGCTTCAGACTTGGACAAATGCGTACAAGATAGACTGGGAAATGCTCCTTGCACTGGAGAGAATCTCTTTAATAAAGAGACTTTACTCCAGGCTACTCAGTTAACCACTGACACTATTGCTTTCAGAGACTTGTCTATGCCTTCCTCTATCCCAGTTTGTAGAAAATCTACTAATAATTTATTTATTTATTTAACAACTTTTATATACCGCGCTATTTGTTATCAGTGCGGTTTACATTTAACAAAAGGTTACACAGTCAGAAGACTGTACTGTGCTTACATTATAACAGGAGTTTAAACTTGGAGCAACAGGGTAACTATAGACATATGTACAAAAACAGTTGGAACAGGAGTTTAAACTTGGAGTAACAGGGTAACTATAGAAATATGTACAAAAACACAATTAGATTAGGTTGGAGTATACAAAAAGTGCTAAGGTAAGCTCGGAAGTACATGTAACAGGGTTATTTAAGTTGAGCATGAAAGGTTTGTGGGCATTGGTGAGTAGGTGAGCAGAGGTGGGGTGGATGCTTGTGCAAAGTGAAGTAGAAAGATGTGATGTTTGATTGCCTTACGGAACTGAATAAGGTCTTTGATGGATCTAATTTCTGGTGGAAGTTCGTTCCAACATTTTGGGGCGTAGAAGGCGAAGGTTCTTTTCCTGGTCGTCTGGGTGCACTTGATGGACTCTTTGGGGATGATCAAGGTGTAGTCGGTTACTGACCTTCTGATTCGGTTTTTCGGGGTGGGGGTGATAAGTTCGCTGAGTGTCGTAGGGGCTAGGTTGTTGATGATCTTGAAGATGATTAGAAGGATTTTGTATGTTAATCTGCAATGAATTGGTAGCCAGTGGAGTTCCTTGAGTATCGGGGTGATATGGTCTGATCTTGCTAAACCACAGAGCACACGCGCAGCTGCATTCATAGCGAGCTGTAATGGGTTAAGGGTGTTTTTGGGGAGTCCATACAGGGCAACATTTGCGTAATCGAAGTGTGGTAGAATGAGGGCCTAGAAAATGGTCCGGAAGTCATTATGAGGTAACATGGGCCTGAGGTGCCTTAGCGTTCTAATTTTATTGTAGACAGATCTGATGGTGTTTCGTATGTGTTCCTTAAAGTCAAAATGCTGGTCCAGAGTAATCCCTAGGTAGCAGATGGAGAGCTTACTAGGGAGTTCCGCATCTCTTACCCTTAGGGAGGATGGAGGGGAGAAATCTTTGTTCCTTGATATGAACAGAACTTCAGTCTTCTTGAAGTTTATGCGGAGATTTTGAGATAGTAACCAGTCAGTGATGGCGTTGAAACAATTGATAAGGTTGGTGAAGTCTGGATGTTTGACTTTGAATGGTGTAAACAGCAGTACGTCATCAGCATAGATTAGAGTGGAGATATTGAAGGAGCGTATGATGTCACATATCGGCTGCATGTAGATATTGAACAGCAGCGCAGATAAAGAGGAGCCCTGCGAAACACCTTGATGTTGGTGGAAAGGTGCAGATGTGGTGGAACCAACTCTTACATGCTGCCAACGATCCAATAGATAAGACCTACACCATTCCCAGGCGAGGCCGCAGATTCCTTTCTCCTGGAGACGAGTAAGAAGTTGACTGTGATTAACGGAGTCAAAGGCAGCGGAGATATCTAGGAAGATGAGAGTGAAGCCGTTTTCGACCTTGTCCAATCCTCTATTCAAAGCATTAGTTAGGGTGGTGAGGAGAGTTTCTACCCCGTGAGATTCCCTGAAGCCGTGTTGACAGGGTTCAAGAGGTGACACTACATCAATGTGGTGTTGATTCTGCCTCTGGACAACCTTCTCTATTGGCTAATAAGCTTTGTTCCCTTAATGGGAGAAGGTTTTATCCATCTTCTACCCATCATACAGATGCTCCCAGGCAGGGGAAACAACCAACCAGGCTCAGGAAACCACAACCTCAATGGGTTCAGCAAACCCAGCAGCCGCAGGGTTGCTGATAGACTCTTCCCTGAATCCTTTTTCCTGTTTGAGGTTTAGATCCTGTAGTTTGCTTCCTACCACTACAAGCATCTACATCGGTTCCATCCTAAACTTTACATATGTCCTTCTTAAAGAGACATCCTGACTATCAGCTCAAAGAGCTTCTTAAGATGATTATGCTTTACAGGTAATACAGTTACTCCTCGTCCTCTGAACTACACAGAGGAGTAACAACTGTCTATAAGGTTGCCATGCCTTTACCTTTGACTTTTTCTCCCGTATCAGCATCTCTCATATTAATTCAAAGATTTACTCCACCGTAAGTCCTCTTTTCAACTCTGCCACTCTTACTAAGACATTTGGTCTGTAAGAGTGATACCACTTTACTGAGGGCTTTTCCTTAAGCCCCTAAGTTTTCTTTCAGAGTTGTCTCCCCCGTGCATTCTTAGTTTTCCTGGCAGCTTCTCAGACAATAGCGGAGTCTTACCACTCCTACTTATGTCTGTATTTCTTTCCCAATCTTGGGTCCTAAGATTTCTACTGCTGCCCTATCAATAGTTAGAACTGCAGGGGCTCTTACTGGTTAGACCACTGACTTGCTGACCAAGCAACCAGGGCTTGTTCTCCAATTTCAATGGTTTCTGGCCTTGCCACTAAGTCCCAGATGGTTTAAGAACCTTTTCTGGCTATTGTTGCAGACACATCACCTTACCTTCTATCCTTAGCCTTCCCCAATCCTTGGGCTTGGCGGACTAGTTCATGATACCTACTGGCTCTTAAACACCAGTTTTTCTTCTAATTAACCTGCAACATGCTCTCTGCATCTCTACGGAGCAGCTCTACACTATGGGGCCTTGTTAGAGAGCACATGATGTCAGATGGTTTAGGAAAGGTTTTACCTAGTCATGCCTGCTGGGTTCTCCCTGTCCTTACCATTTCCATTAAAGGCTTCTTAAATAAAGGACACAGGCCTTTAATTAAGGGAAGACCTAAAGAATTATCCAATTCCCTGGATTGCTTCACATCTCCAGGGGACCCCTTCACCAGGGATGGGTTTTTTTTTCTCAGTATAGACAATCCTTGTCTTGTCTTTTCCTTCCATCCCCAACTCTTCATGGCGTAATCCATGTTGAGCACAAGAATGCACCATACCCTTTTTACCCTCATTAGGGGTAAATATGGTATTTTTATTGCATCTTTTTCTCCAGCTACCTGCTGGAGTTATGGAAGGATTCAGACTTACTATCTGAAGATTTAAAACATCCTCTGCATTTTTACAGGTAGGTCTCCATTCCTGATTATTCATGGACTAGAATTCTTAGAAGACTCTAGACTTCTCTTGCCAGTGGGAGAACTCCCTGGGCTTCCTATCCATAACCAGGAAGTACAGATTCTCTAAATATCTTCTCAAGCAGGTACCTCCCTTCTTGTTAGATAAATCTTTCTCTCTCCATATACCCTATGTGCGGTCATGGGTAGATATATATATATATATATATATATTGTGAGACTATGCCGGTCTTAGGCGGTTGCCTAGACCTGGGCATAGCCTGAAGTTGTGGAAATAAAGACACTGCAGTCGTGTCCAGAGTGAAAATTAAGGTTGGGTTTTATTCCCTTTCCCTTGAGGATGTCTTCAAATAAGGACAACACAAAAGAAACGGTTGCTTCACCGGTGCAAAGGATTCTTAACAAATAATAATTATGCTTCTTTCCAGCAAATAAAGTCCATCACATTCAAAAATGTGTAAAACACAATTCTTTTCTTTCTCCTTTCTTAACAGAGAGACTCTATGTCATCAGCTATACCTAAAGCACATTCCATGGGCTCAGGGATGTTTTCTGGGCTATAGCTTTCCCACTGCATAGGGCCAGGACCTGGTCCTGTGTATGGGCACTGAGCCCCTGTGAAGCTGCTCTCCGAGCCTTGCCCTTGGGAAACTTCAGCTGCTGTGAGTTGGAGCTGCTCTTGGGTGTCACAGATAGCAGGGGCTGTGCTGGGGATTGCCTCCCACGTCTTCTGCCAGTAAGGATTCTCTAGCCTGTTATAAGCCTGGCTTCTCCCCCGGGGACCCACTTCTCTCCCTTTACCAAAGACAGGGTACTTATCTCTTTCCGTTGAGAAGATGGTTTCAAGCCCTTCTGCTTCCAGCCAAGGCTTCCTCTCTGCCTTGCACACTGCTTTCTTCTGTGAACATTGGTTACTGTGTTTAGCTGAATAAAACTCACTCCCTGTCTTCAGTGAGCTTCCCTGGATGTGACCTTTGCTCTCTGTTGGCTTGGCCGTTTGCCTCGGTACGAGGACCCCTCTGGCTGGGAAGACTTTGTCACTGTCTTTAGCTCTCCCGGGTTTATTATCCTGCCTTTCTTCAGCCCTGGTTCTCCAAGGCAACGTGTCTTTCTGTAACTGCTTTGGAGTTCTTGTCTCACCTTCTCTCTGAGACTGACCTCTCAAACTCCTGGGCTGCACTTCAGTCCTAGCTCTCCAAGCCTGCCTGGAACTGCAGTCAGACTTCCTTTGGTCTCTGCTTTCTTCCTCAAACTCAAACTCCTGCTCCAGCCCTAGTTCAGGCTCCTGCTTGAGCTCTCTGTCTCTCTCCAGTTGCAGCTTGAGCTCTCGCTCAATTTCCAGCCTGCTCTGTGGGCTTTCCCACCTGTTTTTATCTCTCTGCTCATCAAACGTAGAACGTGAGTCTGGCTCCAGGTGAGCCTGATTGGAACCCTGAATTCTTACTGCGTCACTAAAGCCATGAGGAAAGTTTGTTTCCCTTTTCCCTGCCTCTCTGCATTGTGAATGCTGCAACTGCCCACGTGGCTGTAAGGTAAGCTCTTCTTTTATATTACTCCCTAATATTTCAGGGTCTGTACTATCTACCTCATGACAGATAAGCTCTTCTTTTATCTTACTCTTTAATGTTTCAGGCTTAGTGCTGTCTAGCTCATGACAAGTAAGCTCTTCCTTTGCATTACTCTTCAATATTTCTGGCTTAGTGCTGTCTACCTCATGACAATATATATATATATATGAGGGATACATCTGTATTTACCTATCTATATATGTATTACAATATATGATAGTGGGTAGATATATGTCTATATACTATTTCGGTCTGTCTGCCTAGATATTTATATACTGATACATATATATATATATTCCCCTATGGACTCAACAGATACTCTCTATCCCTTTCCATGCTGTCCCAGCATACTTAGGGTTCTCCATAATCAACCACTTCCTGTAGTAGTTGAGGAGTTTTTGTACCATGACCTTCAGTTTAGATACACCTGAAGCCCTCCATATACTTTCCTTTTCAATTATGAGGGACTTTCTGAATCTTCAGACAATGGGAGGTTACAATGCCTCATTACTCCTATCCTTCTTTGTTATCGGATATAGGGATCTTCAAAGCTCCCTTCTCCTATAAGAACTATGTCTCTTTAAAGTCAAAAGAGCTTCAGTTTTATCTAATAGGGACGTCTGCGTTTTCCGCAAAGTCCTACCTCATTGAACTACCCCAGTTCCACTGGGATTGTTTCTTCTCACCCTAAGGGTTCTAACCTCAGCCTGTTTTTTGCACAGTTATTCACCTCTCCTTACATTGAGGTACTCCCTGGGGATATTCTGTTGGTTCATATTCACAAATCCACATGAACCTCCATATACCCCTTTACAATACCACCAGGTGAGGTCCATATTGGTTTATTGCTCTCAATATTACCACTAAATATCACCTGCACAGAGACTCCTATCTAGGCATCCTGTTTGGTCCAGCTGTTCCACAGCACATCTTTTTAGTTCAACTCCTACTATCCATCCCTAGGATGCCTGGGGTTTCGATAAAATAGCATGGCTCTCAGATTCGCAACATGCTGGGACTCCTCCAGGCATCTTAGCTTGGGAGTCCCCATATGTGAAGACTCATTCCTGCTTGTTCCTGGAGATAGCACAGTTACTTACCTGTAACAGGTGATCTCTGGGAACAGCAGGAATAAGTCTTCACAACCCACCCACCTCCCCTAGGAGTTGCATTTCTCTATCTCTATCTTTCCCTTTCTCTCTCTCTCTCTTTGTCTCAGCTTTAAAACTTAACTGAGGAGAGGAAGTTGGGAAAGGCGGGAAGGCAGCATGGAGGCGATTGGACGCTGGGAAGCGTACCTGCGCAGACTCCGTTGGTACCGACGTACCCATATGTGAAGACTTATTCCTGCTGTTCCCAGAGATCACCTGTTACAGGTAAGTGTAATCTTCTGACTTGTAATCTTCTTGGTCTAGTCTCCGCTTGGTCCTGGGTTCATTTCACAGAGACAGTAAGGTAAGCATCACAAATAAGATAACCAAACAGGTGTGGCTTGGAAACAGGTCTTTATGTAGAAATAGGCTTATTACATAGTGAAGTAAGAGAGAATAGTCTATATGAAAGACTCTGTGTGTGCATGTGTGTGTGAGAGAGAGAGGTAAGAACATGTGGGTCAGAGCCTCATGGCAAGGTGTGTCCGATGAAAATAGGAAGAGAGAGAGGGGGAGGGGTGAAGAGAATTGATTATCAGAGCCTCCTGTCCTTCATGTCCGATGAGTAGTGGGAGAGCAAGAGGAAGTGTTTCTGTCCTTTATAGTGAATTTTCTCTAGCAACTCCCTTTGAGGTCTGCCATTCTTGATTTAGCAGGGAGGGGCTGCAGACCATTCTCAACAGGCTTGGAGACTTACATCAACAGGGGGTCAGAGTTAATCTCATCTTGTAAACTACTCTCATTAACTTTAGAGGCTGATATCATCAGAGTAACACAGCTGCATGAAATCCAAGGTCTGGGGAAAAAGCCATGACTCCTATGTCATGTATGCTGATATCTCCCACACCTTTTTTATTTTTATTTATTATTTGTGCCTGAAAATGGTGGAAGCAAACCTGTGGTACCTGTCCCAGCTGCCATTACATGATAGTAGGCAGCATGTCTAATACCTCCTGTATTAAATACCTTGCTATGTCTAGCAGGTCCCCTGTCCTGCACAGTACTGTCTCTAGTGTTCTAGAGATAAACGTCCCCTTATGAGTCCAAACCTTGTGTCTTAGGTAAGGCAGCCACTACTGGGGGGGGGGAACCCAATATGCTACCTCCGTGCCCGTCTTAGAGAGAGAGAACAGGGCATAAGGGCTGCAGGAATTTCCGAGGAGGTTAAAGCCAAAAGGTACCAGGATGCTATGAGTGAGGATAGGAAGCAATACTAGACTGCAGCTGACTCTGGTATTCAGTGTAATAGGAAATGCCAAATTAGCCAAATTAGCAGGCCAAATGAGCCTGGATGTAGGGGTAGATGCTAGAGAAATTCAGTGTAACTACCTCAAAATGGTGTTGTTCTGTAGGACATGCGCTGCAAGGATATGTACATTTGTTTCCTTTTATAACACAGGAAAATTATGATAATGCATAGCAATATTTGTACAGCAGTTAAAATAATAATAGTGTGAATAAAAACATTAAAGACATGATCAGCAGTAGGTGAGTAACCAAATAACAATTCCCACACAGACACATGAGCATCTTGTAGCAAATGTCCAACAATTTGTTGAATGTGTCCATTCTTATAAGCGATGGTGTGATTCACTTCAGTGGATGTTGTTTTAAGGTGATCAATATAGGCATGGAGTTCTGTAAAGTTGAGCAGTTTATGTAGTGTCTCTTCTCCCATGCCAAGTGGTAATGGATGCACAGCATATGAGATAAAGTCTGGAATGTCCATAGAGTCATTGGTAACCAGCGGTGTGGAATAAGTTGTCCCATTAATGGTGAGGGAGACCAGTGGT
The DNA here is from genome assembly GCA_033557465.1 of Ichthyophis bannanicus. Taxonomy (NCBI): domain Eukaryota; kingdom Metazoa; phylum Chordata; class Amphibia; order Gymnophiona; family Ichthyophiidae; genus Ichthyophis; species Ichthyophis bannanicus. The sequence continues at coordinate 240,702,480 of CM066035.1, read as the reverse complement.
GTATGACTGCACCAGGTATTGTTTGGTAAATAGTTTGAACTGTACAACAAAGTGTTCTTGGGAAGGCGAATGTCATGCATTCTGGGAGCAATCAAAAAAGAAACATTCTGGGGAAAGAACAGATGAAAACAAAAGTGTCCAGCTCCAAGGTAATACAAACTGTGTGAGGTAATCATGGAATATGAGAGCTTAACAGTCAGGGAGCAAGAGGAGGAATTGTTCCAGCAGGAGGTGTCAGCCTCTTTAAACTGGTGAGGTTGACACTTGAACTGAAATGTAGTCTGCTCACACAAACTGGGGTCCATCGGCTTGAATGAAGTCCAGGTGTCGTCCAGTGGCTGCACCCATGTGAGATGGTCCACAGGATACATAAGCATATTATCAAACTGCACCCCAATATTAACAATAGGATAAATAACTGTGTGTTGTCCTGACCATGGGATCAAAGTACAGATAGAGCAGCCTTGTAGTGAACAAATGGGAACACTAACTGTCCACCAATCAAGGTGAGCTATAGCAAATTCAGGTATTTTGGTACTAGCCATATGGATGAGAGATGGTGGCCAGTGTCCTAACTTAGCAGTGATCAGAATTTCCTTTAGTATAGTAATAAGCTCGATCTGTACTTGATCACAGGAAAGAGCCCAGGAAATATTCTTTCCCAATCTATATTCTGCATGTGCTAAGGTAACAATTTTCTGTTCTATAATGGGAGATATAAGAGCAAAGGTATCTACAACTACATTGGACAGTTTAGAGGAAGCTTCATTAATAATATGTTGTGAGGTAAAACCATCAGCAGCATGCTGAGCAGTGGATCCCATTTTATTACGGAGCACCTCTATATCAATTATATTAAGGGCACTCAGTGCAGTCCCTGTGCCACCTAAAATTGTATCAATTAATTCACGCTTGTGTCGAAATTGCTTGGCTCGGGGTGTTATTGACTGCATATCAAACCAAGTATTGAGCTTTTGTATGTGGTTGGCAACAAACTGAGAGCAATTTGGATATTTGTGAGTAACTAGAAACAATTTAGGAAATAGATGCCAAGTAAGAAAATGGTATTCCCCATCATATAAAACATCGTGTGGTGCATCATATTTAATCTGAAAGGGATGTCCTTCCTGAAATGGGTGGATATCAGAAAGGTAGAGTACAGGAGGAGCAGAAGTGGTGGGAGGGGTGGGATGAGGGGTGGTAGGTAAACAAGATACATCCAAAAGGAATGAAGTCTCAGTGATGTGCGGTTGATCACTCACAACCCATGTATAAGTTATTTTCCAGGTACCTCTGTCCTGACAGGAGATATTGTACAAAATCAAAGCAGGAGGACCTAGAAAGTAATGTTCTGGAGGTGCCCTCAATTCTTGTGTCCTTTCTAGAGAAGTGGAAACTGGTGGCTCCCACTGTACTTGTGTGATGTTTAATGAATAGAACACTGGCTTGTCCTGTACGGAACAGAAACTCAGGATGACCAGATCCTTTCCTTCCGGGAAAGGTAGGGGTATTTCTTGATAGCGATATGCCCCACCTGTGGAGTTAGCCCAGCCAATCGTGCATATTCGGATGATAGTTCCTGTAATGAGACTGGGGTAGACGAGAGAAGATACCAGAACAACGGGAAACCGAGACATAATAAAAGCTAACTTGTTTCACTCTACTAGGGAGTAAACTAATGCTCCCCACTTATACTATGTAACAACAAAAACAAAAAAAAAATAATAATTTTTACTACTTATTTACATAACTATTAAACACATGTCAACTATACAGCAGAAGTAAATAGTTACCGTCCTCAAGCGACTTTTGTTCAGAAAGCAGCTGTCCATGCTGTCTTCAGAAAGCAGCTGTCCGTGCTGTCTTCCGGTGGTATCTGAAAACAAAGACTGATAAAACACGTATTACCCATATGGTTTCAACTGGGTGATGTGTTTCCAATACTGCTGATTGTCGGGCATTAGGATTTGGTATAGGCTTGGGCCTAAGGTATCAGTAACTAAGTATGGTCCTTCCCACTTTGCAGTTCCAAAGGGGAGGTTTGGTCTAGGTCTCAGAATCATCACTTTACTCCCAACCTTGAGGGGCCTTAAATCAGAACCTTTTGCATGTACCTCCTGCAAATAATCTCTAGCTTTTTCTGTGTTAGCTAGCACAGTGGTCTGAATTTCTTTTAGATGTTCTTGCAGGGATTTCATCCACTCATTGGTGAGAATTACGGTCTGGTCCTCTGGAAGAAAAGGACTCAGCATATTTTCCCACCGTTGCATTGGCCTTCCCATTAAGGCTTCATAGGGTGCAAAACCTGTGGATTTACAGACATTAGCTCTGATACGCATAAGGACTAAAGGGAACACCAGATCCCAATTTTTCCCGGTCAGATTAAGCATAGGGCTGAGGTGGGCCTTAATTGTTTGATTCATTCTTTCTACCTGCCCTGCTGCCTGTGGATGGTACAGAATGTGGAGTTGTTCTATGCCTAGAAAATCAAACAATTCCTTGATGAGCCTAGAAACAAATGAAGGACCATTATCAGAATCAATAGTCTTGGGAATGCCCCAGCGTGTAAAAAATTGCATAGTTAGGATTTCTGCAGTGGTTCGAGCAGTTTGATCTGGGACAGGGAATGCTTCTACCCAATGAGAAAAGGAATCAACAACAGTGAGTAAAAATCTATTTTTCCTAGCTGTTAATGGGAGAGGGCCCACATGATCTATTTGCAATCTCTCAAATGGGCCACGAGGAGGTGCTCTCATTAACTGTCCCCTTCTCTTTTTAGGTTGCCTCCCAAATGAAGCACAGATTACACAGGAGGAAACATGATCCTGTATATCATGTTTCATTTCTGGCCACCATACCAACCTATTGAGGATAGTCTGCATTTCTTCTGCTTTAGGGTGTCCCATAGGACCTGCACCATGAACCCAATGCATCCATTCTTTACCTCGAGCTCTAGGGATAGCTATAACCAAGCCTTCCTCTCTTTGTGCACATAGAATGTCTTTCTCTATAGCGAGTGTGAGAAAGGGTGTGTGCTGATATAGGTTATCTGGGGTGTCCTGCACAAGTTTCCTCAAATTGGAAAGCTCAGGGTCCTTTGTCTGCAGTGCTACAAAGTAATCTGGTGGTATCTGATCGCAATCTGTGGAACGTGTAGCAATAGCAACCATGCGTGTCTGCTCATACCAGGGCCATATGAGGCCTACATGGCATGCTTCCTTGGCTAGTGAGTCTGCTAATGTGTTTCCTTTCACTAAAGGGCCTTTCTTCCTATGTGCCTTTACTTTAACTAAATGTACTCTCTGAAACTTCTCACTCAGTTCTTGTGCCATAGTCCACAGTGATGAATTTTTCACTGTGGACCCATCTGTAGATTTAAATTTATTTGCCAGCCACCAGGGTAACAGGGCAATGGCACTTTTAAAGACATAATCAGAATCTAAAATGATTTGTATTTCTGGGTGTGAATCCTGATATTGTTGCATACAAGCTACAAAAGCAGCCAGCTCACAGTACTGTGCTGACGCTGACCCACAGGAATACTGTCTCTGCAGTACCACTTGGTTATTTGGGTCCAATTGTACAATTGCAAAACCTGCTAGTCGCCTGCCTCCTTCACATTGGCTATTACCATCAATATATACTGTAGGAAGAAAAGGTAAAATTTTGTCTAGTCCCAGTTCCCTAAAGATCATGTGATTAGGGGCACTGGGTGAGGACTGACAGTCATGAGGTTGCCCCTCCAGCAAGATTCCAGCCACTTGCACGTTAGGTTCTTTCAACAATTCAAAATTTACATTCTGTGCTTGCAACATGAGAGTCCACTGGACTATTCTCTCAGTCCTAATCTTGCTACATGCTAACTTTCCCTCTACGATGAATTTGAGGGGGGTGTGATGGCTGCATATGTATGTGGTTTGAGCACCAATGATGTATGTAAATTTCTGTATAGCAGCATAGGAAGCCAGTACATGTTTTTCACAGTTTCCCATTTTGAGTTCTGGAGAAGTGAGAACTCTGGAACAGAAGGCAATAGGGCGATCTACTCCTCCTAGGCGTTGTGTTAGAGCTGCACCTATACTGTTCTCTCCAACTACAGGGTACAGGAAAAAATGTTGTGTGTGATCTGTGTGTGCCAGAACAGGAGCAGAAGTCAGAATGTCTGCAGTGGGAGAAGCTCTGTTAGTAAAACTAATTCCAGCCCCTGTGTCAATCAAAGCTAGTTTATCCTGACCCCCTACTCTACTGATAACATTGGGGCGTCCACAAGAGTCCAGTATCAAGGATGTTACAAGCCTTAAACTGTATTCTGGGCCTGTGTCTGTTTCATCATCCAGAGGCTCTGGAATTGAGTCCTCTGCTGAGAGAACGGAGGCAGGCTGGGCTATGAAGGCTTGAGACATTTTGACATCTGAACTCAAGAGGTCAGGACATCCCTATGCACTAGCCTTGTGTTTGTCCTGAGCTGCTTGTATGTCCTGTTTTAATTTATCTATTTCTATCTGCAGTATGTGTTTGTCTTGTTCCCATTTAATTTTCTCCTTTTCTAATCCATCTCTCTGTGCTTTGAGCTCTTGAAAGGGGATGTAACCTGAGGAGTTTCTAAAAGTACCTCTGCTTTGTCCTCTCCAAGGTGTGTGTCCCCTGTATCCTTTGTCTGTGTTTTTTGTGTGTTGGGAGGATCCCTCAGCTTGCCACTTCCGTGCTTCTGATACTGTAATGACCTGTGAGGGCTGGGTCTTCCAAACAGACCCAATTCTGAGCATTAAAGTATCAAAAGGGGTTGCTTTAGGTTCTTCAGAAAATAACAGAAGGTGTTTTGTAATCTCAGGGGATAGCAATTCTAATAAAAATGCCTTATGCATGCTCTCCCCATAATCTTCTGCATTGGGCCAGGACTCCTGCTGATTAAGAACTGCTTTTAAAATCCATGCTCTATATGCAAACTCTTCCAGTGTATCATTTGGTAGAGGTGAAATAATTTTAAATACTTGCATTGGGGAACAGTGAAATAGTTTTTCAATGCCCCTTTTAACCAACTGGTATGGGTGAGTGAGAGAGCCAACTTTATAATAGTGTGGCCCCAGAGCCAGATGCATAAATCTATCAAAGTCTGATTGTTTTCTTCTGTATTTCCCTAGACCCCAGTGAATCAGAATATCAGTCGCCCATTTACACCAGTCATTAACATTAAAAGGCATAGGGCCAATTTTCTCAACTATTTTTTCCATGTCTCTGTCTTTTAAATTGTCCTGCAGCATCACTTTAACTGGTGCTCTGAGTTCAGTACTGGGTGCCATGTCAAAGTCATCTGAATTATCCTCCTGACACAAATCCTGATTATTGCTCTGTTTGGGCTGAGATAAACTATCAGGGTTTTCTTCCTGTGATTCATCTTTATTTTTCCCATTCCTAAGTCCAGCAATGCATACTTTAGTATTCTTTTGTTTGTCAATAGCTTGTATGCATGGCTGATAGGGTGTGTCATAGGCATAGGGGGCTGAGGGAGAAATGGGCGTATATTTATTCTTTTGTTTCTCAATAGCTTGTATGCATGGCTGATAGGGTGTGTCATAGGCATAAGGGGCTGAGGGAGAAGTGGGCGTATATTTATTCTTTTGTTTTTCAGAGGCCAACAATTCAAGTTTAAGTGCTTCTAATTGCTCACTAACAGTTATAAAAGATTTTGTGGCTTGGATCACTTGAGTCCTTTGCATAGAGATGCAAATTTGTGCCTCCTCAAGGTCTTTGGTCAATTGGGTACAATGAGAAGTCAGTTCAGTATTGTCCTGTTTCATGCTAATGAGCCACCTGCACATGCCTTGGATAAAAAGGCATTTTCTTTTATTTGTTTTCTTTTTGAATTCTTGATCATGGTTTAACATTTGTCTTTGAATATTATACCATGATGACTCAGGGAATTCACCTTCAAAGGGACCACCTTTCTTCTTACAGTATGAAACTACAATTTCTTTAAGTTCTTTAAAATCAAAGGCTTCCATATTTGATACTGCAGAAAAGAGTTGGTACAGGGGCCTACGCTTATGTTTTTATTTGTTTTATGAGACTATAATAATGTGCAACCTTGGAAGGAGGAATGCTCACTTTTATGAAGAAGTGAGACTTAGAATTATAGTTGGAATGGTATAAATTTTATGGGTGTTCAGTAAAGAGTACTGGCATAAAGACCACGCCTTAAAATTATACCTGAATAAAAAGTGCTTATCATCTTTTTAACAGGGTGGAAGTTTAGGGTGAAGTTATAGTAAGAAGGTTTGTTAGGAGATTAACAGAATTGTCAGATATTCCTGCTCTCACCAAGATATATACTGACAGGAAAGTGAGAAATAAAAAGGCAAACAGACAGGAGGTAAATTAGTGTTACCAGGAAAGATGTATATTGTATTGTATGAGGGAATATTTAACTGTGTAACTCTGTCTTTTCTTAGCAGCTCAAATACTATAGAAAAATCTGTAGCAAGCCTATACATAAAAATAAGACAATTGCAAGCCACTCTGTGTAATGTCCTTAAAATTCTAGATTATTACAGAGCCTTTTGACAATAAAAATCTCACCTTGCCTAACCCACAAAACAAATTTATCACTGGAACTTTTCACTAAATAGTGTCTAAGTGTCATCCAGCCTGTCAATTGTAAATGGTCACAAGGACTTTTGATTTTCTCTCACCCTGTCTGAAATCTACTTAATGTATTATACAAAATCATTACTTACCCAACTGGAGATCTGCTGTGAAGTCTGAGACGAGGCCCCAAATGTAATCTTAACTGTGCTTTAGTTGCGAGACAATCCTTTGGAAGAGTGGTGAGCGTAGAGATTGAACCTATGGTAGTATCTGACCATGCCATGCTACGATTGGATTGGAGAGGCGGCGAAGGGGGAGCAGCAAATGGTCTTTTCCAAGTCACCTTTGGCGGAAGCCGGAATTTCAGCAATATCTGGTACGCCACTGGGAGGAATACTTAAGATTCAATGAAGAGCAGGCGAGCACAGCAGCGATGTTTTGGGAGGTGAGGAAAGCTGTTTTGCGTGGGCATATCATAGCGTATGTAATGGCTGAATGGAGACAACTCAATGAGGATATTCTGAGATTATCCAGGGATTTGCAGGAGGCAAAGGCGATAGCAGTGCGGAAGCGAGAGTACACAAACATGTATATCGCAATTCAAAAACAGCTGAATACGGTACTGCAGGAGAGAGCGATCTATTCTATGCAATATTATAGGCATCAATTTTTTAGATATGGCGACCGGATGGGGAAACTACTTACTAGGTTAGTGAGAGAGAGGGCAGGTCCCAGAGGGGTAGCAGTTATTCGTGATAATAAGGGGGTAAAACATAGTGAGGCAGGGAAAATTGTGCGGGTATTTAGGAAATTTTACCAGGATTTGTATACGCCAGAAGGGGAAGATGAGGAACAGGCGAGAGGTTTTTTTAGCCACGGTGCAGCTCCCTAAATTATCAGAGGAGCAGGTGCAGGAGTTGAACAAGCCAATAATGGGGGAAGAGATACAGAGAGTAATTACGAAAGGAGTGCCGCATAAAGCTCTGGGGCCCGATGGATATGGGACGGAGTTTTATAAAATGCTGCTGTCACATGTCACACCAACTCTGGCGGCTGTGTATGGGGAGGCCCTGGAGACGGGATGTTTTCCAAGGGAGATGAGGATGGCGACCATAACCCTCATCCCTAAGTCGGGAAAGGACCAGGAAGATCACGCCTCATACAGACCGATTTCACTAATCAACTACGACATGAAAGTTCTAGGATCTATACTGGCGAATAGGCTGCAGCAGATGCTTCTAGGACTGGTGGGGGACCACCAATCAGGCTTTGTGAAAGGCAGAGAGGCCTTCTCGAACATTAGTAGAGTGCTGCTGGGAATTGAAAAGTGTCTCCTGGCGCAAGATCCACTGCTGCTGGTGAGCCTGGACGCAGAGAAGGCTTTTAATAGTCTCGTGGAGTTATATGTTTGAGGTGCTAAAAAGCTTTGGATTTAAGGGGCACTTCTTGCAATGGATAAAATCGCTGTACAGGGATCCGTTGGCAGTAGTGGTCTGCGGGGGAGAAAGCTCACAAGCCTTCTTGCTGAGGAGGGGCACGCGGCAAGGGTGCCCCTTGTCCCCGCTTTTATTTGTGCTTCAATTGGAGCCATTATTGCTATTGCTTATTAACTCAGAAGCAATAAAGGGTATAGAGTGGAACAGGGGAGGGGTCAAAGTTAGTGCCTTCGCGGATGATATGTTATTGTGCATTCGAGATCCTCAGAGATCATTGAGCGTAGCGTTGCAACACATTGAACGATTTGGAAGGTTTTCAGGGTTACGGTTAAATAGAAATAAATCTGTAGTACTGGATGTTGGAGGCAGAGCTCGTGGGAACTGGTAGGGGGACTTTCCGCTAATTTGGGCACAAGGGCAGCTCTTATAAAAATGATAGAACTGCCGCGATGGGTATATCTATTGAGGCAGGTTCCGCTATGGTTACGGCAGAAAGATCTGTTGGTATTGCAACAACAGATAGGTAAATTCTTATGGAGAGGAAGGAGATCGCGCATAGCGCTCTCAGCGCTCATGAGGACGTCGGAGGAGGGGGGGCGGGGCTGCCCTCCCTGAGAATGTACAACTTAGTCTGCCTACTCAGGCCTCTGAGTGATATGATTGATGGTAATGTGGGAAGAACGCCCCTGGATCTGATAGATCAGATGTCGGGAGCATGTCATCGGATATATTTATTACATAAAACTGGTATAGACCTGCCGCTAGCATGGAAAGAATCGCAGTACTTGTGGGCTATCCGGAAAGCCTGGAAAGCCCTGTGTCAGCAGAGAAAGTGGAACTGGAAGGTCAAGGACTGTCTCCCGTTGGTGGGGAATAGAGATTTCGAACCAGGGATGCAAAGAGGAGCCCCACTAGAATGGATCAAAGGTGGGATAGTATATGTGGGACAAGTGAGGATGGAGACTGCACCGAAAATGGATTCCTTTCAAGCGCTGTGTAAGAGATATAATTTGGCAACAAAAACCTTTTATTTCTACCTGCAAGTATGACATTATTTGGGCAGCCTGCATAAAAAGAGCCAGGAGGTAGAAATGCTGCAGCAGGCATTTGTGGGGATAAAGGATCTCTCTGAGGCGGTACGGTTACAAGAAATACAGTACAAATTTCTCTGGCGCGCATATGTGCATGATGTCTGGGCAGCTAGGATGGGACTCTGAGACCGAGGCATGTAGTCTCTGTGGGGGGGGGGGGGGTGGACAAAGGGACGTTTACCCATCGCTTTTGGTCCTGTGCGGGAATACAGGAGTTTTGGGGGGAATACGGAAGAAGCTGATAGTCTGGACAGGGGGGAATCTCATACTCATACCTGAATGGTATCTGTTTAACACACATCAAGGAGGTAGGGTGGGGAGAGGTAAACACAAAACTATATGAGAAAAGTTTCATTGTAGCAAAGCAATGTATATTGCGACAATGGATGTCGGGTAAATTCCCGGAGATGAGGGAATGGGAACAGTTAATGAGCGAAATGATGTATATGGAACGCAGAACAACTTAGATGCTTGGGGAAGCAAAGCTGGAAGAGTTTGGGAAAATTTGGGATTCGGTAATAAAGCAATCATCCCGGGAGGCAGAGGGGGAAGAGGCGTAACAGAGGGGGATCTAACAGCTAATTGAGCATTGGGTACTACGTAGGCCAACCGAAGGAGTGATGCAGAGGAGTGAAATGATATTGAAGGATACTAGAGTGATGGATGGATGCATGGTACAGAAGGGAAGGGGGAGGGGGGGTGGGAGAGGTGGGGGAACAAGAGAGAAGGAAGAGTGGGGGTGGGTGGGAAGGGAAAAGGGGTAGGACGATAAGTAGATCAATGTTTGGGGCCTGTCGAGTGCCCCATGTTGGAAGGAGGAGTGGATGATGTATAGGAGAGGAGAGCTGGCGCTGATGTTTAAGAGTCATGTGTTTACAGTGGGGGTACGGTATGCGAAGGGAGAGGGATAAGGGAGAGAAGAGGTAGGAATATGATGTATTAGTTTAGGAGTTTGCAGAGCATGTTACAGTTACATAAAGTTGTTTGAAGTTGATATTGTTGTAAGAGCACCCTCTTCATAAGAATAATAATAAAAATGATATTTCTAAATAAGAGAGCTGAGAGGGCTTATCCCTGGAGAATACCTTGCTCTAGGTTAAAGGTAGTTGATGCTTCATGGCTTACTAATACTTGTTGAGTATGGTTGGAAATGTATGATCTAAACCATTGAAAAGTTGTTCCCGTTATTCCAATTTGGTTGAGGCATTTCAGGAATATATTGTGATTGACACTATCCAATGCAGAGATGATGTCTAGAAAAACAAGGATAAAAGCTTGTTTGACATCATCCATGCTGCGAATGAGTTTGTCAAAAATGGCTAAGATTAGTGTTTCCACTCCTTGAAAGGGACGGAAGCCGTATTGGACATCGAGTGGGGCATTTGAGTCAATGTGGTCTTTTGAGGCAAAGTGTGCATTTGAGTCAATTAGCTTAGAGACAAAAAGGATGCTCGCAATGGGTCTGTAGAAACTTGGGGCCTCTTTATTGAGGGATTTGTTTTTTAGAATTGGGCGTATCATGCATGGTATGTTTGAGTTCTTGAGGCATGTAACCCTGGGTAAGGGAACCATTAACTATGGTTAGAAGGTATGATGCAAGTTCAGTTTTAGTTGCCTTAACTCAACTTACTGGGCAGGGGTCAAGTGGGGAGGTTGTGGTGTTAATTTTGGTAATTGTGTTCAAGAGTTGCTTCTGGTCAATTTGGTGAAAAGAGCTCCATAATGTGGTGTTAGTGGAGTGTTGTAAGGTGAGGTCGGTGTCCTTAGTAGTTTTACTCTTTAATTTTTCTGCATAATGGTCAGTGAAAATTTTGGTTTTTATTGTGGAGTTGTTTGTTTCATTATCTGGGGTGTGTGTTAGTGACTTGACAATTTCAAAGAGCTCTCTCAGACAGTTCAGAGATTTAGAGAGGATTTTGGAGTGATAGTCTCTTTTTATTCTTGATGGCATCTCAATATTTCTGAAGGGAGACCATATAGTTCTGTTTATTGGCATCTGATTTTGAGACTCTCCATTTGTATTCTAATTTTCTTAATTCTTTTTCCATGATTGTTAGTTCTTTGGTGTACCATTTCTGTTATGTACTTCGTCTAGAGATTGCATGGGTTTTTAAGGGAGCTGCAGCACTGGATGTAGCAGAGTTCCATTTGTTGATATTGCTGTTAAGATCTGTTGTTTAGATGAGGGAGGATTGTTTTGAGAAAATCAACTTTGTCAAAGTGCCTAAACCATTTATTATAGTTTGTTGAGTTGTGATGTTGATAAACATAGGGTAATGTGGGTATGGTAAACCTTATTATGAAGTGGTCAGACCAAGGAACTTGGGTGGTTTGGGAGGGTGAGTATAGAGAGGTCAAGGATATTACCTTTAATATGTGTAAGCATGTTTACTATCTGGTTAAATCCCATGTTAGCCACAGAGGTAAAAAACAAGGAGGTTTGGGTGTTTTGAGGTGATGGGAGATTGAAATCACCAAGTAGCATATGTGGTTTATTTAAGGAGGTTAAACGATTCCAGGATAGCTGTGAGGTTATTGTGATTTAGTTTAGAAGGTCGATATAGAAGACATAGAAAGATTTTTATTTTCTATTTTAATTATATCCATACCATCTATATTGTTACAGATAAATGAGAAGACATTTAACTCTTGTTTGCTTAGTATGAGGATACCACCTCCTTTTCTGGATTCTCTAGGGCAGTTGAATAAATTATACCTGTAATGTTTAGCTGATTTAATAGTACACTGTCAGACAGCCAGGTTTCCGTTATGCAAATCACATCTGGAGTTTCATCTTGGATTAGATCAAGTATAGTTGGTATCTTATTTCTGATGGATTTAACATTGATAAGGATGCATTTAATAGGAATTGCAGGGGGAGGGGAGTCAGTGGGGAGTTTAGGGTTGATGTGTATTAGTCTTTGCTGAGTTTTATTGTGCACATAGTGGTGTCTTTTAGAGTTTGTGTTTCCATAGAAGGTATGGGTTGAGTAGTGTCTATTGTAAATTATGGGTATGTGGAATTGTTGGATTGTTTTAGATTGAAGGGGGAAAGAGTGGGCGGAGATAGCAGTTAAGATGAGGAGATAGATGGCGAGTCTAGTTATTTCGTTAGGCTCCATTGTAGGGGGTGGGGTGCTTGGGTGCAACTGGGAGGGTAGCAAGGAAAGCAAGCTGAGGAGCTTGTGAATTTTGAGACTTGTAAATGTATCAGAGGGGAGGGGGAGGGAGCAGGGGTTCCAGCAAACTGACTATGCTGGTGACATGATTAGTTAAGTACCCTTTGCTGGTTGCTGGTGATCCCTCCTTGACTTTCTCCCCTTCCCAGATTGGCTCTAGTGTGTCTGGGCATGTGCACGACAAAACAAAGTTAATGAAAGTCAATTTGTGAAAATTTGCCTAGCATGCGCACTCAGTTGACGCCAGTATGAACCGAAAACTAACACACATGCCCACTGTTTAGTAAATAGGCTCCTTAGTGTATTATTGGCACTACATAATTTATTTTATATCATTTTTATTTGGAGGCCTTTCTTTGTTTCTGTTGTGCCTTGGTGGGTAAATTTATAAGCAAATTCTGGACACACTTTCCCTTATAAAATAGGCTCGTTTCATGTGCATACCAACCAATGTGCAGGGATATATGTAAGCTGATATAAAATTACCCTTAAATGTTTCACATTGTTCTATATTCATGCTTACTTTTGAATATTGAAAAATTGAATAAAGAGAACAAAAAAGAAATGGGCACAATTTTTTAAATCAATCTGTTTCCTTTAAAACCAAGGGGAATTAGAGTAATTTTAACATAGCTGTGGTCTAGATCCATAAATCACTAGCATAGTTTTACATTTTCTGATTCAGGGAAATTATTTTCTTCCTTCCTGCAAGGAAAGACTTTTTCTTCATAAGCAGGAGAAAACATTAGGTGTAAGTGAATGGATGGATTCCCTTGGGCCTTCACACAGTCCTTGCTCTATGTTGGTGGACAAAGGCAGAGTGTATACAGGGGCAGTCCAAGGGTGATGCAGGGCCATGTGCGGAGACTCATTGCGGGGCCTCGTTTGCAAAACCACTGGACCTCATTTGGATACATTTAATTTATTTTATTTTAAAATGTACATGTTGCCCATCTAAAATTTTAGGTGGCTTTCAAAGGAGCCCTTCACCAGCCTCTTTTCTCCTGGCAATGAATTAGGGGCATGTTTACTAAATATTAGTGTGTGTTAAGTGCCACTGCACCAATAGAAATAAATGAGTGTTCCTGTACTTAACGCACATTAACATTTGTGAATGCACATTAACTTAGTAAACATGCCTCTTAATGAGTGTCTGAATACCATTTGCTTGGGCAGTGAGGATAAAGAAAGACTACCAGATTTCTACATTACTATACTCCAATGCCAACTGCCAGGCACATTAGGAAGTACTATAAACCCTGCACATTTAGATCCCATAGTAAACCCGCCATATTATGACAGCACACCCAGGACTCACGAAGCACCTACCTATCAAAAGTCAACACTGCAAATATTAAACCAATACATCTCAGAGAATACTAATATATCCCCTACTGGTGAAAGAGAAAAAGTGGCACTATCGTATAGAAACTACATGAACAGAATTTCTCCAGGACCAAGCAGGAAGTCAGTCCTCACTTATGGGTGACGTCGGCGCCGACGGAGCCCTCGCGGAGCAATTTTCCCCAGCTTTCAAAGAAAGCCTTTGGGAATTGCAGCGCGCATGCGCGGTCGTCTTCCCGCCCGAAGGTGCCATCTTAGCCAGTCTTCTTTTTCCGCGGAGCCCTGCAGACGTCCCCGTCTTGTCCCCGCGAAAAAGTTGATTTTCCTCTTTATTTTATACTTTTTTCTTTCGGTTCGACGCCGATCGTTTTCCCGCCCGGACTCGCGACGCCGGTCTCGAGTCCTCTAACGTTTTTTCGTTTTTTCTGACTTAGTCAGCTTTCGTTTTCGTTTTCCCTGGCAGCCCGGTCCTTTGACCTCGCAGGGGCCCTTTTTCCCCCGATGGCTGCCAGTGGCTTTAAGCGGTGTGGTCGGTGTGACCGAAATATGTCACTAACCGACACACACGACTTTTGCCTCCGCTGCTTGGGCCCGGATCATGAGGAACTGATCTGTGGGCCCTGCAGCAAACTGTCCTCGAAGGCGTTGAGAAGTCGGCGGCATCAGCGCGAGAGAATCTTCGCTGACCCCAGCCGCACCCGGACCTCGTCGGAGGCCTCCGTGTCAAAGGGCTCCAGCTCGGACCGTCGCCGGAGCTCCTCCGACCGGGGTTCTCCCTCCGGGGACCATCGTCGGAAGGAAAAACCCGCGAGGGCGGCGTCGGTGGACGCTCCTGGCTCCGCGAGGGCCAGGTCGCATAGCCCCGACAGCCGCCCCGGGTCCTTGGAGAAGGAACACTTCCCGAAGCGACCTCGCCTGGAGTCGGAGATGCCTGCCCGGGTAAGTCCTGTAGTCCTTCTGGACTCGCCTCCGCGACAGCCGACGTCGGGCCCGACGCCGTCGGGGCCCGAGTCGGGGGCTGCTGGGTCACCTGAGCTCGGACTCAGGTTGACGGCCTTGGAGAGCAGACTGTCTGCCTTCATGGACCAGCAGCGGGCACTGCTCGCTGGCTTCGCTGGCGTCGCTGCCCCGACCGCCGGGACGTCGACGTCCAAGTCGACCCCGGAGACCGAGCCGATCCTCGAGTCGATGAGAACTCGAGTCGATCCTCGGTCGAGGTCGCCCTCGGCCTCCCGTTCGGGACCGAGGTCGCCGACGCCGACTCCCTCGGCGTCGGGGCGGCTGGCGCCGCACCCTGCCCGGGCCGACCCCACCGAGTCCTCGTCGGAGTCGGTCTGGGAGTCTGAGGAGGAAGAGTCACCTGATTCTTTCCGGACTCGGTGTGTCCCATCGGACTCTCCGGAGTCCGAGCCTCGGAAGCAGTCCCCCCCGGAGGATGCCCGGTTCTCGGACTTCGTTAGGGATATGGCCAAGGCTTTGGCCTTCCCTGCGGATCCCGAGGAGGAGCCTCGAGCCGAAGAGCTCGACGCCCTCCAGTATGACTCTCCCGCGAGGGAACACTTTACTGTGCCGGTTCCTCCTATGCTGGAACGACTACTCTTCCGCATGTGGGAGAGTCCGGCCTCCTCGCCGGTCCTGAGCAAGCGGGTCGATTCTATCTATCGAGTCCGCAAGAGCCCTGGCTTTCAAAAGGCACAGTTGCCACACCATTCCATGGTGGTGGAATCGGCCATGCATCGTCTTAAGAGCCAGAAGATGCACTCCTCGGTGCCTCCTGGAAGGGAGGCCCGTAACCTGGATGGCCTTGGCAAGAAGTGCTTCCAGGGCTCTATGCTCGCCTGTCGTGTCCAGACTTACCAGCTATACATGGGCATGTATCTCAGGGATCTGGCTAAAGAGCTAGCCGGATTCTCCGCTGGTCTCTCCGAGGAGCCCTTGCGGAGGTTCCTAGCCTTGTCCACGGGTATTCGGGAATGCTCAAAGTTCATGTCCCGAGCAGCCTATGATGGCTTTGAAGCCTCGGCTCGAGTAGCCGCAGCCGGCATCGGTGCCCGCCGACAGGCTTGGCTTCAGTCGTCCGACCTTGAGCCCTGGGTACAGGACAAGTTGGTCGATGTCCCCTGCCGAGGCGAAAACCTCTTTGGCAAGCCCATGGCGGAAAAGGCTGCACAAATTGAGACTGAGACTCTCACCAGGACCAGGCTTTCTAGGAAGACCTCCGCCCCTTCCCAGAAAAAGAAGGGCTCGGGAAAAAAGTCCTTTTACCCGAGGAAGGCAGCTGCCTACAAACAGTACCCCCATTATCAGGCCCCTGCAGCTCCCCAACAGGGCCAGCAGGCCAAGGGACGGGGTAACGGGTCCCGTAGGCAGCAAGCCCCCAAGCCTGCACCACCAGCCCCTGCTCAGCAGGGTGGGGGTTTTTGACTTGCTCAGCATAGCCTCTCCCCCCCCACTGGTTCCCCCCAGCACCGGAGGCCGGCTGGTTCACTTCGCCCACAGGTGGTCCAGCATCACCGCAGATGCCTGGGTGCTTCAGGTCGTGCGAGAGGGCTACCTTCTCCACTTCCATCAGGTCCCTCCCTCCTATTTTCCGGGAGAGCCTCCGCGCCCCCCTCTGCACAGGGAGTTGCTCCTTCAGGAGTTAGCAGGTCTTCTGCAGGATCAGGCGGTGGAACCGGTGCCACACCACCTGAGAGGTCAGGGCTTCTATTCAAGGTATTTTCTGATACCAAAGAGAACAGGAGGCCTCCGACCCATCCTGGACTTGCGCAACCTCAACAAGTTCCTTGTGCGGGAGAAGTTCAAAATGCTTACCCTTGGAATCCTTCTGCCCTACCTCCAGCAGGGAGATTGGCTATGCTCCTTGGATCTAAAGGATGCCTACACGCACATCCTCATCCACCCAAGCCACCGCCAATACCTAAGGTTTGTGGTGGCAGGAAATCATTACCAGTACAGAGTACTGCCCTTTGGCCTGTCCTCCGCACCGCGAGTCTTCACAAAATGTCTCGCGGTCGTGGCGGCCCATCTCCGGCTTCACGGCCTCTATGTCTTTCCGTACCTCGACGACTGGCTCATCAGAGCAGCGTCCGCTCAGGAGGTCACCAACGCCACGTGCCGCACGGTGACTCTCCTGCAGCACTTGGGCTTTGTCATAAACTTCGCAAAGTCCACTTTGCTCCCCTCACAGGATCTCGAGTTCATCGGCGCAAGGCTGCACACTCCTCAGGCGCGAGCGTACCTACCGCTCGACAGGGCTCAGCGGCTCATGGACCTAGCCGACCGCTTTCGCAGCCAGCCCCTGGTCTCCGCCAGGCGCTTCCTGAGACTGCTCGGCCATATGGCTTCCACCGTCCATGTGACCCCCAATGCCCGCCTGAATATGCGGTCTGCTCAATGGTGTCTCCGCCGGCAGTGGCGACAAGCCACAGGCGGCCTAGCAGACCTAGTGCGCGTCTCCGAGCCGCTGGTCTCGTCTATCCGGTGGTGGCTCCGGCAGCCGAACCTGATATTAGGAATGCCTTTCCAGTCACCTCAGCCGACCCGGGTGCTGACCACCGATGCATCCCTCCTGGGCTGGGGAGCACATTGCCAAGAGGCACGTACTCAGGGCCTCTGGACCAAGTGGGAGTCTGCTCAGCAGATCAACTTCCTGGAGCTCAGGGCGATTCGCCTAGCTCTCAAGGCCTTCTCCCACCTGACCTCCCAACAGTCCGTCCTTGTCCAGACGGACAATCAAGTTGCCATGTTCTACGTGAACAAGCAGGGGGGCACGGGCTCCTTCCTCCTCTGCCGGGAGGCACAGAAGCTCTGCTCTTGGGCCGTCAGTCACGGCATTCTCCTCAAGGCAGTTTATCTCCCGGGCCAAGAAAATTGCCTGGCGGACAAACTCAGCAGGGTCCTCCAGCCGCACGAGTGGCGTCTGGATCCCTTGATCGTTCAGAAGCTCTTCCTCAGGTGGGGCCTCCCCATGGTGGATCTCTTTGCCAGTCCTCACAACCGGCAGCTTCCTCGCTTCTGCTCTCGGCAGCCACACCCCCTTCGGGTTGCGGCGGACGCCTTTCTGATCTCATGGTCGGGGAGCCTTCTGTACGCTTTCCCTCCCATCCCGTTAGTCTCTCGGACTCTTTTCAAGGTTCTCCGAGACAAAGCCTTCATGATCCTGGTGGCCCCTCGCTGGCCCAGGCAGCCGTGGTTTCCGCTCCTGCTGCAACTGGCGGTGGAGGATCCAATCCCTCTGGGGGTACAACCGGATCTCCTCACTCAGGATCAGGGGTCCCTACTGCACCCCAACCTCAGGTCTCTCAACCTCATGGCCTGGCTGCTGAAAGGGTAGTCCTTGCTCCTCTTCTCTTGCCGGCGGAGGTGGAGGAGGTCGTCTTGGCTTCGCGACGGCCTTCTACCCGCAAATGCTACGCCCTTAAATGGCGTCGCTTTGCAATCTGGTGTTCCCAACAGTCTCAGGATCCCTTCTCCTGCCCGGTGTCGGTGATCTTACAGTACTTGCTACACCTCTCTAATCTGGGACTTAAGTCCAACTCCGTCAAAGTTCACCTCAGTGCTCTTTCAGCACATCATGTGCCGGTGGACGGCAGACCTCTCTCCAACGACCCTCTCGTAGCGAGGTTTCTCCGAGGTCTCCTTCTACTTAAACCACCTCTGCGCCCGCCAGCACCTGACTGGGACCTGAATGTGGTTTTACAGCGGATCACCTGTCCGCCTTTTGAACCTATGGCTACCTGTTCCCTCCGTTTTCTGTCTTGGAAAACACTGTTCTTGATAGCCCTCACTTCCGCTAGGCGCGTAAGTGAATTGCAGGCCCTCGTGTCTGATCCCCCCTACACTCGGTTCTACAAGAATAGGGTAGTCCTACGGACTCACCCAAAGTTTCTGCCTAAAGTGGTCTCCCCTTTTCACATGAATCAGGAGGTGGTACTTCCAACCTTCTTTCCCAGACCACACTCCAGCCGAGCTGAGACGGTCCTCCATACCCTGGACTGTAGAAGGGCATTGAACTTCTACCTTGACCGTACGCGGGAGCACCGTAAAGCTGCTCAGCTTTTTGTGTCTTTTGACCCCAATAAATTGGGACTCCCGGTCTCCAAGCGTACTCTGTCCATCTGGGTTGCGGACTGTATCTCTTGGGCTTATGGGGCAGCCGGACTCGCCTTAGAAAGTCGAGTCACGGCTCATTGCGTTCGGGCAAAGGCCACGTCAGTGGCTTACCTCCGCTCTGTTCCGCTGGCAGACATCTGCCGGGCCGCTACTTGGTCTTCGAGCCAGACTTTTGCGGTCCATTACTGTCTCGAGAGGGAGTCCCGTAGGGACAGTGCTTTTGGACAGGCAGTCCTCCGTAATCTCTTTGAGGTCTGAGCAACTCCTACCCTCCATCCCGGATGTGGGCTACCGGTGGGTGATAATTCAGCGAAGATTCTATCCTTCTGTGCTGCTGAGCTAGAGGGAGCTCATTTTTGTGCTTAGGGTCTCCGGTAGCCTTGAGCTTGGGAGTCCCATAAGTGAGGACTGACTTCCTGCTTGGTCCTGGAGAAAGCGTAGTTACTCACCTGTAACAGGTGTTCTCCAGGAGCAGCAGGAATCAGTCCTCACTACCCTCCCTCCTCCCCTTGGAGTTGCAATCGTCTGCTTATGTTCTTTTTGCAAATTTTTATGCTGTCTTTTTTAGCTATGTCATCTGACTGGCTAAGATGGCACCTTCGGGCGGGAAGACGACCGCGCATGCGCGCTGCAATTCCCAAAGGCTTTCTTTGAAAGCTGGGGAAAATTGCTCCGCGAGGGCTCCGTCGGCGCCGACGTCACCCATAAGTGAGGACTGATTCCTGCTGCTCCTGGAGAACACCTGTTACAGGTGAGTAACTACGCTATCTTTGCTCAGTTAGACATGCAGAACATAGACCATCACCAAACAGAACAAGGGATCACAATTTAGAAATATGAAGACAATAATTAAACTGGGAACCCCAAAAGCCAAACATGGAATGTAAAACACTGGACAAATAAAACTATAAATTAATTTCCTCTTGTACTAAACAAAATGTAAAGATGTTAGCAATGCACATTTCCATTTCGTCTCTCCGGGCCAGTCCAGGCAAGTGAGGGTTGTCAACCTTCTCTAGCAGCTGAGGACTGAAAAACTGAAGTTTTGCTGCAACAGTATCTGGCTCCCCCTACTGGCTAAACCTCAGTCTTTCAGTCCTCAGCAGCTGAAGACAACGTCTCTTGTCTGGCTCCAGATTGTTTTCTTCATTTTTTTCTTTATTTCTTGCCTTTAGTCTGCATTTGTCCTTTCTAGGGCTGTTAGGGGGTAAGAGTTCTAGCAGGGCTCTCCCCTTCGGCCTCCATCAGTGCCGGTTGCTCGCAGGAGCGTTGGAGGCAGAGCCTGCCTTGATTTCAGCTCCGGGCACAACGGGAGCAGCAGTAAAGAGGTCCGGGAGCCCCAGAAACCATCTTTTAGCCTCCGGAATTGCCGGCACGCCGCCGCTAGCAGCGGGGGGTCTGCTGCCGGGTCCTGCCATTTCCGTTGAGGGCGGCTCTCCCGAGCACAGGTTAGTCAGGTTTTCAGGGCCTCAGGTGCCTTTGCGCGCGGCGCTTTCGCCGGAGCCGGCTGAGCTGCTTCTGCCTTTTTTTGTTTATTTCGTTTCGCCGCGGCTACAGTCCTCGGTTTTGTTTTGTGTTTTCTGTGCGGCGCGTTTGGAGGGCATGGACTCTCAAGAGACACCGGAGCTCCTAGGCGGTTTTTCCTCATGCTCGGATTTGGCGGGAACGGCAGCCATGCTGTCGGCTCTGGCGGCGTTGCCTTCGGCTCACAAAAGCTGCTCTAAGAAGAGCAAGGCAAAGACAAAAAAGCTGGTACATGTGGAGGAAGCTCCTTCATTGGCTTTACCGGCGGTGCAGCAGCCTGCTACTCCTTCTTTAGAGGATACTTTTTCAGCAGCCTTTATTCCTGCGATGCATAAGGCTTATTGTCTGAAATGGAATCAGACTCAGGCTAAAGGCTCGGGGCCCCCCCTTTCACAGGGTCTGGTGGCAGAACCTTTTGATTTGGACCCGGGGGAAGGTCCTTCCAGGTCAGTGCAGGGCACCCAGGGGGCTTCCGTTGGCCTAGGGTGCTCTGACGTTGAACTCCCCAGTCTGGAGGACGGGGAGCTGGGCACGGACCCTAATCTAGATCAGTGGGCTGATCTGGAGGATGGAGAGTTGGGGGGCGCAGACGATCCCAGTCTCTTCAGAGTTTTTCGCAAGGAAGAACTGGGGGTCCTTATTTCTCAGACGCTGGCTACTTTGAATATTGTGCTGCCTCAGGCTCAGGATCAGCTCTTGGAAGATCCGCTACTTCAAGGTTTTAAGACAGAGCAGAAGTGTTTCCCGGTCCACCGAGTTATGAAGCAAATGGTGGAATCGGAATGGGAATGCCCCGAAGCAACGTTGCGGGGGGCACGATCTATTGCCCACTTGTATCCATTGCCACAGGAGGAGCTTGAGTTACTTCGCTTACCCAAGGTGGACGCCTTGGTATCAGCGGTTACCAAGAAAACCACCATTCCTGTGGAAGGCGGTTCGGCCCTCAAGGATTTGCAGGATAGAAAGCTTGAGGCTCTGCTTAAACAGACTTTTGAATCTTGCGCCCTGTCCCTTAGAGCGGCCTTCTGTGGGTCTTATGTGTCCAGGGCTTCCATTAGATGGATTCAAGGGGCTCGGGGCAAGGGCGATGACGAGGACTCCGCAAAGCTTGAATCGGCGGCAGCCTACCTCACGGATGCCTTCTATGACTTGGTTCGCATTTCTGCAAAGTCGATGGCGTCGGTTATTGCTGCTCGGCGGTTCCTTTGGTTACGCCACTGGTCCGCTGATGTTTCTTCTAAGACGCGTCTCACTAAGCTGCCCTACAAGGGTGCTCTGCTTTTTGGGGCAGCGTTGGATAAGATTGTGAAGGATTTGGGAGACTCCAAGGGCGGTCGCCTCCCTGAGGACAGGCCAAAGAGTCAGCGTCCGGCCGGAGGGTCCCGTTTCCCGGGGCGAGAACCTCGCAGGTTTCGGGGGGCTCATTTTGCCCCTTATCCTAGGGGACGCTCGGGGTCTTGCGGTCAGTCCTTTCGTGGGGCTCGAGGGTTCGGCAGAGGTTATTTCCAATCCCAGCAGAACCCCGTTAAGAAGCCCCAATGAAGTGAGGCTGGCCCAGATGGAGGTTCCGGTGGGGGGACGTCTCCAGCGGTTCCTCTCTGTCTGGGTCGCTATCACAACGGATCTTTGGGTGCTCGAGATTATACGCGACGGTTACGCCCTCGAGTTTGCGCGGCCATTGCGGGACGCTTTCGTGGTGTCTCATTGTGGTTCTGCAATAAAGGCAGAGGCGGTCTCCCAGACCCTTCAGCGCTTGTTGCGACTGCAGGCCGTGGTGCCGGTTCCTCAGGACCAGTTGGGGTCCGGTCGCTACTCCATTTATTTTGTGGTGCCCAAGAAGGAGGGATCCTTCCGTCCCATCTTGGACCTCAAGCACGTGAATCGCTGCTTACGCGTCCCGCATTTTCGCATGGAGACTCTCAGATCCGTGATTTGCTCCGTACAACTCGGAGGTTCTTACCTCCATCGACCTCACAGAGGCCTATCTCCATATTCCCGTATGGCCGGAACATCAACGGTTCCTGCGTTTCGCGGTACCCATGGGTCATTTTCAGTTCCAAGCGCTGCCTTTCAGTCTGGCCATGGCGCCGCGAACCTTCACGAAGGTGATGGTGGTAGTTGCGGCGGCGTTGCGACGTGAGGGTGTCCTCGTGCATCCTTACCTCGACGATTGCTTGATACGAGCGCCTTCCGTGGCGGAATCCGCGGTAGCCACGGCTCGGGTAGTAGCCCTTCTCGAACGCTTGGGCTGGGTGATAAATCAGTCCAAAAGCCGGTTGCAGCCGACTCAACAGCTTCTTTACCTGGGAGCGATGTTCGACACCAGTGTCGGAGCAGTCTTCTTGCCGGAACCCCGCATACAGAAACTGCTGGGACAGGTGAGGGCGTTTCGTCGCCTAAAGGCACCCTCGGCTTGGCGTTACTTGCAACTGCTCGGAACCATGGCGGCCACCCTGGACCTGGTGCCCTGGTCTCGAGCGCATATGAGACCGTTACAACGGGCGTTGCTCTCGAGGTGGTCTCCTCAACTTCATCCCCTTTCATGCAGGTTGCCTCTCACTCCATCCGTGAGCGACAGCCTGCTCTGGTGGTTGGATCCCGCTCATCTCCAGGCGGGCATGCCCTTGCGCCCTCCGGAATGGATCCTGCTCACGACCGATGCCAGCCTCGCGGGCTGGGGAGCGCATTGTCTGTCTCACATAGCTCAAGGACTCTGGTCCCTGGAAGAGTCGTCCGCCTCCATAAACCTGCTGGAGCTTCGCACGGTGCGGTTGGCGCTGCAGGAGTTTTGCTTCCTCGTCAGGGGCAAGACGGTGAGAGTCTTCAATGACAACTCCGTGGCGGTTTCTTACATCAACAAACAGGGCGGTACCGGCAGTGCGCCTCTCCTGGAAGAGAGTCAACGGTTGATGGATTGGGCGGAGGCCCACCTCGTGGCTCTTTCGGCGGCGCATGTGGCGGGCCGCGACAATATCCAGGCGGATTACCTCAGCAGGCATGCTGTAGATCCAGGGGAGTGGGAGTTGAATGCAGCTGTGTTTCATGCCCTCGTTCTCCGGTGGGGACAGCCGGTGATGGACTTGATGGCTACCTTCGACAATGCGAAAGCCAGTCGATTCTTCAGCAGGAGGCGGGAGCGTATGTCCGAAGGTCTCGACGCGCTGGTACAGCCGTGGCCGTCGATAGGGCTGCTCTATGTCTTCCCTCCGTGGCCCTTGATAGGTCGTTTTCTACGACGCATAGAGGGTCACGCGGGGCGAGTAGTTCTGGTGGCTCCAGATTGGCCACGGCGCCCTTGGTACGCGGATTTGATCCGTCTGCTGGTGGACCGGCCTTGGCGCCTTCCGGTGCGGGAAAATCTCTTGTCTCAGGGTCCTCTTCTCATGCCGGACGTGGCTCGCTTCTCGCTTACGGTTTGGCTCTTGAGCGGGAAAGGCTGATGCACAAAGGTTATGCGCCGACCGTCGTCGACACTCTCCTTCGGGCGAGACGCTCGTCCACTTCTTTAGCATACACGCGCGTCTGGCGGCTGTTTGAACATTGGTGTGAGGAGCGCGGTCTTCGGCCGGCGGGCTCCTTGGTACCTGATATCCTGTCTTTCCTGCAGGGTGGTTTTGATAAAGGTTTGGCGTCCGCTACGCTCCGGGTGCAAGTTGCGGCTCTGGCGTGTTTTCGGGGTAGGATTAAGGGGATGCTCCTCTCTCGTCATCCCGATGTTTTGCGTTTCCTCCGAGCCGTTCAGAATTTGCATCCTCCGGTCCGTCCCATCGTTCCCGCCTGGGATCTTAATCTGGTGTTAGAGGCTCTCGCGCGTCCTCCCTTCGAGCCCGTTCGAGATGTGTCCTTTAAGGAACTTTCCTGGAAAACGGCCTTTCTGGTGGCCCTCTGTTCGGCTAGACGGGTGTCTGATCTGCAGGCGCTTTCTTGTAGGGAACCGTTTCTGCACTTCTCTCGGGAGAAGGTGATGTTGCGTCCCGTGCCCTCTTTTCTTCCAAAGGTGGTTTCCCGCTTCCATGTGAATCAGTCGATTTCCCTTCCGACTTTTCCGGATCGCGACGGTGCGCCCATAGATTCGGTTCTCAGGAAATTGGATTTAGGTAAGGTGCTTAAACGATATCTTCGATGTACCCAGTCTTTTCGCAAATCGGACAGGCTGTTCGTTTTGTTTGGGGGTCCCCAGAAGGGGGAAGCGGCCTCGAAGGCCTCCATTGCGCGTTGGGTGAAGTGTGCTGTTTCAGCAGCATACCGGGCGAGCGGCCACTCGCCTCCGGAGTTTTTCAAGGCTCATTCCACTCGTAGCCAGGCGATGTCCTGGGCTGAGCTGGCTCTGGTACCTCCAGTGGATATCTGTAGGGCGGCGACTTGGGCGTCGTTGCACACCTTTTCGAAGCATTATCGCCTGGACGTGCAGGCCGCGGGTGATGCCACAGTCGGGGCATCCGCGGTGGTTGCGGGTCTCGCTGGTCCCTCCCAGGGATAGTTACTGCTTTGGTACTTCCCTCACTTGCCTGGACTAGCCCGGAGTGACAAAATGGAAGAAGAAATTAGACCTTACCTGCTAATTGTCTTTCCTTGAGTTCTCTCCGGGCCAGTCCAGGTCCCTACCCGGTGTTCAGCGAGTCGCATTGACTTCCATGACCGTGTCTGGCGACGCGAAGGTTTTTCGCAGTGTCCGTTTTTGTTGTTTTTGGCCTTCCGCGGTTCGTCACGGCTTGCTATGGTCTGTGGGGTTCCCTCTTTGGGGAGGTCTCTCTTAGGATTCTTTTCATTTGGGATTCGGCAGGTGAGTCCGTCCTCACGTATTCTCCCTGTCATGAAAATTTAAAAAAAAAAAAAATTATACAGTAACAGGTACTCTTATATGCCGCATCAACCTGCATTGCATGTGGGTGGCGGGGGGTGCCCTACTTGGACTTTGGCTACAGTAGCCTACGGGGACTAATAGTGTCCGAGTTTTCCTTTTCTTCTCTTTTCCTTTCCTTTCTGCTGCTTTTCTAACTTTAGACTGAGGTTTAGCCAGTAGGGGGAGCCAGATACTGTTGCAGCAAAACTTCAGTTTTTCAGTCCTCAGCTGCTAGAGAAGGTTGACAACACTCACTTGCCTGGACTGGCCCGGAGAGAACTCAAGGAAAGACAATTAGCAGGTAAGGTCTAATTTCTTCTTCCCAAAGCTACACCAGGGCAGCGGTAGGTTTATTAAGTCTTTTTAAACCTACCACTGCCCTAGTGCACCTGTTCCACCTGTTCCTTGTCTTCAATATCACCTATGGGTGTTTGTGTTCTCCTTTGGACCATATTCCATAATAAATTCAAAATAAAATATTTTTCTACCTTTTGTTGTCTGGGCATTTTATTTTTCAGTTGCAGTTGCTCCAGTCACTTCTGGTTTCTTTGTGTCTTCTCCTAACTTTCCATTGTCTGCTGTCCATTTGTCCTCTCTCTCTTCTAGTTTTTTTTCCAATCTCTCTACATCTGCTTTAACATACTGTTCTTCTCCAGGACCAAGCAGGAAGTCAGTCCTCACATATGGGTGACGTCGGCGCCGACGGAGCCCTCACGGAGCAATTTTCCCCAGCTTTCAAAGAAAGCCTTTGGGAATTGCAGCGCGCATGCGCAGTCCTCTTCCCGCCCAAGGGTGCCATCTTGCTCAGTCTTCTTTTTTCCGCGGAGCCCTACAGATGTTGCCTGTGAATCCCCCGCAGAAAAGTTGATTTTTCTCTATTTTCTTTATTTTTCTTCGGTTCGACGCCGGTTCTTTTCCCGCCCGGACTCGCGACGCCGGTTACGAGTCCGTCCCTTATTTTTCGGTTTTTCTTGTCCTTCGTGACAGACTTCGAACTTTTTTCTTTTCCCTGGCTGCCCGGTCATTCGACCTCGCAGGGGCCCTTTTTCCCCCCTATGGCGGCCAGTGGCTTCAAAAAGTGTGACCTCTGTAAGAAACTTATGTCTCTTACAGACACTCACGACTTCTGCCTCCGCTGCCTAGGCCCGGATCATAACTCCATGATCTGCGGGCCATGCGGCAAGATGTCCTCAAAAGCATTGAGGAGTCGGCAGCACCAGCGGGAGCGTATCTTCTCTGACTCCGGCCGGGCTCGGACCTCGTCAGAGGCTTCGACGTCTCGGGACTCTGGTCCTGAGCATCGTCGAAGTTCCTCTGAAAGGGGGTCTCCTACCCGGGATCATCATCGGAAGAAGAAACCCGCGAGGGCGGGTTCGGTGGACGCTCCTGGTCCCTCGAGGGCCAGGTCGCATAGCCCCGATTCCTGTCCCGGGTCCTTGGAGTCGGAGAGGCCGTCGAAACATCCTCGACTCGAGGAGGACTTGCCAGCTCACGGGAGTACTGTTGTCCTCGTGGACTCTCCTCCGAAGGACCCGACGTCGGGCCCGACGCCGTCGGGGCCCGAGTCGGGGGCTGCTGGGTCTCCTGAGCTCGGACTCAGGTTGACGGCCTTGGAGGTCAGCTTGGCTGCCTTCATGGACCAGCAGCGGGCATTGATCGCTGGCCTCGCTGGCGCTTCTGCCCTGACCGCCGGGATGTCGACCTCCAAGTCGACCCCGGAGACCGAGCCGATCCTCGAGTCCATGAGGGCTCGAGTCGATCCTCGGTCGCGGTCTCCTTCGGCCTCCCGTTCGGGACCGAGGTCGTCGACGCCGACTCCCTCGGCGTCGGGGCGGATGGCTTCAGTGCCCGCCCGACCGGAGCCGGTCGACTCCTCCTCCGAGGAGTCGGCCTGGGAATCTGAGGATGAAGAGTCACCTGGTTCCTTTCGGACTCGGTGTGTCCCATCGGACTCCCCCGAGTCCGAACCTCGGAGACGGTCCCCCCGGAGGATACCCGGTTCTCGGACTTCGTGAGGGATATGGCCAAAGCCTTGGCCTTCCCTGCGGATCCCGAGGAGGAGCCTCGAGTCGAAGAACTCGATGCCCTCCAATATGACTCTCCCCCGAAGGAGGCCTTTATTGTACCGGTTCCTCCCATGCTGGAACGGCTTCTCTTCCGCATGTGGGAGAGCCCGGCGTCGTCGCCGGTATTGAGCAAGCGGGTCGATTCCATTTATCGAGTCCGCAAGAGCCCCGGGTTCCAAAAGGCACAACTACCGCACCATTCCATGGTGGTGGAATCGGCCATGCATAGACTGAAGAGTCAGAAGATGCACTCCTCGGTGCCCCCTGGTCGGGAAGCCCGAAGCCTGGATGCCTTCGGTAGGAAGTGTTTCCAGGGCTCTATGCTTGCTTGTCGAGTCCAGACGTACCAGCTCTACATGGGCATGTATCTCCGAGACCTGGCTAAAGAAATAGCCGGGTTCTCTGCTGGTCTCTCCGATGAACCTTTGCAGAGGTTCCAATCCTTGTCTACATAAGAACATAAGAACATAAGATAAGAACATAAGATATGCCATACTGGGTCAGACCAAGGTCCATCAAGCCCAGTATTCTGTTTCCAACAGTGGCCAATCTAGGTCATACGTACCTAGCAGTTTCCCCAAGGGACACAGGTTCCACAATGCTTGTATTGGTTCAAGCATTGATATCCTGGGTCCCTTCTTAATAATGGTTTATGGACCTTTCCTCCAGGAACTTGTCCAAACCTTTTTTAAACCCAGCTACACTAACAGCCTTTACTACATCCTCCGGTAACAAATTCCAGAGTTTGATTACACGTTGAGTGAAAAAATATTTTCTTTTATTAGTCTTAAATAGTTTACCCTGTAGCTTCATTGCATGTCCCCTAGTCTTTCTATATTCTGATAAGGTAAACAATCGATCTACGTTTACCCGTTCCACTCCGTTCATTAATTTATAGACTTCTATCATATCTCCCCTCAGCCGTCTCTTTTCCAGGTTAAAGAGCCCCAACCTTTTTAGCCTTTCTTCATAGGAGTAGCCTTCCATCCCCTTTACCATTACCATTACTGGTATTTGGGAGTGCTGCAAGTTTATTTCTCGAGCAGCCTATGATGGTTTTGAGGCTTCGGCTCGAGTAACCGCTGCCGGCATCGGTGGACGCCGCCAGGCTTGGCTCCAGTCGTCCGACCTCGAGCCCTGGGTGCAGGACAAGTTGGTCGATGTCCCCTGCCGAGGTAACAACCT
Organism: Ichthyophis bannanicus; assembly: GCA_033557465.1. NCBI lineage: Eukaryota > Metazoa > Chordata > Amphibia > Gymnophiona > Ichthyophiidae > Ichthyophis > Ichthyophis bannanicus. The sequence goes on along the minus strand of CM066035.1, from coordinate 240,674,112 downwards.
CTTTGGCAAGCCCATGGATGAAAAGGCTGCACAAATCGAGACAGAAACTCTCACCAGAACTCGTCTCTCGAGGAAAACCTCTGCCCCTTCTCAAAAGAAGAAGGCCTCGGGGAAAAAGCCCTTTTACCCGAGGAAGGCGGCTGCCTATAAATACTACTCTCAGTATCAGGCCTCCCCAGCTCCCCCACAGGGAAAGCAGGCCAAGGGACGGGGTAATGGGTCCCGTAGGCAGCAAGCCCCCAAGCCTGCACCACCGGCCCCTGCTCAGCAGGGTGGGGGCTTTTGACTCTCTCAGCATAGCCTCTCCCCCTCAGCTGGATTCTCTCAGCACAGGAGGCCGGCTGGTCCACTTTGCCCACAGGTGGTCAAACATCACCACAGATACCTGGGTGCTTCAGATAGTTCAAAAGGGCTATCTTCTTCATTTTCACCAGGTGCCTCCCTCCTACTTTCCAGGGGAGCCTTCCAGACTCCCTCTGCACAGGGACTTACTCCTTCAGGAGTTAGCAAGTCTTGTTCAGGACCGAGCCGTGGAACCGGTGCCCCACCACCTGAAGGGTCAAGGGTTTTACTCCAGGTACTTCCTGGTTCCAAAAAGAACAGGAGGCCTCAGACCCATCCTGGACTTGCGAAACCTCAACAAGTTCCTTGCAAAGGAAAAGTTCAAAATGCTTACCCTTGGAATCCTGCTGCCCTACCTCCAGCAGGGAGACTGGCTATGCTCCTTAGATCTGAAGGATGCGTATACTCATATCCTTATTCATCCAGACCACAGACAATACCTAAGGTTTGTGGTGGACGGACGCCATTACCAGTACAGAGTACTGCCTTTCGGCCTCTCCTCCGCCCCCAGAGTGTTCACCAAATGCCTAGCAGTGGTGGCTTTAGGGTCTCTTTGTGTTCCCATACCTGGACGACTGGCTCATCAGGGCCCAGTCTGCCCAAGAAGCCACTCAGGCTACTCATCGCACAGTAGCTCTGCTCCAGCACTTGGGATTTGTCATAAACTTCGCAAAGTCCACTTTGCTCCCCTCTCAAGATCTAGAATTCATCGGTGCCGGGTTGGACACTCTTCAAGCGCGGGCCTTCCTGCCTCTAGACAGGGCCCAAAGGCTCATGGATCTCGCCAGCCGCTTTCACAGCAATTCCCTGGTCTCGGCCAGGCGATTTCTGAGACTGCTCGGCCATATGGCTTCCACGGTCCATGTAACCCCCTATGCCCGCCTGAACATGCGGCCTGCTCAATGGTGTCTTCGCCATCAATGGCATCAGGCCACTGGGAGCCTAGCGGACTCCGTACGGATCTCCGACCAGCTGGTCTCCTCTCTGCGATGGTGGCTTCACCTGCTGAACCTACTGCTCGGAGTGACCTTTCAAACTCCTGCGCATTCTCAGGTCCTGACGACCGATGCTTCTCTCCAGGGCTGGGGAGCACATTGCCAAGGGACTTGTACTCAGGGTCTCTGGACTCCTTGGGAGTCCGCTCAGCAGATCAACTTCCTGGAGCTCAGAGCCATCCGCCTAGCGCTCAAAGCCTTCTCTCACCTGATTTCTCACCAAGCAGTACTTGTCCAGACAGACAATCAGGTTGCCATGTTCTATGTGAACAAGCAAGGCGGAACCGGCTCCTTCCTTCTCTGTCAGGAAGCACAGAAGCTCTGCTCTTGGGCCGTCCACCGCAACATCGTCCTCAAAGCTGTCTATCTCCCGGGTCAGGAAAACTACCTGGCAGACAAATTGAGCAGGGTCCTCCAGCCACACGAGTGGAGGTTGGATCCGCTTGTGGTTCAGCGGATCTTTCTACGGTGGGGCCTCCCCACCATGGATCTGTTCGCCAGTCCTCTGAACCGGCAGCTTCCCAGATTCTGCTCTCGACAGCCGCATCCTCTCCGGGTGGCGGCGGATGCCTTTCTGATTCCATGGTCCACAGGCCTCTTGTATGCCTTTCCACCCATGCCTCTGGTGTCTCGGACGCTCTTCAAAGTTCTCAGAGACAAGGCATCGATGATCCTAGTGGCTCTTCGGTGGCCGAGGCAACCTTGGTTCCCGCTTCTGATGCAGCTAGTGGTGGACACCCCTCTTCCGCTGGGGTTTCAGCCCGATCTCCTCTCGCAGGATCGGGGGACGCTTTTGCACCCCAACCTCCGGTCCCTTCATCTGATGGCCTGGCTGCTGAAGGGGTAGTCCTTGCTCCTCTCCAGCTGCCTCCAGATGTGGAAGAGGTCGTCTTGGCCTCCAGGAGGCCTTACACCCGGAAGTCCTACGCTCTTAAGTGGCGTCGGTTCTCCGTCTGGTGTACTCAGCAATCTCAAGACCCCTTCTCCTGTTCGGCATCAGTGGTCTTGCAGTACTTTCTTTCTCTTTCTAATCTTGGCCTCAAGTCCAACTCGGTCAAGGTCCACCTCAGTGCTATTTCTGCGCATCATGTGCCAGTGGATGGTGGACTTCTTTCCAGCCACCCTCTGGTGGCTCGTTTTCTCAGAGGCCTCCTTCTCCTTAAACCACCTTTGCGCCCACCAGCCCCGAACTGGGATCTCAATGTGGTTTTACAGCGGCTTACCTGTCCGCCTTTTGAGCCTATGGCTACCTGCCCTCTTCGTTTTCTTTCCTGGAAAACCTTGTTCTTGGTGGCCCTCACTTCTGCTAGACGCGTTAGTGAGCTACAGGCCCTAGTATCTGATCCTCCTTACACTAGGTTCTACAAGAACCGGGTAGTCCTGCGCACTCACCCTAAATTTCTTCCCAAGGTGGTTTCCCCTTTTCACATCAACCAGGAGGTGGTACTTCCAACCTACTTTCCCAGGCCACACTCCAGCCGAGCTGAAATGGTCCTGCATACCCTGGACTGTAGGAGGGCGCTGAACTTCTACCTTGACCGTACGCGGGAGCACCGAAAGGCTGTTCAGCTCTTCGTGTCTTATGACCCCAACAAGTTGGGGCTCCCTGTCTCCAAGCGTACTCTGTCCATCTGGATTGCGGATTGCATCGCTTGGGCTTACGAGGCTGCGGGCCTCGTGCTGGAAGGTAGAGTCACCGCTCATCGTGTTCGGGCGAAGGCTACGTCAGTGGCTTACCTCCGCTCTGTTCCATTGGCAGACATCTGCCGGGCCGCTACTTGGTCTTCAAGCCAGACTTTTGCAGCTCATTACTGCCTAGAGAGGGAGTCCCGCAGGGACAGTGCTTTCGGACAGGCAGTCCTCCGTAACCTCTTCGAGGTATAGGCAACTCCTACCCTCCATCCCGGATGTTGGGCTACCGGTTGGAGACGTATTCAGAGAAGATTCCTTCCTTCTGTGCTGCTGAGCTAGAGGGAGCTCATTTTGTGCTTGGGGTCTCCGGTAGCCTTAAGCTTGGGAGTCCCATATGTGAGGACTGACTTCCTGCTTGGTCCTGGAGAAAGCGTAGTTACTCACCTGTAACAGGTGTTCTCCAGGAGCAGCAGGAATCAGTCCTCACTACCCTCCCTCCTCCCCTTGGAGTTGCAGTTGTACATAGTTTAATTTTTACATTTTTGTGTGCTGTTCTTAGCTATGTCATTTGACTGAGGTAAGATGGCACCTTTAGGCGGGAAGGGAACCACGCATGCGTGCCAGCATTCCCAAAGGCTTTCATGGAAAGCTGGGGAAATGCTCCGCTGGGGCTTCATCGGCATCGATGACACCCATAAGTGAGAACTGATACCTGCTGCTCCTGGAGAACACCTGTTACAGGTGAGTAACTACTCTGTCCCTACCCGAGCAGTATTGCAATGTAACTACCCATGCAAACTCAATACCCAATCAACCCAACTAGACTCACGAAAGCACCCTCATGCTAAATGTAACCCTCCAATTGTGATGTCTTAATTTTGTTAAATACCCTCATGTTTAATGTTGTAAAGCACCCACATGTTAAATGTAACCCCACTTGTGATGTGATGTAACCACTTTGATTGTAGGATAAGGTGGTATACAAATCTGTCTAAATAAACATGCTGATTACCCTTGAAAAATAACATTTTGGGGGACCATACTGTAAACTGATGCAATAATGCAGTGATACTAACAACCAGGAATTTATTCATCACATGGTGTAATTTTCAAATAGCTCATGTAGATGCAAACTGTATGGATGCTTTTAATTTGCATACTCTATCCAGATTTTCAAAGACAAGCTGCTTGTGTTATTTCTCTTCGAAAATAAGCAAAAGTATAGTGTGTGCAGATGTGGAGGGCAATTTTATAACAGGTATCATGGGTAGGTGCCTACGTAGGTGCTACACTATAAAGACAGGTGGGCGCCTGCTTGTCTTTATAAAAATACTTTATGTCCGTACATGTGTAAAGTACACCTGTTCATTCACACTTCTAGCGAGCAGGTATAAGTGATAGCGCCTACATTCAAGGCATGTTCTCTTCCACATCTACTAGTATTTTATAAACATCTGCTAAAAGTGTAGGGCCTGATATTCTTCTGGGCAGCTATATCTTCAGGAACAAGCAGGAATGTAGTCTTCACATATGGATGACATCGGTACCAATGGAGCCCGCACGGGAACTCTCCCCAGCATCTAATAGGAAAGCTTTAGAGAGCATCCCACTGTGCGTCACTGCCTTCCCGCCTTCCCAACTCTTCCTCCTCGGTTCTTCATTTTCAGCAGGAAGCATATCCTGTCACCGCAGAAAAATATCTTAATTTTATTTCTTTTGTTTTTATGGTCACAACCGCCTTCCCATCGATGCCGGGACTGACTACTGTCGGTTCTTTTCTATTCTCTTCTTCTTTCTAAAATGTAAATGAGAACTTTGAGTGCATTGACGCCATTTTAGGCCTTAAACCTACCATTTGCTTCGGCATAATGGAAAAACCAACTAGTGTTTTTAAGAAATGTTCTAATTGTGGCGGTACCATTTCGGCTATCGACACTCACAATTGGTGTCTCAAATGCCTTGGGTCCGACCACCAGCCTTCCGAATGTCCTTTATGTAGGAAGATGACAAAGAGGCCTGCAGAACCGTGCTGCAAAGTTAGGCACATTCTTTGCCTCAGATGCAGTGTCTTTAGCATCGACATCGAGGGCATCGTCTTCCTCTCATGGAGCTCAGTTATCAAAACATAAGTCTTTGAAGACACACTGATCCCCCAAGGGTAGATCTCTTTCTAAGAATCGAGATGCCTTGTGTGTTGCCCTAGAGATGGATTGGCCAGCCAAACTAGCCTTCCTCCAAAGCCATTGAGGGGTCCCACAATGCTCCCGAAGCCTCCACCTCTGGAGAGCTCCTGGTGCCATGCTCTGGGATGGTAGCCCGCATGTCCGGTACCGATACCCAAGCATTGGTGGGTTTCATGGATCAACGTATTCTCGCCATCAAGTGCAGCTTGGCGGCCCTACTAGCAGCATCGATTCCAATCAAACCCTTACCAAGGTACCGATGCAATCTGCATTGGGATTTGTACCCATCGAACTGCTACCACCACTGCCTGCCCTTGAGTCCATCCCTGGTACCGGTGGCTCTTCCAAGCAATTTCCCCAATCCGATACCAATTTTGATCAGTACCGGGCCTTAGCAGAGCGCGGACATTGCTCTCGCCGATACTTTGAATTGTCAGATTCCGATTCATCTCCAGGAACAAGCAGGAATGAGTCTTCACATATGGGTACGTCGGTACCGACGGAGCCTGCGCGCGAACGCTCCCCAGCGTCCAATCAGAAAGCTTTTGGGAGCATCCCTCAGTGTCTGCGTGCTGCCTTCCCGCCTTTCCAACTGTCTCTCCTCAGTTTTCGTTTTTCCGCGGAGCCGGCAGGACGTCCTCCTGTCACCGCAGAAAATGTTTTCTTTAAATTCTTAAATTCTTGTTTTCCTGTGGTCGCGGCTGTCTCCCCGACTCCACCGGTATCGCCGGTGTTTTTTTTTTTTTTCTTTTCTTTTTATTTAATTCTGGGAATTTTTTTCCCTCAGTTTCAGTTTTAAACTTTGGGCCTTCAGGCCTCTCCATTATGGAGCCGCCTTCTTCTTTTCCTAAGAAGTGCCTTAACTGTGGCAGTGCAGTATTGTTTTTAGACTCCAAGTCCTGGTGTCTAAACTGTTTGGGACCTGACCATCCGGAGCCATTAGGCTACCATATCATGAGAAGAGATTTCCCTTTTCGAGTTTTCCTCGATACCGAGTTCCCTTCCAATGGCAGGGCACCGACCATTTCTCCTTCTCTACAGGATCAGGTAACCCACAAACAGTCTGTTCAGACTAGCCAATCCTTGAGTGGTAGGTCTCATGCACAGCATGATGACGGCTCCGGCCTTGCCCTCAAGGATCCATTGGCTTCAAAACCCCAGCGGGAGTCTTCGGTCTCTAAAGCCTTTCAGGGGTTTCAGGTTGTTCCTGAGGCTCACCCCTCACAGAACATACCTGAGCCATGCTCGGTGGTGGCATCCGCTTCGAGCGGTACCGATACCCCGGCATCGGCACTGGGGTTGAGTGATCCACTCTTCACCAGGGATCGTCATCTGGTTTTCTCGGTACCTTTGGGACCGATCGATACATCCCAGATTGACTTTCCAGTATCGGTATCACTGCCGATACTACCACCAATGTCGGTACCTTCCAGACATGCATCAATAAACTTGCTTCCTTTGATGCCGAGTCTGGAATCGATTTCCAGTCTGGAAGACTGGGTACCAACATGTCTTGGATCCGATGCTTACCGATTCCAGATGCTCGGTACCGAGGGTAATTACCAGAGGCCTTCAGTTTCCTCGGTACCACTTGAGCAGCTTCCGATGACTGCTTCGATGACGGTATTATCTTCGATTTGGGCACAGCTACTGGTATCGGTGCTGATACCTGCAGTAGCATCGGGGTCAGCTCCTTCCATGCTTCTTTCACCAGAGTCGCTCCTTTCTATACCTAATTTGGAGTCGATACCTAGCATGGACGATGCAGTACTGACTGTCTCACGTCATGACCTCCAGTACCAGCACCCATCCCTTAGGGATCCTTTTCTGCACTGGGTGAGATCTTCTATTCCTACATTCTCAAGTGCCTACTCTGGTGCCCAGGCTAGTTCTTCAGGTCTAGCCAGTCCAGGGATGGTTTCTGTTGGACATCCTTCTTTTCAGAATTTTCTCCTGGACATAGCAACATCCCTTGCTATTCCTACCCCTGGCAATGATTTATTTATTTATTTATTTACATTCTCTTATATACCATGCTATTCTGCATCAGTGCGGTTTACATTGAACAAACTGAAATTACATTGAACAGGGCATTATAACTTGGAGATAACTATTTTACAGGGAACATGGGCAATGGAGGGTTAAGTGGCTTGCCCAAGACCACAAGGAGCACCTGTGGGACTAGAAACCCCAGTCCTTCTGGCCCAAGGTTGCTGTCCTCTAGTGGGATTTGAACCCCTGACCTTCCGGTCTGAAGTACCTTGCCCCAACCACTAGGCCACTCCTCCACTCAAGGCTCTCTTTGTTCTGGAGAAAAGGGAAATATAATGCTTCCTTTACATCATTCCTTGCAGGATCTTCTTCTACGAATGTGGGAAGCACCTTTAAGGGTTTCCTCACCTTCTAGAGCAACTGATCTTCTATATCAGGTGCCCCCCTCTCCAGGGTTTCAAAAGACTCAACTTCCCCATCATTCCATTGTAGTGGAATCAGCAATGAGGAAGGTAAAAAGCAAGAAGAAGCATTCTTCTTACCCGCCAGGTCGTGAATCTAGAACACTGGATGCCTTTGGACGTCAAACCTTCCAAACATCTATGCTGGCATCAAGGATTCTCTCATATATTTTATGTAAATAGTTTGAGTTATGAAGTTAATGTTACCTTTTTTACACGTTCAGTGATCCACACTACTGTTTTATGTAAACTGCTAATTTTTGTTTTATGTAAACTGCTAACTTTGCAGAGTTAAATGTTTGATGTGAACCGCTGCTGATCACCGGAAGGAGCGGTATAGAAATGAGTTCAAATAAATAAATAAATAAATAAATAAAATATTTTTTATATGAGTCTATCCCTTCAGGAGGTCACAAAGAAATTCTCTCTTTTGACTCCTTTTCTATCAGAGCCCAAGGCTGCAGACTATTCCTTACTTCTTAGTCATAGCCAAAATATCTCTTGGTTTCTTTCTCGTGCTTCCCTAGACTCTTTTGAGTCTGTTAGCAGTACCTCTGCTATAGCCATAGGGGCACGACGTAGAGCCTGGCTCCAAGCTTCAGACTTGAACAAATGGGCACAACAAAGACTGGGTAATACTCCTTGCACTGGAGAAAATCTCTTCAATAAGGAGTCTTTACATCAGGTTGCTCAGTGCTCCACTGACTTCCCTGTTTCTGAAGGCGATCCTAAGCCTTCTCCTTCCCTAGTAGGTAGGAAATGCCCTACCAAACTTTCTTTCCCTAGGAGAAAGAGGTTTTACTCTTCTCCTGCCCATCATTCAGATGTTCCCAAGCACGGGAAGCCTCGTCCTGGTCTGAAGAATCCAAACTCTAGCCAGGCTGAATAAACACAGCAATCATGGGGTTCTGATTAATCTCTTTATAACCTACAGTTATCTTCTTTTCAATAGACGTTTTTCACTGTTTTTTCATTCAAAACTCTACACAGGGATTCCTATTCTCAGGACATCCTTTTGCTCTTCGGTATGCTGAGCTGTCAGGCTATTCATGTCTATGGTTCACAGGTTTTTCCTCCTTTTCCTGACAAGAAAAGAGGTTTAACAACTATCACATGTTCCTTAGCGTCCCTCTAGTCCAGTCCCGGAACCATAGAGTTGTGAACCTCCACCAGCAGCTTTGGAGACTGAACATCTTCATCTCTTTGATCATCCAGCTATATGCAGCCCCAAGGACCGCCCACACATCAGTATCTCAGTCTCCAAGCAGCTTGGAAGTCGGAGCCCAGAACTGGGCTCCTTAGGAACAAATAAGCAGAGCTTTAGTGTTTTATTATTTTCTAAATTTAGGTGCTGGGCTGCTGCTGTGGAGGAAATCTTTGACTGTGTCCCTTCTGTCTTTCTCTAATCTGTTTTTTTCTCTCTGTCTCTCTCTGTCAGTCTCCCCATAGGTCAAACAAGCAGGGGAGCTGCACAGGACACAGGTCTCCTTTCTACCGAACCCTCTTGGTGGGTGAGGAGAAGGTTGAAGTCAATTACAGGCAGCAATTGAATACAGCAGTAGGCTCTGAGGGTCCCCTGACTGATTTAGGGGTTCTCCGAGCTGCCCTGAGCGGTTATTACTCTGTTATTGACTCTGATAACTGCTACTCAGAGCTTGTGACAGGCACGCTGGACAGCACTCTCAGTGTTTTGACCCCCCCCCCTCCACTCCTGTGTGTGGGTGAGTAGAGTTTGAAGCTTTTTCTTTCTAAAGGCAGTGGTGGAGGCCTTGGGGTGGCCTGGAATCAGCTCTGGGGAGTGTTTTAGACCTTTTGGGTATTGTTTCTGGTCCTTTTTTTGGCGGGTCCGGCGGCCATTTTGGATTTTTTTCAAAGTTGTTTTTCTTCGTGTTTTTTTTTAGGGATAGGTGCTTCGTTTTTGCATTTCTTGGTCAGATATCAGCTAATTGACTCCAGCTCTATCTAATCCTGCAATTTGGAGCGTTTTTGAGCACTTTTAAAATCGCGGGGGTTTTTTTCTGCTCTGTTTGCTTCAGCAAGGTGTTCCTGCTTTGCTGGCAAAGGGCTGTGTGCATAGCCATGCCTCCTAGTCCTCGGTGTCTGGTCTGTGGCATTTGTAGAAGTAGTAATTTGGAAGCCCGAGTCTGTGCCACTTGTTCTGCTGTGGGTGCTGGCATGGAGGACCCTCTGGAGGGCTCCAGTGCAGATCTCCCACCTGTATCTACAGAAGGGACATCAGAGCAGGCAGAGACGGTCCTTGATCCGGGGATTTCTGCGGTGCCGGAGCGCTTGTTGGCGGGGGGCGTCTAGGAGGGATCCCTGGGAGTTCCACCCGCCTTTTTCTCTCTCATGCAGGAGGCTCTGGCTCTCTTGCAGCCGGCGGGGGGAGGCTCGGTCCTGCCCAGCCGTGGGCTAAAGCGTCCACTTTCAGTAGAGGGAGACACTGGTCCACAAAAGAAGAGCCGGCCCCTGAGTGTTGCGGATTCTGCGCCTCCTGGGGACGAGTTCCACGAGGGGCTGGGGGAGGCTCTCGAGCTGGAGTCTGCGGAGGATTTAGAAGACGGCGAGTTGTTGGACGACGAGCAGAGTAGTAGAATAGTGCGTGTATTTCGTAAAGAGGAACTTCCGGCACTGATTGCCGAAACCCTCAAGGTATTGAACATACCCGTGGAAGATGCCACTGCGGAGGACAAGTTGGAGGATCCCTTGAGGCAGGCGGTGCGCACTTCCCACAGAGTCTTTCCGCTCCATAGGGTTTTTAAAGCTATGATCCAGGAGGAGTGGAACAGTCCAGAGTCCGCTTTGCGCGGGGCTAGACTGTTGCCTAAATTGTATCCTCTGTCGGAGGCTGATAGAGAGCTCTTTCGTTCGCCGAAGGTGGACGCGGTAGTTTCCGCGGTTACTAAACGGACTACTATCCCGGTGGAAGGTGCTGCGGCGTTGAAGGACCCGCAGGATCGGAAAGTTGATAGCTTGTTGAGACAGGCGTTTGATGTTGCTGCCCTGTCAATGCAGGCGGCGGTGGCCGGGGCCTGGGTGGCGTGCGGCTGCCTCCGCTGGTCTCAACAGTTCCAGGGGCCCCAGTCGGCGGAACAAGAGGCCGCGGCGTCCAGATTGGAGTCGTGTACCGCTTATTTGGCGGATATCCACTATGACCTCATTAGGGGGTTAGCTAACGGCATGGCGTTGGTGGTAGCGGCGCGTCGTTCTCTTTGGTTACGCAATTGGGCGGCTGATGGCTCTTCTAAAGCTCGCCTTAGTAAGTTGCCGTTTAAGGGCAGGCAGTTATTTGGAGAGGACTTGGATAGGTTGGTAAAAGATCTCGGGGATTCTAAGGGGGGTCGGCTTCCGGAGGATAAGCCCAAGCAGGGGAAGCCGACCTTCACCTTCCGGGGGTCTCAGCAGTCCTTTTGGAGATTTCGTGCCTCCCGCTTTGGTCAGTCCCAGCGTTCCAGATATCTGGGGCGCGGACAGAGTTTCCGCGGATTTCGGGGGGCAGGTAGAGGTTTTGGCTCCTTCCAGGCGCAGGTCCTCAAAAAGTCACAATGAAGCGAGGCCGGCTCCGGTGGCGGTGATTCCCGTAGGGGGCGGACTGCGGGATTTCTACCCTGCCTGGGCCGCTATCACATCCGATCGGTGGGTGTTAGAAGTGATACGAGAGGGATATGCGCTCGAGCTACATCGACCAGTGCTCGATTCCTTCGTTATGTCCCCATGCAGCGCTCCCTGGAAACGACGAGTCATATCCGATACACTTTCCTGGCTGCTTCTGCTCCGGGCAGTCGCCCCCGTGCCGGAGGGGCAGTTAGGGTCCGGTCGATACTCCATCTACTTCGTAGTGCCGAAAAAGGAGGGCACCTTTCGACCAATCCTGGATTTAAAGAGAGTGAATCGGTGCCTCCGGGTGTCGCATTTTCGCATGGAAACGCTGCGCTCGGTCATAGCGGCGGTCCGCGAGGGGGAATTCCTAATGTCCCTAGCCTTACGGAGGCCTATTTGCACATTCCCATTCACCGGGAACATCAAAGATTTCTGCGGTTTGCGCTGCCGATGGGCCATTTTCAGTTTCAAGCCATGCCCTTCGGCCTAGCGACGGTGCCACGGGTCTTCACGAAGATCATGGTGGTGGTAGCGGCGTTCCTGAGGAAGGAGGGTGTCCTCGTGCATCCCTATCTCGACGACTGGTTGATCCGGGCAAAGTCGAGGGAGGAGAGTCTCCGGGCGACGGCGCGGGTCGTACAGGTTTTGCAGTCGTTAGGCTGGGTGGTCAATCGGGCGAAGAGCAGCCTTCTTCCCTCGCAGACCTTGGAGTATTTGGGGGCGCGTTTCGAGACCGGCAACGGGAAGGTTTTTCTCCCAGTGCAGAGAGCGCGGGCCCTGAGGCGGCTGGTGGAGCAGTTTCTAGCGAGACGGGCGTCCTCGGCTTGGCAATACCTTCAGCTTCTCGGCACGATGGCGGCGACCATCGAGGTAGTTCCGTGGGCAAGGGCGCACATGCGGCCCCTGCAGCGAGTGCTGCTGCGTCGATGGTGTCATCAGTCCGACTCGCTAGCTCGTCAGTTAGTTTGCCCCTTGGGGGTTTGGCGCAGCCTTCGCTGGTGGTTGTGTCGGCGCTCTCTGGCAAACGGTATGCCCTTGGAGTCTCCCGTCTGGTGTCTGCTGATAACAGATGCCAGTTTGAGCGGCTGGGGGGCTCATTGCGAGGGCCAGATTGCTCAGGGCCAATGGTCCTCGCGGGAGAGCCGGTGGTCCATCAACCGACTGGAAATGAGAGCCATGTGGTTGGCTCTGACAGCGTTTCAGCCTTGGCTGCAGGGAGCGGCGGTCAGGGTGCTATCCGACAATGCCTCCATGGTAGCCTACATAAATCGCCAGGGAGGCACAGGCAGCGCGGTGTTGGAAGCGGAGGCGGATCTGCTTCTGGATTGGGCAGAGCGGCATCTTCAGTGTCTGTCGGCTCAGCATATCGCGGGGGTTCACAATGTGGAGGCGGACTTTCTGAGTCGTCGCAGGGTAGATCCCGGAGAGTGGTCTCTACATCCCGAGGTATTTGCGTTGCTGGTCCGTCGTTGGGGTCTGCCGATAATGGACCTCATGGCGACCTTCGAGTCCGCGCAGGTCGAACGGTTCTTCAGCAGGCGTCGGGAACGCATGTCGGAAGGCCTCGATGCATTGGCACAAAGGTGGCCAAGGTACGGGCTGCTCTATGTCTTTCCTCCGTGGGCTCTGCTGGGTCGCCTGGTACAGCGGATCGAACGGCATCCGGGTCCCGTGGTTCTGATTGCCCCGGACTGGCCTCGTCGGCCTTGGTATGCGGATCTGGTGCGGTTGAGTGTGGCCGATCCGTGGCTCCTTCCTCCTCGGCCGGATTTCCTTCGGCAGGGGCCGCTGCAGATGCCTCAGGTGGCTCGATTCTCGCTTACGGCATGGCTATTGAGAGGGCGCGAATGAGAGCCAAAGGTTATTCTCCGGAGGTCATTGCTACCTTGTTGCGGGCGCGGCGTCGGTCTACGTCACTAGCGTATGTCCGGGTCTGGCGTATTTTTGAGAGCTGGTGTGCGGCTCGTGAGTTGCGGCCTTTGCGGACCTCCGTTCCTCAGATCCTCTCCTTCTTGCAAGCAGGGGTGGACAAGGGCCTGGCGGCCAGTTCATTGAGGGTCCAACTTGCAGCTCTTGCGTGTTTGAGGCAAGGTTCAGGGCCAGTTATTGGGGTCCCATGCGGACGTGAAGCGCTTCTTGCGAGCGGTGTTGCTTATGCGTCCTCCGTGCAGGGCTTTAGTGCCCTCGTGGGACTTGAATTTGGTGTTGAGGTCTCTGGTGGCTTCGCCGTTTGAACCCTTGGCGCAAGCTTCGTTGAAGGACTTGACGTTGAAAACGGTGTTTCTGGTAGCGATCTCGTCGGCTCGCAGGATCTCGGAGTTGCAGGCTCTTTCGTGTAGGGAACCCTATCTGTCTTTCCCTGCCGACAAGGTGGTATTGCGACCGGTTCCCGCGTTTTTGCCTAAGGTAGTTTCGGCGTTTCACATGAATCAGGTGGTGTCTCTCCCGGTGTTTGCCAAGGAACGGGGCAAGCACGCGGATAACTCCTTGCATGCGTTGGATGTCCGTCGAGCTCTTCGTCGGTATTTGAGGGAAACGGCGGCCTTCCGTAAGTCCGATCGCCTATTTGTCGCATTTGTCGGTCCGCGCAAGGGGGAAGCGGTGTCTAAATCTTCCATTTCCCGCTGGTTGAAAGAGGCGATTATGTCGGCATACCTTTTACACGGCAGGATGTTTCCTGCCGGGCTTCGGGCTCACTCGACTAGGGCGCAGGCGGCGTCTTGGGCAGAAGTGAGCTTGGTACCGGCGGTGGATATTTGTCGGGCGGCGACGTGGTCGTCCTTGCACACCTTTGCTAAGCACTATCGTCTGGATGTGCAGGCGGCGTCGGATGCGCGGTTTGGGTCTCGGGTGCTTCAGGCTGGACTAGCGAGGCCCTCCCGTTGAGATTTACTGCTCTGTTACATCCTCTATGGTTCCGGGACTGGACTAGAGGGACGCTAAGGAAGAGTAAATTAGACTTACCTGCTAATTGTTGTTCCTTGCGGAACTCTAGTCCAGTCCCGGATCCCTCCCTGTCTATCTGTTCTCGCTGCCAGCCAAGAAGGTAAATTCATTATAGGAGTCTGCCAGGGTTTTTGTTCTCTATACTTTCGGTCAGAGCTCCTCTGCTTGCAGCACGCCTTAGTTTCCTTTCGGGGTCAAATCTTGGGGGTGAGAGGTGGCGCCTCTTGTTGCATGCGTTTTGCACAAGGGTCGCCATGGCCGTTCTGGTCTGCCTTCCCGTAAGCGGGAGGTTGTTCTTACGCAATTGGGAAAAAAAAAAAAAAAAAAGAAAGAATTTTTGCTCGTAGTGGGAACTTTAGGGTCAGGATCCTTTTTTCCACTGTGTTGTTATATCTACTTATTTGTTGCTCTGCTTAGTATGCTTTGTCAATAGGTACTGATGTGTGTGGGCGGTCCTTGGGGCTGCATATAGCTGGATGATCAAAGAGATGAAGATGTTCAGTCTCCAAAGCTGCTGGTGGAGGTTCACAACTCTATGGTTCCGGGACTGGACTAGAGTTCCGCAAGGAACAACAATTAGCAGGTAAGTCTAATTTACTCATAGTTTTTCTGTACCAACATGAATTTTTCCCTTCCAGGGACTTACCATATGGTAAGCCTTTTTTTTTTTTTCAGCTCTTGTATCTCTACCCTCTCCTCCAGGTTTTTTCCCTGTAAGAGGGGTACCATACCACTGAAAGACTTCTTGTCTTTCTTTCCACTGTGGAGTTTTTTCTATGGGGTGAACTCCCTTCTTTTCTCTGGGCAGCTCATCAGACAGGGATAAGATTCTCCCCTTCTTCAGTCTGTTCTCTCTGTTAACACAGAAAGATTCTCTCTGCTGTCCTATTCAGTAGCTGCCCATGCAGGAGTTCCAGTGATTCGACTACTGGTACCTTTCCACAAGTTCCAGTCTTGTCTTCCACCACTTTTCGGTCTGGCCTTAGTAGTGATTCCAAGACAGTACTTACATCTTTCTTGGGAAATCCTTATCACTACAGGCTTCTAACACTACCTTCTATCTTTGCCATCTCCAATCCTTTGGGTTTGGCAGCATAGTTGACTTGGCTGCTGGTTTTTTCCATCAGCCAGTTCTATCTCCCAATTCTCCTACATAATGCTCTCTGCAATCCTACAGAGAAGCTTTCCACTATGGGCCCTTGCGAGAGAGCATGGAGTTTTTTCTCTAATGACTATCCATCATGGTCGAAAAAGGCTTCCTCAGTCATCCCCCATGACTGTGAGGGTTCTTCACTCCCTACTATCTCCTTTTCGTACAAAGAATATAAGCCTTCTCCGCGTGTAGGTCTAAAGAGTTATCCATCTCCTACAAGGAATATGCTCTTTTTTCCTTACGGCTTATCCTCATGGTATCCTAATCCTTCATGGACAGCACATATTTAACTAATAACGCATGATACCCCTTTGTGTCCCTCCAGTGGGTCAACCTGGTATCTCATCCTATGCGTTCTGTCCATTTACCATGTGAGAGTTCTACAGGACTCAGGACTTGCTGTTTACAGACTGATATTATCCTCTGTAATTCACGCAACCATCCTGGTTATTTCACTGGATAGCATTCCTGCGCCATCTTAGCCAGGGGGAATAGATTCTCTATATCTTTTATCAAGTAGGTTCCACCTTCTTGTTATTAGATGAATCTTTCTCCTTCACATCTCCAATGTGAATGTTCTTATGAGCATATCTCTATCTGCTTAGTTGCAGACATTTATCTTAGACATATATATTCATGTATGTATATATCTCTATATACTTCTATAGATACATATGTCTGTAAGCTGTGTGTGCATATGTTATGCCCCTCCAGATCTCACTATTGACATATATTTATATATATATATATATATATATCCCTATATATCCCTATATATATGTGTATCTGTCGAAATGCTTCCTTAATAGGTAGATATGTATTTACATACTTATCTCTCTAACTGTCTATGCTTATAAAGGCTTTTACCGTCCTATAGGTTCCAGACAGTGGGCTTGCATATGTTCATACTGTCCCTCAGTATGTCTAGGGTATTATGCATACAACCACTACTGTGGTACTGACAGCTCCTACTTTAACCCTAGGTTTAGGTATCCCTGAAGCTCCATGCTTCAATATCTTTCCTATCTCTCACCAGTTACGAAAGACAGGGTGGATCTTCAGTAGATCTGAGGTTTCAGCCCTTCAGACATCTGTCCTCCTTGGGAATACGGGTTTTTCCCCATGACTTCAGCATTCATGCCCCAATAGCTTGGAATGCACTCCCACCAGAACTGCGAGCCATAACCAGCCTAACACAATTCAGAAAAAGTCTCAAACACCACCTCTTCTTAAGCTATTTCCCAATTTAGTTTTGCACAAGAGAAATACTACATCCATACTCAGGTCAAGACAACTTCAACTGTGACTAATGTGTATAGACTACTGTATATAGTTACATAATGTACATAGTTTCCCTTTATTACCAAGTTCAAATTCCTGTTACTTGTAAAATGCACTACAGTTTTTCTGTATGTATATGTTTGGTTCCATGTAAACCGCGCTGATGATAATAGTGCGGTATATAAGAGATGTTAAATAAATAAATAAATAAATACCCCTTCTTCCCTCCAGGACTGGGCTAGTTTGTCCAAATCGGTCAGTCTTCCTCTTTTGCTCCTAAATGTTAGTAACTCTGTAGCCAAAAGAGTTCCCAGCTTTTTCCATAAAGCTTCCACTAATGACCTGCCGTTTTTTTCTGCTACCCCAGTTGACACCTGGGTCACCTGTCAATTCCAGATTGGGACCTTCACCTTCCCTTCAGTGAGGTCACCTTGAAGATTCCTCTACTGGATCTCCAGTAGACTCCATCAGCCTCTCTACTTCCTGCAACCCAGTAGGTGAGGTCCATATTGTGATTGTTCATTTCAATATTTTTCATGATAATTATCATACATACAAGGACTCCTTACTTGTAGTCCTTAGGTTAGCTGTTTTTCCACAGCTCCTCTTTTCAACGCCTACCCTCCATCCTCAGGATGCCTGGCCATATGAGGTGTAGCATGTTCCAATCCTCACCATGCTAGGGCTCCAGGCATCTTAGCTTGGGAGTCCCCATATGTGAAGACTCATTCCTGCTTGTTCCTGGAGATAGCACAGTTACTTACCTGTAACAGGTGATCTCTGGGAACAGCAGGAATAAGTCTTCACAACCCACCCACCTCCCCTAGGAGCTGTATCTCTCTATCTATCTTCCTTTCTTCTTTCTCTCTCTTTGTCTCAGCTATAAAACTCAACTGAGGAGAGACAGTTGGAAAGGCGGGAAGGCAGCACGCAGACGCTGAGGGATGCTCCCAAAAGCTTTCTGATTGGATGCTGGGGAGCGTTCCCGCGCAGGCTCCGTCGGTACCGACGTACCCATATGTGAAGACTTATTCCTGCTGTTCCCAAAGATCACCTGTTACAGGTAAGTAACTGTGCTTTCCGATAAGGAATTGATCAATACTCGAGCTATGAAAAGTATACTGGAGGATTCTTCTCCCTCTCCAGAACGCCGCATGTCCCCTCCCAAGGACATGTCTTTTCAAGAGTTTATTCAGGACCTGGCCAGGGGCCTGTCCATTACAGTAACAACTGAAAAAGAACCTAGGGCTGATGAATTAGAAATCCTCCAATACCCTACAGCTCCTAAAGAGGCTGCCACCCTTCCGTTGACCATATCCTCCAGGACCTCATGCTCCGGATGTGGGAGACACCCCTTACCATCTCTCCCCATACTCGACGACCCAATACCATGTATCGAGTACTGGAGTCTCCTGGATTCCAAAAGACTCAGTTGCCTCATCATTCAATGGTGGTGGAATTGGCAATGCGTCAGATTAAAAGTTCAAAGACGCATTCTTTGAACCCTCCTGGTAGATAAGTGAGGACTCTCAATGCTTTCGGGCATCGATGTTTTCAGGCCTCCATGCTTTCAGCCAGGATAAGTTCATATACATACTCTATATGGGTATGTTCCTTAGGGAGGTTACTAGAGATCTTGAATCTATGGCTCCTCTTCCTGATAAGAGAGCTGATTATCTCACATTCGTCAAATATGCCCAGAATGTGTCAAAGTTTGTCAATAGGGCAACGTTTGACTGCTTTGAGTGTACCAGTAGGGCCACCTCAATCTTCTTTGGAGCACGCAGGATTGCTTGGCTTCAAGCATCAGATCTTAAACAGTGGGTTCAAGATAAACTGGGCAACATTCCTTGCATAGGTGAAAACCTTTTTTGGCAAGATAAGGCATCTCAGTTGGAGTCTGAGAATACTACCCTAAACAGGCTTTCTAGAACCACTGCCAACTCGGCTAAGAAGAAAGCAGCTGCAAAGAAGACTTTCTTCAATAATAATAAGTTTTACCCTTCTTACACCCCTGCTTTGCAGTACCAACTCCAGGCTACTCAAAAGAGGCAACAGCCTCCTAAGCAGCAAAAGAAGCAACATACTCTTAAAAAACAGCCAGCTCCACAGACTCTACCTGCACCTGTTTTTTTACTTTTTTCCTAGAGAACATAGCCACTCTGCCTCTGGAGATCCTCCTTTCCCCCAACATTGCCGGCAGACTCTGTCACTATGCTCACAGGTGGCATCCAATCACATCAGAGCACTGGACCCTGACCATAGTGGCAGAGGGTTACATACCTCATCTACAGACTCTGCCCCCCTCCACAATGGTGAGGGAATATCCTTCTCAGCCTCTTCTCTCTGCTCTGTTGCTACAAGAGGTCACCTCTGTGCTGTCAGGAGGTGCCATAGAGGAGGTCCCAACATCCCAACAAGGAGTGGATTTCTACTCTGTACTTTCTTATACCAAAGAAAACTGGGGGATACAGACCCATCCTGGACCTCAGAAACCTAAACAAGTTTCTTGACTGCGAGAAGTTCAAGATGGTTTCTCTAGGGACCCTCCTACCCTATCTCCAGAGTCAGGACTGGCTCTGTTCTCTAGATCTCAAGGAAGTGTACACACATATCCTGATCCATCCAGAACAAAGGAAATATCTACACTTCATGTTTCAAGGAAAACATTAATCGGTATAGAGTCCTGCCATTCGGACTTGCCTCTGCCCCAAGAGTCTTCACAAAGTGCATGGCAGTCATGGCCGCATGTCTAAGATCTCTAGGGTTATTTGTCTTCCCTTAGACTGGCTCATAAGGGCGGGAACCTCCCAAGAGGTTCACCTGTCTCTCTCGTACCATGCAGGTACTTCAACACTTGGGATTTGAGATAAATCTTCCAAAGTCCCATTACTAGAGCTCATAGGAGCTCTCTTAAATACTCAACAGTCAAGAGCATTTCTACTTCAGCCCCGCAGTTCTCGTCTCATCCAGTTGGCATCTCAGGCCCATGTCAAAGATCATCTCACTGCTCAAGAGATGCTACAGCTTCTAGGTCATATGGCCTCAACAGTACATGTAGTGCCACACGCATACCTGCATTTGCATACAGTCCAATGGACTCTGGCTTCGCAGGGGACACAGGCCTCAGACCATTTCTCAGACAAAATATCAGTGTCTGCCCCTCTGGCCACATCACTCATGTGGTGGTGTTCCCCAGAGAATCTCCTCATCGGGTCACCTTTTCAGATGCCCCCACATCAATGTACCTTGACAACGGATGCTTCCAAACAGCGGTGGGGGCCCATCTAGGGTCGCTCTCCACTTAGGGCCTCTGGACAGAGTCCAAGCTCCAGATAAATCTACTGGAACTTTGGGCAATCTTCAAACGCTCCCAAGGTCTTTCAGATGCATCTAAGCTCCCAGAGGGTCCTGGTCCAAACAGACAATCAGGTAGCCATGTTCTATCTGAACAAACAAGGGGGAACAGAATCTTGGCCCCTCTGCAGAGATGCCCTCCATCTCTGTTCCTTTGCCATTATTCATCAGATAAATTTCCAAGCGGTATATCTTCCAGGAGAGCAAAATGTCTTGACATATTGAGTCGGATCCTCCTTCCCCACGAATGGTCTCTCCACACGGAGACAGCATCCTTCATTTTTCAGACCTGGGGGACCCTAGAGATAGACTTGTTTGCCTCTCCGCAAGAATTCCAAACTTCCCTGCTTCTGCACCAGGACTCCCATGTCAGGCAACCAGGAGGTGGATGCTTTTCACCTCCACTGGGGTCTAGAGTTTCTGTATGCTTTTCCTCCCATTCCCCTGATTCCCAAGACGCTTTTCAAGCTCCAGGTGGACAGGAGCCTCACGTCAGCCATGGTTTCCTCTTCTACTACGTCTGTCTCAGACTCAACTCCTAGATCTTGGATCTGCTCCAGATCTCCTCTCTCAAGAGAAGAGGACGCTGCTCCATCCCAAGCCGCAGACTCTCCACTTCACGGCATGGCTGCTGAAAGCATAGTATTTCAGCATCTCAACCTTACTCAGGAAGTAAAGGAGATCCTCTTAGCCTCTAGAAAGTCATCCACCAGACGTTCTTATGCTTTCAAGTGGTGTTGCTTCTCCATCTGGTGTTCTCAGAAGGACCTTAATTCCTTCTCGGCTCCAGTGAAGGTGCTCCTCCAGTATCTCCTCCATCTATCCTCTTCCAGTCTCAAAACCAACTTCGTAAGAGTTCACCTAAGTGCCATCACAGTCTCTCACCATCTCCTGGATGGACAACCAAATTCCTCATAGCCACTTGTGGCGGGCTTCATGAGAGGTCTCTTGATCACCAAACCTCCCATTAGACCACCTCCAGTGGCCTGGGATCTCAGTGTCATTTTAGGGCAACTTTTCAAGCCACCCTTTGAACCCTTAGCCACTACCTTGCTAAAGTTTCTGACATGGAAGGTCATCTTCCCCATTGCACTCACTTCAGCTAGGCGCATTAGTAAGCTACAGACTTTGGTGGCAGACCCACCTTACACATGGTACCACCATGAAAAAGTTGTCCTAAGGAGTCACCCCCATTTCATGCCGAAGGTGGTGTCTCCTTTCCACTTGAATCAGTCAGTCTACCTTCCTGTCTTTTTTCCTAGACCACATTTGTCTAGGGCAGAGGCAACCCTCCATACCCTTGACTGCAAACATGCCTTGGCATTCTATCTTGAAACGCAGCTGAGCACCGTAAAGGCTCTCAGCTATTCCTCTCCTTTGATCCCAGTCACTTGGGGTTGCCAATATCCAAACATACTCTCTCTAAATGAATAGCAGATTGCATCTCATTTGCTTATGGCAAACCGGGACTATCCCTTGAAGGTCATGTCACTGCCCATAATGTTTGTGCCATGGCTACCTCGATGGCAAACCTATGCTCTGTAGCCATTGACGAAATCTGCAAAGCAGCAACTTGGTCTTCGGTTCATACCTTTGCAGCTCATTACTGTTTAGACAAGGACTCCTGCAGGGATGTCATGTTTGGTCAGGCTGTTCTCCAGCATCTCTTTCAGACTTACCCTCTACCCTCCATCCCGGAACGATACCAGACATCCATAGAGGATTCATGACCTCCTGAAGCCTGCCTGAGGCAAACCTACCGGTTCTGAGGTCATTTTCTCTGGCATCTGGGAGCTAGGGAGTCCCATATGTGAAGACTACATTCCTGCTTGTTCCTGGAGATAGCATAGTTACTCATCTGTAACAGGTGATCTCCGGGAACAGCAGGAATTTAGTCCACAACCCACCCTCCTCCCCTAGGAGTTGTAGGTTTCTTCTCTCCTTTTCTCTCAGCTACAAACTCAGTTGAGGAGGGAGAGTTGGGAAGGCAGGAAGGCAATGATGCAGGTGCAGTGGGATGTTTCCAAAAGCTTTCCTATCGAACCCTGGGGAGCGTTCCCGCACGGGCTCCGTCAGTATCGACATCACCCATATGTGAAGACTAAATTCTTTCTGTTCCCGGAAATCACCTGTTACAGGTGAGTAACTATGCCATACTGCTACAGTCATATGCGGCCCCAGCTTTGAATATCCATGTGCTGCCCCTGGAATGTCCATGACACGCCCTGATGCCAAACAGTTAGCATTGGGGAATGTAGCAGAGATAATTGGGGATATTCAGCGGTCTAACCATGTTAATATCCTGCTCAGCGGCATTTACATGGCTTACACGTCTGTAAACCATGTAAATGCCTTTGATTATGTAGCCCATGGATTTTTACACTGGTCAGTATTTTATAAGAGGCCACTTACATATGTATGGGACTACATAATGCATAGAAATGACTTTATAAAATTACCTGAAAAGGTGGTGGATGCTTGGAATGCTCTCCTGATGGAGGTGGTGGGGCACCACCTCCAGTAACGGAATTCAAAATTGCATGGGACAGACGCAGTGGATCCCTTATAGCAAGAGGATAAAATCAAAGGAAACTCAACTATCTTTTGCCTTTCAGTCAGTGCTGATTCCTGGGGACCCAGCAGCTCCAGAAGTAGATTACTAGACCCTTCTTGTGAGGCCATGGAGGGTTAAATGATTTGCTTGAGGCTACAAGAAGTGCCAGTTGGAATTAAACACTGGTCTCTTGATTACTAAGCCCGTGCTGTAACCACTAGGCTACTTCTCCACTCCTAACTAGCTTTTATCCAGTACTTCAACAAATACTGTAGGGGGGGGGTGACCTGCATGGAGCTGTGGGTACACCTACTTTAGTCACCTACTATGCAGAATAGATGGACCATACTGGTCTTTATCTGCCGTCATATATTATGAGCTCGATTCTGACATGGATGTCCCGGCTCTCTCTGTGCCTGGTCGGAACCGGATGCACAGAGTTAGCTGGGATTCTGATTCCACGGGGCACATCTATCCCTGCAGTATCAGAATCACATCCAGGCCTCTGTGTGCAGGCCGGGACCCCGATTCAGGTCGGCCTGCACATACAGGCTTTGCCTGGATAGTTCAGTCAGGCCTCTGAATGGAGCCGTGGTGCTATGGCGTCCGGTTGCCATGGCACCATGACTCTACTCAAAAGCCACGATCCCTGGCCGCCAGACTTTAAACTTCATTCCTTATCGCTTCTCCGGGCCAGTCCAGGGAAAGGTAGGGTTGTCAATCCCCCATAGTGACTGAGGACTGAAGACTTCAAGCTTTTCCTTGTGATGTGAAGCCACTCCCCCTGAGGTTAATCAAGCAGTCTTTCAGTCCTCAGTGACTAGAGAGGATCGAACTTGCCTTCTCCCTCAAAGTACACCTGTAGTGGTTTCATTTTACCTTTTTTCCTTTCTTAATTTTATGATTGGCTCTAGCAGAGCTAATCTTCTATAGTCCTTTTAACTGTTCTTTTAAAAAAAACGCTGTCACTTTAAGACCGCAGGAGACGTGGGGGACTTACTTCTTACAGTGTGAGGTGGAGCCTGCCTCTATCACTGTTCAGTCTCCCGGTGCAGAGTGATACTGGGGGCCCCAGATTTCTCCTCTGTCTTACCCGCGGTGAGTTTGCCGGTGGTCCCGCTAAGCGGTGCTCCGTTCAGCCGGGCACAGTTTTACTTCTGCGGTGAGTTTCTTGTCTATTTTCTCTTCGGGGTTGATTTTCGGCGCTCGGGCCCGCGGTCTCCGGGGCAGTTTGCTTTTTTCAGCCTACGGGGTTTTTTTTGGCGATCCCGGAGTTGTTTTTGCTCAATGGCTGAAAAGCCTTTGGTTAGTTCACCGGAGCCTTCTCCTCACGCCGAAAAGGCGGGAAAGTCCGCCATTTTACCGGCGTCGGGCAGTGCTCTGGCAGAGCCTCAAAAGCCTCATAAACGGAAAGCGAAGTCCTCTAGAGCGGCGGTTTTACCTGATTTACCCTCCCCAGCTCCAACTTTGCCTCAGGAGGACATGGACTCATTTTTTTCGCCAGCTTTTATTCTGGCTATGCACAAAGCATTTCTTATGCGATCTGCTGAGCCTTCGCGGCTTTCTTCTCTTTCTGAACCTGTGTCAGTGCCACTTTCCCTGCCACTGCCTGATGATCCTGGAGAGGGATCCTCTCATATTCAAAATATGGTTCAGAATTCCTTAGATCCCTTGTTGTCTCAGGTCCCGCTGTTGCAGGAGCAGGGAGATTCAGAGTCTTTTACAGGACATCCTGGGGAGTGGGACACAGAAGAGTTGGAAGAAGGGGAGATAGCTCCAGGAGAGGATCCTAATGTTTTCAGGGTTTTCCGTAAGGAAGAACTCACAGCACTCATATCCCAGTCTTTGGCAGCGCTCCATCTCTCCCTTCCCGCGTCTTCTCAGGAACCCTTGGAGGATCCCTTGCTGCAGGGTGTTAAAACTGAACAGAAGTGTTTTCCCTTACACAGAGTGATCAAACAGATGATTGACTCGGAATGGGAGTGTCCGGAGTCTTCCTTACGTGGAAGCCGAGCGTTGGCTCGCCTGTACCCACTTCCTCAGGACGTAAAGGACTTATTTCGCATGCCAAAAGTGGATGCAATTATATCCGCAGTGACTAAAAAGACTACTATTCCTGTGGAAGGGGCTGCAGCTCTAAAGGATCTTCAAGATAGAAAATTGGAGATTCTACTCAAACAGGCTTTTGAATCTAGTGCCTTGGCTCTACAATCGGCCGTTTGTGGGGCTTATGTCTCTCGAGCCTCCATTCGTTGGTTGCAAGGCGATACTTCTCCTGATGCTCCTGCTGCAGTTCCCGATGCACCTAAACTGGAATCAGCCGCTGCTTATATGGCAGATGCTTTTTATGATTTGCTGCGGATTGCGGCTAAGACCATGGCCTCTCTGGTAGCTGCCAGGCGTTTTCTTTGGTTACGCAACTGGTCGGCGGATGTTTCTTCCAAATTGAGACTTAGGGCAATTTGCTATCAGGGTAAATTGCTTTTTGGGGAGGCTTTGGAGAAGATTGTTAAGGATTTGGGCGACGCTAAGGGCGGTCGTTTGCCTGAGGACAAACCCAAACCTTCCCGATTGCTTCCTTCCGGCAGGGGGTTCGGAAGAGAGTCCCGTAGGTTTCGGGGGGCGCGCTTTGCGCCCTATTCCAGGGGCCGTTCCTCCTTTCGGGGGACTTCCTTTCGGGGAGCCAGAGGATTTGGCAGGTCCTACTTTGGGGCATCCCAGCCCTCCAATAAGAAGCCGCAATGAAGGTCAGTTGGTCCAGCCGCTAATTCCGGTGGGAGGGCGGCCTACAGGACTTTCTAGCGGTCTGGACCACCCTTACCTCAGACAAGTGGGTGTTGGAGGTCATCCGGGAAGGTTATGCGCTCGATTTCGCATGCCCGCTGTTGCCCGCCTTTGTAATGTCTCCCTGCGGTCCCGGTCGGAAAAAGCAGGCCATTGTGGACACCCTGACTCGCCTGTTGCAGCTCAAAGCTATCGTTCCCGTGCCTCGGGACCAATACGATTGCGGTCGATACTCGATCTATTTTGTGGTTCCCAAGAAAGAAGATTCTTTTTGGCCCGTTCTAGATCTCAAAGGGGTCAACCGTTCCTTACGGGTGCCTCATTTTCGCATGGAAACCCTCCGTACTGTAGTTCGGGCAGTTCAACCGGGGGAGTTTCTCTCATCCATAGATCTTACGGAAGCGTATCTGCACATTCCCATAAGGAGTTCGCATCAGCGTTTTTTGCGCTTCGCTCTCCCCATGGGCCATTACCAGTTTCGAGCGTTGCCATTCGGTCTGGCTACGGCTCCGCGTACTTTCACAAAGCTTATGGTAGTGGTGGCAGCAGCGCTTCGGAAGGAAGGGATCAGAGTACACCCTTATCTCGACGATTGGTTGATCAGAGCCGAGTCGCGATCTGCCTCGGTTCAAGCGACGGCTCGAGTGGTGCAACTTCTCGAGCAACTCGGCTGGGTGATCAACCAAGTCAAAAGTCACCTGCAACCGCAGCAGCAGCTGACTTATCTCGGAGCCTATTTCGACACCGCGCGCAAGGAAAGTTTTTTTTGCCCGAGGTTCGTGTGGAAAAGCTGCTACAACAGATCCGAGCGTTTCTCAACTTAACGGCACCGTCGGCTTGGACGTATTTGCAACTGTTGGGTTCCATGGCGGCGGCACTGGATCTTGTTCCGTGGGCCAAGGCTCACATGCGCCCCTTGCAGCAAGCGTTGCTTACACGATGGTCTCCGCAGCTTCATCCGCTCTCTCAGCGTCTCCCCTATCCCGAGAGCGTCCGTCACAGTCTGGACTGGTGGTTAGTTCGGGAGCATCTCACAGCGGGAATGCCCTTGCAAGACCCCTCGTGGGTGTTACTAACCACGGATGCAAGCCTCTCGGGGTGGGGGGCTCATTGTCAGTCAAGCATTGCACAGGGACTTGGTCCGCAATCGAGAGTTCATGGTCGATCAACCGTCTGGAGCTCAGAGCGGCTCGCTTAGCTCTGCTTCACTTCGTAGCGCTGCTCCAGGGGACAGCGGTCAAGATTTTTTCCGACAATGCTGTGACCGTCGCCTATATCAATCGTCAGGGGGGGACGAAGATTCCTTCTCTACTGGCCGAATGCCAACAATTGATGGATTGGGGCAGAGAGCAATCTCCTGGCCATTTCCGCAGCACATGTTGCGGGCAAAGAAAATCTACAGGCGGACTTTCTCAGCCGTCATCTTCTCGATCCAGGGGAATGGGAATTAAATGCGGCGATTTTTCATCAACTGACCTTGCGTTGGGGACAGCCAGTGATGGATCTCATGGCCTCCTACAGCAATGCCAAGGCCAGCCGTTTTTTCAGCAGGCGCAGGGAACGCATGTCGGAAGGTCTCGATGCCCTAGTTCAACCCTGGCCTTGCGATGCGCTCCTCTATGTGTTCCCGCCTTGGCCAATGTTGAGTCGGGTTATTCAGCGCATAACGAATCACCGAGGGAAGGTGATTCTCATTGCTCCCGATTGGGCCTCGTCGTCCTTGGTATGGCCGATCTTATTCGACTCCTTGTAGCTCCGCCGTGGCTACTTCCAGTTCGTGTCAACCAGTTGCATCAGGGTCCCATTCTCATGCCGCGAGTGGATCGCTTCTTGCTTACGGCTTGGCTCTTGAAAGGTCTCGCTTAGAAAGCAGGGGTTTTATGCAAGTTCTGTTGTAACTACCCTTCTCCAATCTAAACGTCCAGGAACTTCCTTGGCATATGTTCGCGTCTGGCGTCTTTTTGAAGCTTGGTGCAAGCGACAACGGTATCACCTCTGGCTTCTACCGTGCCTCATCTTCTCCTTTTTCTGCAACAGGGTTTAGATAAGGGGTTGGCTCTCAGTACCCTTAAGGTGCATGTCGCGGCACTATCTTGTTTTAGGGGCTTGGTGCAACATCGCCGTCTTTCCGCTCATCCGGATGTTCGCCGCTTTCTACGAGCGGCGCAAATTATACGTCCTCCTCGAAGACCCTATCGTTCCTCCTTGGGATTTGAATATTGTCTTGGACGGTTTGTCTGGGTCGCATTTAAAGTTCCTCTGCGCTACGCAAATTCGGGAGTGTTCTTGGAAAACGGCCTTTTTGGTGGCTTTGTGTTCCGCTCGACGAATTTCCGATTTGCAGGCCTTATCTTGCCAAGAGCCTTATCTGCAATTTCTGCCGGAGCGAGTGGTCTTACGAACAGTTCCCTCTTTTTTGCCTAAAGTCCTCTCGGTTTTTCATATTAACCAATCAATTACATTGCCCGTATTTTCTGAGAGCGATGGCTCGCCAATTGATCGAGCGCTTAAACATTTGGATCTTGGACGAGTCTTAAAGAAGTATATTAAGCTCTCACGAACGTTTCGAAAGACGGACAGACTTTTTGTCCAGTGGACTGGGCCACGGAAGGGACAAGCTGCGTCAAAATCTTCTATCGCTCGTTGGGTTCGCTCTGCTATTACAGCGGCTTATCAAGCTAGGGGGATTTCCCCACCTGAGGGTCTCAAAGCTCATTCCACTCGTGCTCTCGCAACATCCTGGGCAGAATTTGCTTTTGTTCCCCCAGTGGATATCTGCAGAGCGGCAACTTGGTCTACACTGCATTCTTTCGCTAGGCATTACAGATTGGATGTCCAGGCTAGGGGCGATGCCAGAGTGGGAGCATCCGCTCTTATCGCCGGTTTGGCGGGTCCCTCCCATTCTTAGGTACTGCTTTGGTACTGCCCTACCTTTCCCTGGACTGGCCCGGAGAAGCGATAAGGAAGATGAAATTAGTTCTTACCTGCTAATTGTCTTTCCTTGAGTCTTCTCCGGGCCAGTCCAGGGTCCCACCCGGTTCTCTATCTACTACGTGCATTGTAGGATCGGTGTTCGCTTTCTCAGGCCTCTACAGAATTACATCGTTTATATCTTCTAAAGGAGGATGCTTCGGGGCCTCTAGTATTCAGTCTACACCGCTGGCAGCTCTTATAGCTTGCATATGTAAATATTAAAAACAAAACAAAACAAAAAAAAAAAAGTTTGTAGTAAAAGTTGTTTTTTCACGGACTATAGAATGTTAGCAATATGTGCAGGGTTAATCTGCTGTGTTTAGTTTCTTTCTCTTTAGTCGCTTTGTCAGAAGGAGACTGCTTGATTAACCTCAGGGGGAGTGGCTTCACATCACAAGGAAAAGCTTGAAGTCTTCAGTCCTCAGTCACTATGGGGGATTGACAACCCTACCTTTCCCTGGACTGGCCCGGAGAAGACTCAAGGAAAGACAATTAGCAGGTAAGAACTAATTTCATCTTTCCCCACTGCCTGACCCCTGATCTGGCCTCCCAAGGTCAGGGTCAGGCTGTGGGGAATCTTTTCTGCCCCCTCCTGTCGCTTTCCAGCCCCAGGCCTGCAATCCACCGCCAACTTGGGGAACTTATTCCACCTCAGAGGTGGAATAAGTTCCCTGTTCAAGCAGCCGGCCCTGGATGTACAGGGCTGACATTGGAATCACCCACTGCCCACCCTAACGCCACCCCCGATCCACCCCTTTCCCATCCCCGTCTAACTTCCTTGTACAACAAGTGGGGAAGTTAGTCGGGTCGGAAGGGGGCCCAAATAATGAGGATGGACGTCCCAAGAAACATCCATCCCCGCTATTCGTACCTCGGAATGACCTCATATGTAACTAAGCATAAAAGCATCTGTGTGTTTTCTACCTGCTATCTGTGTGGGTGGCTGAATAGTGGCAAAATACAGTTGTGGTTAACATTATTGGCACCTTAGGTTTGTTGTGTACAATATCTTGAGAGATAATTAGAAATATTCCAACTGTATGTCATCATAATGTTTTAATATTTATTTTATTTATTTAAAGTTTCTTACATACCGCGCTATTCATCATCAGCGCGGTTTACATAGAACAAAACAATCTCAGTACATTTGAAACACGTATGAGTTACAGATAACAGGGCAAAAAACTTGGTTAACAAGGGCAACTATCTACAATACCATAACGATTGACTATTTGCATAAAATCAACTAACAGAGAATAGAGTGTACAGATGTAATTACATCAAAATTTCTTAGTTCAAGGGTGTATGTCTTGTGGAGTGTTTATGCTTATGGCTATGAGTCTGTCTTTTGATATATTAGATAGCATTACGGTGGCTGCAAGTACTCAGTGAAGAGGTAGTGCTTGATAGCCTTTCTGAACTGCTTCATGTCTCGTATTGCTCTAATATCTGGATGAAGTTTATTCCAACATCTAGGCGCATAGGATTTAAATGCTCTGTTGATCGTTGATTGGGACCAATTTGTGGATTCACTCGGAATGACTAGGGTGTTTTCGGCGAGTGATCTCCTAGATCAGTGATGGCTAACCTTTTTGAGCCCGAGTGCCCAAACTGCCGCACAAAACCAAAGAATTTCCTCAAGTGCCAGCACGGCAATTAAAGCCTCATTTGCATAAGGTGCCTCATTTGCATAAATATTTGCATAATGTTACCATACACTAACTTTTAGTAAATATGCCTCTTAATGAGTATATGGATAAAGAAAGACTAAAAGGTTTCTACATTACTATAATCCAGTTCCACCCGCCAGGCACATTAGGAACTACTACAAACGCTGCCCATTTAGAACCCATAGCAAACCCGCCGTATCCTAACAGCACTACCAGGACTCACAAAGCACCATACCCTAACTATCAAAAGGCAACACTGCAAATATTAAACCAATACATTTCAGAGAACAACAATACATGACCTACTGGGGAAAGAACAAGTGGCAATGTCAAATAGGAATTATATAAACAGAATACCTCAGCTCAGTTACACATGCAGAACAGACCATCACCAAACAAGGAATCACAATTTAGAAACAGGAAGACAATAATTAAACTGGGAACCCCAAAAGCCAAACTTGGAATATACAACAACACTGTAGAAATAAAACTATAAATTAATTTCCTCTTGTACTAAACAAAGCGCAAAAATTAATGATGCACATTTCCCAGAGCTGACATATTCCAGTTAATAAATTCAAAATAAAGAGATATTTTTCTACCTTTTGTGCATTTTTTTTTCAGTTGCAATTGTTCCAGCCACTTTCTTCTGGTTTCTTCGTGTCTTCTGCTAACTCTCCATCTGCTGTCCATTTGTCCTTTCTTCTGTCTTCTTGTTTTTTTTTTTTTCCATTCTCTCTCTACATCTGCTTTAACATACTAATCTTTCTCCTTTTGCTCTTTCCTCATTCCTATTTCATCTACTCAAAATTTACCCCTCCATCCTCAATCCCCACTTATTCTCCCAATACCCGGCCAATTGTAGATTTTTTATCCCTCCCACACAAAATATTTTTCCCCTCTCCATTTTACTCTCCCAGCCCCATCCCATTCTAATCCTCCTCCCCCAACACCAGCGCCCTTCTACTTCCAGCCTCACCCAGCATCCATTCCCTTCTAGTCCCTGCATCAGCCCATTTCCAGTCCTAGCAGCCCCCCAACCCATTTCCAGTCCTAGAAACCCCCCAACCCAATACCAGTCCTAGCCCCCCCTCATCAACCCACTTCCAGTCCTAACCCCCCATCACCCCATTTTCAGTTTAAGCCCCCCCTATAACCCATTACCAGTCCTAACCCCCATCAGCCCACTTCCAGTCCTAACCCCCCCATCAGCCCACTTCCAGTCAGCCCCCCATAGCCCATTGCCAGTCCTAACCCCCCCATCAGCCCACAGCCCATTACCAGTCCTAACCCCATCAGCCCACCTCAAGTCCTAACCCCTCCCCATCAGCCCATTTCTTGTCCCAGCCCCCCCATAGCCCATTATCAGTCCTAAACCCCCCCCCCATAGCCCATTACCAGTCCTAACCCCATCAGACCACCTCCAGTGTTAACCCCCCATCAGCCCATTTCCAGTCCTAACCCCACCCAAAAGCCCACCACAAGTCCTAACCCCTCCCCATCAGCCCATTTCCTGTCCTAGCCCCCCATAGCCCATTACCAGTCCTAACCCCACCCAACAGCCACCTCTAGTCCTAACCCCTCCCCATCAGCCCATTTCCTGTCCTAGCCCCCCATAGCCCATTACCAGTCCTAAGCCCCCATCAACCCACTTCCAGTCCTAATCCCATCAGCCCATATAGACTTAGCTCCCCCATAGCCCATAGCCCCCCCATAGCCCATCACCACTCCTAACCTCCCCAGCCCATCACCACTCCTAACCCCCCCATCAGCCCATTTCCTGTCCTAGCCCCCCATAGCCCAGTACCAGTCCTAGCCCCCCCCAACAGCCCACAGCCATTACCACTCCTAACCCCCCCAGCCCATCACCAGTCCTAACCCCCCAACAGCCCACAGCCATTACCACTCCTTACCCCCCCCAGCCCATTACCACTCCTAACCCCGACAGCACATGACCACTCCTAACCCATCAGCCCATTTCCTGTCCTAGCCCCCCCCAGCCCATCACCAGTCCTAACCCCCCAACAGCCCACAGCCATTACCACTCCTAACCCCCCCAGCCCATCACCAGTCCTAAACCCCCCCCCCCCCCAGCCATTACCCCTCCCAACCCCCCCCCCCCCAGCGAAATTCTTTTTACAAAGAAAGCTGTCGCTGCCGGGGCCGGGGCCCGCCGCGGCAGAATCGAGTGTGCCGCGGGGCCCCCCCGCCCAGCAGAGCCTGCCCTCCGTCCCCGGTATCACCTCTCTCAGCTGCCTCCAGTCACACGCGCCGGCTTTTCAGAGCGCGAGGGAAGTTTCTCCCTCGCTGCTCTGTTAAGCCCGCGGGGGCTGATGGGAACTTCCCATCAGCCCCCGCGGGCATAACAGAGCAGCGAGGAAGAAACTCCACTCGCGCTCTGAAAGCAGGCGCGTTTGACTAGAGGCAGCTGAGAGAAGGTGATACCGGGGACGCTGTCCTAGATCTTGTCTTGGGAGTTAGACTGATAATGTTCAAAGGTATACAACAAAGAAAAAGATGTCTGTGCAACTTAGACGTAGTAATTTCTGAGAAATAAAAACAAAATATGACCTGAACGGATTAATGGCACCCTTCACTATTATTTCGTTGCATGACCCTTGGCAATGATTACAGCCTCCAAACTTTTCTTGTAGACATCTATAAGTTTCGTACATCTGTCTGCTGGTAGATTCTCCCACTCTTCAACTGCGATTTGTTCCAGCTCATGAATGTTTCCAGGATTCCTTTTACCAATGGCAGATTCAGCTCTTTTCCAAAGGTTCTCTGATTGGACTCCTATGGAGGTTTTTGACTGTTCCATGAGCAGAAAACTTCTTAACAATATTGTGAACTGTAGACACAGGAATCCCCTTTGAAGTTTGATGTTTTGGAGATAATGTCCTTTTCTGATAGTTTCAGACCGACAGCTCGATTTCTTTTTCACCAATTGTTAAAATGGAACAGGGAGTGAATGTGGCCATTTTAAACGTTAGTCATCATCCATTGGTTGATTTCAAGTCATGTGAGTACTAACATTTGGGATCACAGGTGCGTCTAATTTGACTGCAATGGGAATATGGTTCTTCCATTGAAACTGATTTGAATTGTTTATAAGGGTGCCAATAATCATGTCCTCTTACACAATAAAGCTGAAAGGAATCACCACATATGCATTCCAGAATTAAGGTGGGAAACCCTATAAACCCGTATGAACACTCTGCCTATCTAAATAAGACTATTCGATCATTGTTTTTTTTTGTCGGATTGCCTGCCTTGAGAGGTCACCCTCTCTCATAGCAGGCCCTCCTATTAATCAAATTTAAAAAAAAAGCCTCAATATCCTAAAAGTACTCCAAGGAAAGACACCCACAAGTGCACCCTCTCGGAAATACTTAGCCATCCCGCTACTCAAAACTCATTTCAGGCTGCCACATAAACAAACAAATCTTGATGCTTTAAAGTCCCTCTTCATAAGTGGCTAAACTTTGCCATACAATAAGTGTTGCTAGAGTAGCCTCATTTCATGGATCGCCAAACAAATGCAGATATCGTTTATTTCAACTCCCTCAAAGGTGATAGCTGGAATAGTGCATAGCAATACCTGATCAGTGTTAATGGATAAAGCTAAGGGGTATGTTTACTAAAACCCCGGTAAAGTGCGTGCCGCAGTAGTGTGCGTGTGCCATATAAGGAGTGGGCGTTCCGTCTTGAAAAAGAAAAGCCGGAATTTACATATGTGCTAAGGTGCGCGGTGCCCATGTGCGCCCCGCACCTTAGCGCATGAGATAGCTGCGTGGGAGGCATAAGTGGCGTGCCGAAGTGCAAGTAAAAGAGCAGAGCCACAGCACAATGGTTA
The DNA here is from genome assembly GCA_033557465.1 of Ichthyophis bannanicus. NCBI lineage: Eukaryota > Metazoa > Chordata > Amphibia > Gymnophiona > Ichthyophiidae > Ichthyophis > Ichthyophis bannanicus. The sequence continues at coordinate 240,640,333 of CM066035.1, read as the reverse complement.
AGACACTGACCAACGGTGCAGGGATCAGGGGCTCAATCCCCCACAGTGCCCAATGAAGACAGCTGGCTTAGGTGTTAATTTATGAGGTGCAGAAATACTGGGCATCATAAGGTGGCGTGCTAATGTTTTTGGCAGCATATTAATACTGGGCGGCCTAAGGCGGCGCGCTGATGTTTATGGAGGCATTATAATACTGGGCGGTATAAGTGGCGCGCTGATGTGCAGGAAGAAAAGCAGAGCCACAGCACAATGGTTAAGGCACTTACCAATGGTGCAGGGATCAGGGGTTCAATCCCCCACAGTGCCCAATGGAGACAGCTGGCTGAGGCATTATTTTAGGAGGCATTTAAATGATGGGCGGTATAAGGCAGTGCGCTAATGTTTTAGGAGGCTTTTTAATACTGGGCAGCATAAGGCGGCGCGCTGATGTACAATCACAGGAACAGAGCCACAGCACAATGGTTAAGACACTGACCAATGGTGCAGGGATCAGGGGTTCAATCCCCCAAAGTACCCAATGAACAAGGCTGGCTGAGGCAGAACATGTTAAGTGGAAGATTGCTTTAGGAGGCATTTTATTCATATTTTAATTATCACTACTAGCAAACGCACTCCCAAAGCGTGTTAACATAAGGTGCCCATAAGGCACATTTTAAAGTGCACTGTCAGCCAAGGCACTCTAGAATGTTGCTTATAGGGCGCTTTAGAGGGTGCCGTATGAGGTACCACAAGGTCAGTGTACTGTTTTTTATGGCAGCACTGTGCAGTTTAAGGAATGAAAAGCATAAGTAGGTGCGCTGACAAGCAAGGAGGAGCAGCAGCAGTGGAGCACAATGGTTAAGGCACTGACTGCTGATACAGGGGTCATGAGTTTTGCTTCCCCAGTGTGCCTAATACGTAAGGCTGGCTGTGGCATCAGCTTTGCATTGTACATATTTTGTCCTGCAGCACTTTAATTTTATGTTATTAATTGCTGCAGCAAACACGCCCTCATGTGCCGTAATTGAAGGTGCCGTATAAGGCACCCTATAAGGCACTCCATAGGGCACATTAGAAATTGCACTGTCCGCACAGCACCCTAAATGTTCCCCCTATAGGGCACCCTATAGGTTGCGTCACAGGATATTGTATAGTGCACCGTATATGGACGGCAACCATCAGGTGACCTATATGGCGCCCTATAAAGCCCCCTCAGAGGCACCTTGTGGGTTCAGTACGCTGAGGGTGTTTTTGCTGGCATCAAAATATGTACATTAAATAATATGCATTGGACAAACCCTATCAAATAACCCCACTGTGGGTTTGAACCCATGACCTCTGGCTTCAGAGGCAGTGAAGTAACATTGGGCTACTTACAAATAAGGGTGTCCCTACATGGAGTGGTGGGATCACCCCTAAACAGAAACAAAAACATGGGGAGGGGTGGCCTGCACAGAAGCAACAGGTGCACCTACTCTTGCCATCTTGCTGGGCAGACTAGATGGACCATGCTGGTCTTTATCTGCCGTCACTTACTATGTTACTATGTAGCTCTATAGCTGCTAGCAAACCCCTGGCTGGCTGCAGAGAGCATGCACGTCACCACACAGACAGTCATGCTGTGGTCACCAGGATAGGGTTAGCCCACCCATACCCATGATGCACTGCACATGCAAATCAGCTGTCCACAGATTCACACAAGATGGGCAATGCACCCCCACAGCACCTCGGCCCGTTAGAGGGAAGTGACCATGAGCACCCACACACCACCACGGCCAGTAAGGGGGTACTGACCGTGTGTTTAACTGTCACATAGTAGCTACACACCGTCACATTGTGCGGGTACTGTGCTCACCCAGAGGGTGCAATGAGGCACCCAGGACCAGGACAACAACAACCTTCCATGGCTGAAAGAGGCCATGCCAGAGGTCCAAAGCAGTGTTAATGTGTGAGATAGGTAGTTCCTGCACAAACACCTTGGATATCTCTGTCTGTCTCAGTCAGGTATAGCCCCATGGACCTCCAGGTGGGCCATGTACCATCACCCCCCCCCCCTGGGCAGGAAACAGGGCCCCCCATCAATAGATCCACATTCTACCTCCCTGCAAAGGTGGTAGTAGAGGGGTCCATCAACCCCAGTCCTGCTGAGGAGCAGACATCCCACAGGGCAGTCAATGCAGCTCTATACACATCCATAACACAATAGCAGACAGATATTAGGCCTGGATATGGTGAGCTGCACCCCACCACCATCTGATATTCTCCTGCAGCAAGTCATCAGCCGCTGCACCCTGCAAGCTGCTCCATCACAACACATACCAGCTGCAAACAGTGTGCTAGTTAGTCCACAGTGCATGTTCCCAGTGGAGATGCGTGCACCCAGAACTGGGATGTCAGCATACACAGCAAGCAGATAAATCAGTGACTGGGCCCCAAAAGGAAACCCATATCTATCACATGAGAGAAATACTATATAGCACTATGGGGGTGCCTAGCCCATGCTGTGGTCACTGCACAGTCAGGGTGAGAGTGATCTCTCAGCAGGACATACTGAGGTCACCCTGTCTGTGTAGGTGGTGGCCGGGCACTAAAATGACTCTGCTCTAGGTAATGCCGCTGTTTATGGTGTCTGTGTTTGGTGTGGTAAAATATAGGCGTATGAACCATGCGTATATTCTCAGCAATAAAGGTTTGTCCGTACTATCACGGTTTAGTTGTAGGAAAATATGTGGACTGGATTGGCAGTAGCCCCAGCTGGGCTTTGAACCTGTGACCTTCTGTTCCTGCTACCTGTCTGTGTGCACTGCACCACCATTTTGCCACAGATATGTTGTCTTCCCTGGGGAGTCCCATGACTGTACATCCGAAACAGAGCCTGTCTGTTGCGGTGGACGGTGCCCAGCCTGCACAGGCCTAGGCCACTGTCTGCTGTGGTTGCAGCCACTGCCCCCTCCACCACCTGTACCCTTCTGCCAACATGCAGACATGTCTCTATCTGGGAAAAAGCATATGACCTGATTGAGTTGTAGCACTCCAGGACTGAATTTGGGGGACTCGGCTGTAGGTTAATGCCCATTGTTATGGTTTTTGTGCGGTGTAGGGTAAAATATAGGTGTTGGAACCATGCTTATGTTCTCTGCAATAAAGGAGTGTCTGTACTATCACTGTTTAGTGGTGGGTAAACCTATGGGGATTGGGTTGGCAGGAGCCCCAGCTGGGATTTGAACCTGTGACCCTCTGGTCCTACAGGCACTGCCTGTGTCTGCTGCACCACACTGTGGCCAACAGAGACAGTGCAGTCTCTGGAGATAGGAAACCTGGCCGCACGTGTCAGACACCCTGCTCTGCACAATTTTACTGTGGGCCTCGTTTACCTTGTATGGGGACAAAGGTGCAAATAAACCTCACAAATGCCCTCCAAAAAAGGGGAAGAAAACCAAAACCAAGCTGCGCAACAGTGATATCAATGGGCAACCTGGAAAACACTCCCAGGAAAGCTCCATTGTCATGCAGTTCTTTGAATGAGTCTACGAAGCGTAGACCCTTCCAAAAATCATTTCTTTTTTTTTTGGAGCTTTACGGGGATTGTTTTTTATGGTTTCCCATTAATATCACTGGTGTCCCGCTGGATTTTAATTTATTTGGAATTTTGTGTGGTCATTTGCAATTTCTCTCGCTATTTTGTTCTGTGCACATGTATCACACTGCTCACGTTTTGCATGTTTCCCCGGTTTTGCTGTACATTGCTGACGGAAATGGTTTCTCTTCCCTTTAAATCGGCTCTAACGTGAGGTTTTCACTCGCGGTATTTTTTTGCCGAAATTCAGCCACGCTCCTGTGCGGGGAGCCTCTCCCCTCCCACTCTCCACCCATTGACCCCATCCCTCACGCCCCTCGGGGGCCTTCCTCCGCCCTCCGTACGCCTTTCCCCCCACCTCTATCGCACATCAGGAGTGGAGGAGTAGCCTAGTGGTTGGTGGGCAAGGTACTTCAGGCTGGAAGGTCGGGGGTTCAAATCCACTAGAGGACAGCAAACTTGGGCCGGAAGGACTGGGGTTTTCTAGTCCCACAGGTGCTCCTTGTGGTCTTGGGCAAGCCACTTAAAACCCTCCATAGCCCATGTTCCCTGTAAAATAGTTATCTCCAAGTTATAATGTCCTGTTCAATGTAATTTCAGTTTGTTCAATGTAAAGCCGCCTGATGCAGAAGAGCGCGGTATATAAGAGAATGTACAGAAATAAATAAATAAATACACATCAGCGCCCCGCACACGTGCGCGGGCCCGTTAGTGTGACGCGCACGCGTACAGGGCACTTAAGAGCACTTAAGTGCATCAGTAGCGTACGCTACTGTGCGCCGCGCACGTGGGCGCGGTTTAGTCAAAACAGACCCCTAAGTATTTCTGAGGGAGTGCACTTGTGGGTGTCTTTCCTTGGAGTACTTTTTAGGCTATTGAGCCTTTTTTTAAAAATTTTGATTAAAAGGAGGGTCTGCTATGAGAGAGGGTGACCTCTCAAGGCAGGTGATCAGACAAAAAAAACCAATTGATAGAATAGTCTTATTTAGATAGGCAGAGTATTCGTATGGGTTTATAGGGTTTTCACCTTAATTCTGGAATAATCATATCCTGGCAATGTCTCAGTTTCTATACTATTTCCTTTTTAAAATTGGTCTTGTTTTATTTGATTCTTTTATATGTCAAATATGTGTGCATATAGAGCCCCAAAGCCATTTCACTGGCCACTTTTTTTTTTTAGAATGTTATTGGACATTAAGGGGTATGTTTCGTTAAACTGCGGTAATCGTGAATAACGCGCGTAACGTACACTTAACGATCGTTTGCACGTCATACCGCGCGTTCTGACGTGCGAACGATCGTTAAGTGTACGTTAAGCGCGTTAACCGCAGTTAACGGTCGTAAACCCCGCGGCGCGTTAAAACACCGCAGAAGGTGGAGAGTGGGCGGAGAGAAGGGGTCAATGGGCGGAGAGTGGGCGGGGAGAGGCTCCCCTCACACTAACGCGCTGAATTGCAGAGCTCAATTCCAACGCGAATGAAAACCTGTCGTTAAAGGCATACTGTATTAAAGGGAAAGAAAAACCATTTCCGTCACCAATGTACAGCAAAACCGGGGAAACCTACAAAACGTGAGCAGTGTGATAATGTGCACAGAACAAAATTTCAATAAAACGTTAAAATGACCACAAGAAACAGTGTAAAAATTATAATTCAGCTGGGCAACAGTGATAGCAATGGGCAACAATAAAAAACACTCCCAGGAAAGCTCCAAAACAAGAAATGATGTTTGGAAGGGTCTACGCTCCATAGACCCTTTCAAAAATCATTTCATTTTATTGGAGCTTTCCTGGGAGTGTTTTTTAATGTTGCCCAATGTTATCATTGTTTCCCAGCTTGGTTATGGGTGTTTGCCCCTTTTTTCGAGGTCCTTTTTGAGGTTTATGTGCACTTTTGTCTCCATACAAGGTAAATGAGCCCACAGTACAATTGTGCAGAGCAGGGTTTCTGACTCGTCAGGCCAGTTTTCCTATCTCCAGGGACTGCACTGTCTCTGTGGCCACAGTGTGGTGCAATGGACACCGCCAGTGCCTGTAGGACCAGAGGGTCACAGGTTCAAATCCCAGCTGGAGCTCCTGCCAACCCAGTCCCCATAGTTTTAAACCCACCACTAAACAGTGATAGTAAAGACCACTCCTTTATTGCAGAGAACATACGCATGGTTAATACGCCTATATTTTACTACACCAAACACAGACACCATAAACAGGCGCATTACCTAGAGCAGAGTCCCGCAAATGCAGTCCTGGAGGGCCCCACACCATTCAGGTTCCATGCTGCCTCTAATAAAGATGCCTGTGCTGCATATCTATGCACGAACAGTGTTTGGAACACCAGGACTGGAGTTGGGAAACTCTGTCCTTAAAGCAGCAGCCAACAGGGGCAGACACACACCCAATACACACCCCACAGGCCCCATTGGTCAATGCCTCCTGGAGAGGCAGGACATTGGGCCCTGCCTGTATCTCCCAATACTAGCAGTTGCATACCTTAGCACTGCCACTCTACAACCGGGGTATATGGTACACAGCTATCAAAACGTTTCCTATGATAACTGGCAGATATCAATTCCTACGTTAAGCACATTTTGCTCATTGAGCCCCACCATAACAATCATTCTGATGTCTGCGGTGTGTGCTGCAGGTCTGGTCTCCTGATAGTGTTTTACCACCCTGGGGAGTGACCCCCAACAGTAATTGCGTACCATATCCATGCCTGTACTGTGCCCAGGACTGGTGTGGTGGGTATGGCTGCTGAAACACCACTATAGTAGCACAATGCTGGCATAGTTGTGGGTGGTGGCTGTCGTCTGTCTATCCAGTGTGTGGTGGCTGCAAACACCTTCCCACAGCCCACCTGCCAGCAATGTTGCCAGTATTGGGCTGCCAATGTGCATAATGAGGAGCAAGGTACCATGGGTATAGGCCAGACAGGGTGGCCTGGCCAGGGTGCATCTGCACAGGGCATAGGGCACTGACTGGGACATTTTAGTGCCCTGCCCCCACCCACACAGACAGGGTGACCTCAGTATGTCCTGCTGAGAGATCACTCTCACCCTGACTGTGCAGTGACCACAGCATGGCTAGGCACCCCCATAGTGCTATTCTAGTATTTCTTTCATGTGATAGATATGGGTTTCCTTTTGGGGCCCAGTCACTGATTTATCTTGTTTGCTGTGTATGCTGCAAGCAATCACCAGTAGTGTTGGGAGTGCAATGTATCCTCCCCACTTGGCACATGCACTAGTGACGATATACTAGCAGGCTATGCTTTGTACGATGTTTTAGCTGGTATGGGTTCTTGATGGGAGTGGCTTGCAGTGGCTGGATGGCTCTTCGTCAGGAAGCAGCGAGCATATCAAGACATAGTTGGTGGGAGTGCAGGCTGTACCATATCCAGGCCTCATCGGTCTGTCTGCTATTTTGTGTTATGGCTGTCGTAGACACAGCTGCATTGACTGCCTCTGGTAGGGGGTTGTCTTGTTCCTCAGCAGGACTGGGGTTGATGTTCCTCTCTACTGCCACCTTTGCAGGGAGGTAGAATTGTGGATCTATTGGTAGGAGACCCTGTTTGCGCGGCCCTGGGGGAGAGGGCGTTGGTGGTACATTGGCCACACTGGGGGATCCATGGGGCTACACCTGACTGAGACAGACAGAGCATATCCACAGCGTGTTTCTGCAGAAAACTTACCTATGATCAGCACATTAACACTGCCTTTGAGACCTTAGTGACCATGGCCTCTTTTCAGCCCATGGACGGTGTGCTGGGGACCCCTGGTGCTGGGCCCATTCACTGCACCCTCAGGGTTAGCGAACAGTACCCGCAAACACTGTGAACAACGTCTGTGTAGCCTAACTCTGCTTCCCGTCGTCAATGCACGACGGTCAGTAACGGCCCCCTACAAGGCCGAGGTGGCATGTAGGTGGGGATTGCAACACTGGTCCACTTCCACCCCTACCGGGCCGAGGTGCTGTGCGGGGTGCTAATTTCCCATGGTGTGTAATGCTTGTGGACCAACTGATTTAGCCAATTGTGCAAGTGCATCATGGGGGTGTGACTGGCACAATTTCCAAACCCTGAGGGGAAAACTCCGTCGCACCTGCTCACTAGCGGTTCTGGATAACACCAATAGGCCATCACAACGTACATCTGTCTAGCCTCAATGCACTAGGTAGCAAGACGACCCTCGAACAGAGTCTGTTAAATATAAGGTGCCCACGCTGTGGTAAAAAACCACACTGTTACCCACGCACGATTTGTACGTCCTACGCGACGCAACCGCACGACAGACTACCGCACCGGAGGCTTACGTACTCGAATACCCAACTCACAGCAACAGCCACGACCGCATAGCCCACGCACGCAGCCTCGCAACGTTCGTGGACCAACGTAGACTAGGCCCACCCCTACGACTAGTCCAGACGGGTGGGTGTGCTGACACCACAATACCTCCACTAGTTAAAGCACAAAACCATGAGCCTCCTCATTACCTATTGTTAACCTGTCACAGGGGTTGTTGCACCTGGTGCCGGCCCTTCTGGCGATTAGCAACACTGGGGGACCTTGAAACCCATTTGCTGCCCTGTAACAGTTTCGCCCCCCGCCGTCCAGTATCAGTAAACATAATGTGCTTTAACAAGCTCTGTTTACGTCTTTGTTGTCACTGGTACGACTTCTTACAGATTAACGCGTTCAGTACAGCGCCACGGTCACCCTGGTCACATACGCTCGGTTAGTTTTTTGGACGCCGAGTCGTCAGAGGTCCCGAAGTTGTCGTACTCAGCCCATGTCCTTATTTGGGGTTGCTGTCACTTACCGCGGCTCCTAACGCGACAATGTTGTCACTACAACGACAAGTTTAGTACAAATACTATACCCCTTAAGAAGAGTAATTTTTTTTTATTGCTAAAAAAACTCCATTTCTTGATTAAGGCTTTAGGATCGCGTTTTATCTTGATTGGAGGTCATTGATTGTTGATAATTTAGCCATTACCGGCCTTTTAAGACAATACGTTGTCATAGGGCGCATTTCGCCCTATTGGTTTAACTGAGACCCTCGAGATCCGAGAAATTAACAAACAATTTTTTTGTCTTATACTATATTTTTTGAAGATAAATTTGTCGGAGTTCTCTAGTCCAGTGTTTGAGTACAGGTTGAACAAATTTTTACGGTACCTCGCAGGGTGATGTTCAAGGAAGTTGGCGAAAAATAGTCCCATTTAATTATATATGTACTCCTTTCTCCTCTCGGCTTTAACTTCTCTGCCAGTTCTGCGGCAATTTTCAGAACTGTGCTCCTGTTTGTGTGATCTATTTTGCGGACCTGTTTTTTGCTTTTTTCACCTTTTGTATATGACTTTTCAATGAGTTTAATATGCCTTAGCATTATATGATGTGGTTGGTATCAAAGTACCCCTCGGGACGTCTGACTGTCCTCTGATGTCTAGGTAGCTTGCACATGAAATAGAGAGTCATCGATAGCTGTAAAGATGTCTTACGGGGACTTCAGTCGTTGTCAATACAATTGCTCTGACTGAAAGACCAAATCACAATTATTATGGACAACTATCCAGATGGTCGCCATGAGTCGATCACTGACTTATCAATGGCATTTTCTTAATGCTACCCAACAAAAGAATTACTTTTCTCCACCACTTTCTTCCAACACACACCTTCTTGATGTTATTTAACCCGAACTCTTCCCCGTGAGCTACTTATCATTTGTATACTAAAACATGCAAGTCGTATGATGTGCTATCATTCTCCAAGGTTCATGATTTTCGCTACATTCCATGATTGTGGCTTTGCTCTTTTTCAACTTTAGCTTGAGTTGCTATACTGAGTATTGTTGGTGATCTGTGCACCCACAGTCATGTCCTAAGTCTTTGTCTTTTGTTGATGTTACTAAAGCATTTTCCATTCATTGACTTCCGACAGATGTAGTCATATTTGATTTTGTTGACAATCTCATTGGGTTGTTATTATTCCGCATGTGTACAAGGGGTCCGCCGCCTTGTGTTTATGTTTATGTTGAGTAGACTTGATGATACCGCTGAGGAATTAGATTACATCCCAGTGGTTTACATATACGTAAAAATAGGTTTTCTTCAGAAAGGGAAAAGAAGTTACAATATTGAGACAGGAAAGCACATTTCGAGCAGTTAGCATACAAACAGGATCAGGACGGGGAGTAGGTATTAGGTTTGAGGCCAGGAGAAGAGTGGGTCACACAAAGGGATCGGCACAGGTCGAAGTCAACGGGCAAAGAGGTGAGTCTTGAGGTTATTTCTTAAAAGTGGAGTGTTGCTAGAAAGATGTATTTGAAATGGAATAGATCATTGATCTTGCAGTGAATTTCTAATTCTATCAGTCTTTTTTGTTTTTTTCTCCCTCCACACTTTCATTTCTTTCGCTGGGCCAAGTCCATATTTCCTTCCAACCACTTTTGCCTTCTTCTTTCTTGTCTTGTCCCAACTTTTTGCATTTCCAGTCACCCTGACCAATCAGGATATTCTGTTTGCATGTTCTGTTCAATTTAAGGCTTGCACCTTTGTTCCGTATGAACTCATCAAACTTTATCCTCTTCTGGGGCATATACTTTGAATTAAAGTTATGTTGATGGGCAATTTCCTCGTAAATGAATTCAGAAATTAAACTTTCGAGGAGTAAGACGCCGAGTTGGAGTGCTTTGAACTCGCTCCGCCTGCACTTTCCTTTCAATGGGGAGGAAAAGAAACAATGTACACCCCTGAGGCTTCAACTAACACTCCGTCTGGGAGGGGTTGGTGCAGTCGTCGCTAGCTTTGGGTTTCTCCTGCCTTTTTCCTAACGACGTCCATGGCTTCGGCGTAATCCCTCTGGATGTTGCACTGGATCTGAGCTTCAAGGGGGTGGTTTTTAAGCCCCGTTTCAAGCGCCCCCAGTTCAGCCAGGACTCCCCCTCAATGGTTGGTGGCAGGTTTGCGAAGTTTCTTCTTCTTCTTTCTTCTTCTGCCGGGTTTTGGAGTTAATTGTCGCCTGTGAGGGTTCCCCCCATGACGAGAGAAGCGATGGCAGCGGGCAGAGGAGCTGCAGTAGGGAGGTGTTTTTTTCCTCTCCCTATTGGCGGCGTAGAAGTGGAACAAGCTGACGCCTAGCGTATCCCGGTCACTTCGGGTCCCAGGTTACCTAGGGCTGTTGAGAAACCTGCGCGGGTCCACGTTTAGGATAGCTTGGTTGGGAGGCTATCTCGTCCATTCAGCAAACCCTTCTTCCCTTTGTAATTCTTCTCCCTTCCCTCTCAGCACTTTGTAAGATATGTTAAGCTTTCTAACGCTTCTTGGGTTTCCCTCGACGGAACTCAGAGGTTTTTGGCTCATTCGACTAGATTATCTTCCCTGGAATCTAAGGTGGAAGACCTTGAGACCCTTAGGAGATCTGTTAATGAGAAAGGACTGGGCAGTTCAGGCAAGGAGAACTGAATTCCTGGATAATTGTCTTCGTAAGAACAATCTGAGATTTTTGAACTTTCCCCACGGTCTCCTTTGATAACTTCTATGGACTTGGTCCGCCAAATATTTGTGTTGAAGTTTTTGGCAGAATGCTGCTGAATCGTTGCCTCCGGTGGTGCGAACTCAATATGTTTCGATATCTCCTTTAGAGCCTGAGTTTACAACAGCGGGCTTCATGGTGCAGATCAATGATTTGGCCTGCAATTGGATCTTTCAGCTTTTTTAGAGAGGCTCCTTGGAGATGGTGACCAGTAGGCCGCGACTTTTAATTAGTTAATTTTTTGCCTTTGAGTCAGAATAGAACACACTGTTCCTTTAAATTCTATTTTCGTATAATTGTCTGTTACGCAGTTTATGGGCTCAAAAATTTTGATTTTCCCCTGATTTAAGCTAGAGACAACGCAGAACAGGCGAAAGATGTTCCTGGCTTTAACTGCCAGAGATTGTGAAGCCCTTGGGTGCGCAGTTTAATGTTTGAGGTATCCATGTCAGTGTATGGTTAATTTTCAATCTAGGCAGTATATTTTTTTTGAGCCCAGACAACACTTACAATTTTCTTGAGGCTGAGGGGAGCTAGGGTGGGGGTGGGGGTCGGGAAGCTCCCATACCCGGCTGCCATGTAATACAATTCTTTTTTGCTCCTTTGATGTTCCATTTTATTTCTTTGAGTGTTGTACACTATGTAATTTTATTTCATATCTTGGATCATATGATGGGGTTTGGTATTGTTTTCTATTGCCAGATTTATTTGCTTTTTTCTTCTATATAGAGGACGGTATTTTGTGACGGTTTTCCTTTATAGTGGGGGGGGGTTCTTTTTTGTTAATATTCTGATTCAGATTCAGAGTTGTATTTTCCTTCTGGATTAATATTGTAAAATCTATAAATAAAAAAAAAAATTTTAAAAAAAGAAATTTAAACATTCACTGAGTGCAACTGTATTTCCATTACAGGTTTTCTCTTCCAGTTTCTTCTTAATTATTAATGCACCACCCCCTTTTCTTTCAATTGTCACTTTAATTTTCCAGCATACTAGACTATTTTGATCATCAGATGCAAAGTGCCTAAAGGGACCAATGCCAGTCTATTTCAGTTTGCTGTAATACCCAACAAATCGAGTTATACACTTTTCATTTTCATTCTTGACCACACCTCAAACTTCCCTTGGTTCTTGCTTCATAATGTTCCATGTCCAATATGTAAGACAACATTACAGATTCTAATCTTCATTTCATGCACCAGTTACATCAAGCAGTCAGATCCTCTTGAAGGCTTTTGAATCCAACCCCATCATAAATGCTGGCTTTTATGCGGAAAAAAGTCTTCAAGGCTCTTCCCCCAACTAGCCATTGAATGCCTTTCCGACCTAGGGTTCTCATTTTCCCGCATCTATAGTGGCAATTTCTCTACTCTCTTTCTGTTGTGGACTATCCATTGGGTTTTCATGGCAAGATATGGATTAGATTGTCAGACCTTTCTTTCCTGCATTTTAGAGCTTAATTGTTTGTTGCCGTTGTCCACCAAAATGTGATCCTTCACCGCCACACCATCCCCAAAACAAAAATTCTGCTTCTGTCCAGATGGGTGGTTTGTCTTGGTCTGGCACCTCAGCTGAGACTGTCCATCTTGGGAGACCCTGCTAGTAGTTAAGCTAAACCGATAACTTAGTCCTCAGCATCACTGATGCACACAAGCCCTCACAAGCACGAAAGCTGGCAAACCAAGTGAGGGACCTAGTGGAGTAAGGTGAGAAGGAAATGACAGTCCTGGAGAGTTTTAAGCTCCACTTCCCATGACTCTAATGAACGATATTGCCAGCCTAACTTATCATGGTAGGCAGCCTGATAGGAGCTTGTATAGATAGTTAATATGTACTTATGTAGATAGGCCACTCCTTTTTATAATCTACTAGAACTGGAACCCTCACTTTATCCAAAAACTTGTCATATTATGCTGTGATGACCCGGTAAGACTATGGCTCAGGGGTGGGGGAGGGGGGTCCAGAGTGGATTGAGCTGGGTGTCTCCAGCTGCACATGTTACGTTGTTACTGTTGTTAAAACAAGCTAGCAAGTGATGTTCTTAAAGGATGGAACTTCCTGCAGAACAAACTTATATTTCTGATTAGTGGGTCAATAGGCAGTTTGATATACAGTAACCTTCATGTAAAGTGATCGGAATGCCAGATGGAGTTTGACCAGACTGTGGTTGATTTATGACCTAATTGAAGATGAAAAACATGACTGTAACCTAAGTTTTTGCAGTGTTCTGCTGAATAAGATATGTGGCAACAGTCACCATACTTTATATCATCGAATATGGATTTATTTTTCTAGTGAGGATTTATATAGAACCAATTTTAATGACAACCAATGTTTTAACATTTTAGACTACTGAACTAAATATTGCGGTGGTCAAGTTAGAGAATGGAGTAGTGCAAAATTAAAGAATGGCTCCTAGCCAACTGTTCCACTCTAAGCAGCAACAAAGGTGTGTTGGAGGTCCTTCCACTACCATTTCTGATGGTGGGGGTTGTTCCTTCAGTATTGTGCTTTCCAATTGCAACGGACAGGCCGGTCTGGGACCTTTCTCCCTAGCCATTGTGGGACCTGCCCTCTTCCTTGTGATTGAAAATGCCAATATTGAAGCACCAACTCCCACCAGCAGAAATGCTAGTGGAGAAACTCCCATGTAGTTTTCAAGCTGCTTAAAGGGAACATTGCTCATTGCAGGGCTTTTTTCTAAGGGGAAAGAAATATATTGGTTGATATTCAAAAGCACTTAATTGTGATTAGAGAATGGTGAAAACCACATTATTTTGTAGTGCTTTTCCCTCAAAAAAATCCAGGGCATTTCTTTAATCTGACTGCCTAAACCTTTTTCCTGGGTATTGGTTTCTAATGTGGCAATCTTGCATCGTGTAACCATAGTTTGGGTTGTTTCTTTCCTAGGTGCATAACTTTGCACTTGTCCACATTAAATTTTCATCGCCATGTTGGATGCCCAGTCTTCCATTTATATCAAAGTTCTAAGGATCAAGGAGTCCCTTAAGGATCCGCCCTATCAATTTCTTGCTCTTCAAGCATCTTCCTCCACACCATTATGCACCATCATCACAGTCCACATAACATACTATATCACTTTATATGCAGATGAATGAAATGATATACCACACCATTTCTCAAACAACCTCAAACCACCGCACAACCATGTTGAGAAATGTTTCAAAGCCATCACAAACTGGCTCTCCGAACATAACATTGCAATAAACTACAAAAAGACAGAGGGCGCTGTACATCACCAAAACAACTTTATCACTGCTCCCACCCATGTCCCCCTAGTAGAAAGGACTAAGGGACATGCAATTAAGTTACAATGTAGCATATTTTAGAACTAATCGGATGAGAAAAATTATTTTTTTCATATTCTAACACGTAATCAAACTCTGGAACTTGTTCAGAAAGACTATATTAAAGCTTTTATTAATAGCTAAGTTTAAAAGAGGATTGGGCAATCTCAGTAGACATAGTGACCTCCATTAGCTGTCCTTCTTTCTATTTGTTGGTAAGATAGACCCGCCTTGGAGACAAAATCAGTTTCTTTGTCAAAACTAATTTAGCTAATTTCACACAGAACTTTCTTGAACTTCATCCTTGTGGGGTATTCATATATAAATGAATCAATATCGAAACTGTTACCAGAATGATCATAGAAGTGTCTACCTTCAAATTTTGAAGAATGGTGATCACATGAGTGGGTTCTAAAGGACTTAAAAATGTCTCACCTATATGGAAGGTTTTACCCAAGACTTCCCTTTCTACTTCTTTGCTAAATGGGGCGTGCTTTTCTCTTGGTGTTGCCTGCCTGGACCTGATATCTAGGATGGGAAGGACAAGAATGAAGGCCAACAGCCTTCTTTTCGTTCCCACTCGTATTGTTCTCCACTATTACTTTTCTACCTTTTCATATTCGTTAACATGGGCTAGAAATAGAACAACCTCTTCAATGCCATCTTCAGCCTGTACACTGTCAATATCTTATGATTTTGGGAAGTAAATTCCTCACCCATGTGGATCTTTCATATTCTGTATCTTTCAGACCATCTGCAACAAAATTTTCCGGCAGAGAATTTGATGCACTAATGCTAGACTCACCTCACCTCATATTCCAACACTGCCCCACAACCAACCACTCTACAGCGCTTATCATCTACCACAAAACACCTAAACACTCCGTAGGAATTACATAACCCCATAATATACTCAACATCCACCCACACACTTCTACATAACCCCTCTCCCAAGCACTTATTCAACCGCATACAATCTACCCACTGTCCCTTGCTCACTACAATACCTGTTTTCTTTAACAGTTTGATTAAAGGGATAGATAATTTAAAAAAGACATGTATCCTTATTTTTTTAGATATTGCTTCTGCCTTTGATTCCATTAACCAGCACATCCTCTTGGAGACACTCCAACAAATTAGTATATATGGAACAACTCTCTCATGGTTTCAGTCCTACTTATCCGACCATTCCCAACAGGTTAGAATTGACCAAAAACCTACTCTACATATAGCCACAATAGGATTGCCTCAAGGTTCAGCTCTTTCCTTTTCCGCATTACTGTTTAATATCTATTTGCAGCCATTATGCAACCTCATACCAAAATATAAAATTGAATCTGCCATATACACTGATGGCATAATGTTGTACATGCCTTTTGACGTAACAAACCCCAACTTTGATCCTATTATATCGTGCTTCAACAATATTTCACCATGGTTGAAATCATATAGCCTGAAGATTAACTACAATAAAACTGAGGTTCAATCCACCACCCTACCTTGATATAAAGGAGGCTATTTTAGAAGAATGAAATTAAGTACCTAGGAATCATCACTGACCAGACACTTAGGGGTATGTTTACTAAACTCCGTTGCTGTGCGGGTCCCCGTTAGTGTGCTGGTGCCATATAAGGAGTGGGCGGGCCAGGCAGAAAAAAGCAAAAAAATGGACCGTACGTGTGTGCGTCGCGCTAATGTGCGGGGCCCACATTAGCGCGTGGGAAGGCTAAGTGGGGCGCTGCTGCAAAGCCAAGCAACAGAGCCGAGTACAACGGTGAAGACACCGACCAATGGTGCAGGGGCCAGGGGTTCAAACCCCCATTGCGCTCAACAAAAAAAGACCACTGAGTCACCAACATTTATGGGCAAAAGTGCTTAATTTTGGGCGGCAGAAGGCGGCGCACTGTTATTTTTATTACGGCATGAGGCGGCGCACTGTTTAGTGTGGGCGGCAGATGGCGGCGCATTGGGTAAATTTGGGTGGCAGAAGGCGGTGCGCTGATAAATGTGGGCAACAGAAGGCGGCGAGCCGTGGGCAGAAGGCGGCGCGCTGATGTTTGAGGGGTCAGTCCAATAGTGGGAGGGAGAAGTGGCGCGCTGATGTGCAAATAACAGGAATGGAGCCATAGCACAATGGTTAAGACACTGACCACTTGTGCAGGTATCATGGGTTCAGTTCCCCACAGTGCCCATTGAAGACAGCTGGCTAAGGCATTATTTTAGGGGCATATCCATGTTGTGCGGCATAAGGCGGCACGCTGTTAATTTAGTGCGCCACCAGATGGCGCGCTGATGGCTACAAGGCTGCGTGCGGATGCCCAAGCACAGGAACAGAGCCACAGCACAATGGTTAGGACACTGACCAATGGTGCAGGGGCCAGGGGTTCAACCTCTCACAGTGCCCAGTGAACAAGGCTGGCTGGGGCAGTATGTATCATGGTGAGGAGTGCTGTAGGAGGCCTTCCATTTATATTTTATTTCCCACCACTAGTAAACCCGCTCTCACAGTGTGTTAACATACGGATGCCCGTAGGCGCCTGTTACAGTGCACTGTCCGCCAAGGCACCCTAGAATGTCCCCTATAGGGCACCATGTATGTTGCGACACAGGATAATGTAAGGGCACCCTATATTGATGGCAACCATAAGGTGGCCTATAGGGCACCCTATAAAGCACCCTCAGAGGCACCTAATGGTTATAGTAAGCTGTGTATGGTTTTGCCGGCATAGACATATGTACAGTAAATAAAAATAAAGCTGTGGACGCCCTATCAAAGGGCCCCACTGTGGGTTCAACACCCATGACCTCGGGCTGTACAGGGAGTAACGTAACCATTTGGCTACGGCTCTATAGCTGACAGCAAGCCCCTGGCTGGCTGCAGAGAGCCGCATGTCACCCAACAGACAGTCCTGCTGTTGTAGACAGGATAGGGTTAGGCCACCCTTACCCATGATGCACTGCACATGCAATCAGCTGTCCACAGATGCACACAAATGGGGCATGCACCCCAACAGCTACCCGGCCTGGTAGGGGGAATTGTCCATGTGCACCCACACAGCACCTCGGCCTGGTAGGGGGTCCTGAGCGGGTGGACTACCAGCAAAGAGTAGCTACACACCGTCACATTGTGCGGGTACTGTGCTCACCCTGAGGGTGTGATGTGGCGGCCAGGACCAGGTCCACAACACCAGTCATGTTTGGGTGAGGCCATGACAGAGCTCTAAAACAGCACTAACCTGTGAGATAGGAAGGTGCTGCAGAATACATGTTGGATATCTCTGTCTGTCTCAGTTAGTGGAAACCCCCATGGACCCCTAGGTGGTCAAAGTACCACCCCCACCACCTGGCATCAACGTGGACCATCAAACCCCAGTCCTGCTGGGGAACAGACACCATACAGGGCAGTCAAGCATCTCCACACACATCCATAACACAATATCAGGCAGACTTTAGGCCTGGATATCCAAAGATGCACCCCCGCACAATCTGATATTCACCTGCCGCAAGCCATCAGCCACTGCACCCTGCAAGGCACTCCATCAAGACACATACCAGCTGTGAACAGTCTGCTGGGTAGCCCTGATGGAAATGCATGCACCTAAAACTGGGGTGGCAGCACACACAAGCAGAGAGTTTCTGTGCGGAAGCCCCAACAGGAAACCCATATATATCACAAGAGAGAAACACAATACAGCACTATGGGGGTGCCTAGCCATGCTGTCATCACTGCACACTCAGGGTGAGAGTGCTCCCCCAGCAGCACATACAGAGGTCACCCTGTCTGTGTAGGTGGTGTCCTGGCACTACAATGTCACAGCCAGTGCCCTATGCCCTGTGCAGATGCATCCTGGCCAGCCCACCATGTCTGACCTATACCCATGGTAACATTGCTGCTCATTATGCACATTGGCATGCCAATACTGGCAGTAGTGCTGGCAGTGTGGGTTGGGGAAGGTGTTTGCAGCCAACACACACTGTATAGACAGACACACACTCCCACACCTATGCCAGCATTGTGCTACTATTGAGGGTTGATTAGCCTTGGCCACCATACCGGTCCTGGGCACGGCACAGGCATGGATATGGTACGCAGTACTGCTGGGGTCACTCCCCAGGGTGGTGAACACTGTCAGAGGCCAGGCCTGGAGCACGCACCGCAGACACCAAACAGATTGTTCGGATGGGGTCCACTAGCAGTATGTGCGTAACGTAGGGATATCTATCAGCCTGTACTCTTAGCAAAACGTTTCAGAGCTGTGTACCTCAGGTGTAGGGTGACATTGCTAAGGTATGCAGGTGCTGATATTGGATGATGCACGCAGGGTCCAATGTTCTGCCTCTCCAGGAGAACATTGGCCAATGGGGCCTGTGGTGTGGGTGTGGGTGTGGGTGTGTCTGCCCCCTGTTGGCTGCTGCTTTACGGCAGCGCTTCCCCACTCCAGCCCAGTTTTGCATCACACTGTTCGGGTCCTTCCTGCTGTCCCTCCTGAACATGCCTGAGCTACCTCTCCATGCCGTGGGGGTGGTGCCTAGATATACAGCACAGGCATTTGTATGAGTGGCAGCATGGAACCTGACTGGTGTGTGGCCCACCAGGACTGCATTTGGGGGATTCTGCTGTAGGTTCTGCCCCTGTTCATGGTGTCTGTGTAAAAGATAGACGTATTACCATTGCATATGTCCTTCTCACCAAAGGTGTGTCCTTACTGTCACTGTTTATTTGTGGGGAAAATAAGTGGGCAGGATTGCTGGTAGCCCCAGCTGGTCTTTGAACCTGTGACCTTCTGTTTTTGCATGCACTGTCTGTGTGCACTGCACCACCATGTAGCCACAGCTTGGCTGAATTCCCTGGATAGTCCATGACTGTGGATCTGGCAGGTCCTGTCTGTTGCTGTGGACTGTGCCAGCCTGCACATGGCTAGGCCTCTGTCTTCTGTCGCTAGCAGCCACTGCCCCCTGCACCACATGTACTCATCCGCCAACATGCTGGCATGAGCTTCTCCCATAAAAAGCAGGTGACCTGATTGGAATGTGGCAGTACGGGACTGCATTTGGGGTACTTGGCTGTGGGTAATGCTCATTGTTGTGGTGTGTGTGCGTTGTTGGGTAAAATATGGGTGTTTTCCCCCATGCTTATGTCCCCTGCAATACAGGGATGTCTGTGCTATCTGTGTTTAGTGGTGGGTAAAATATAGGGACTGGGCTGGCAAGTGCCCCAGCTGGGCTTTGAACCTCTGACCCTAGAGATACTGACTCTGTCTGCTGCACCACACTATGGCCACATAGATAGTGCAGCCCCTGGAGGTAGTAAGCCTGGCAGGATGCGTCACAAACCCTGCTCTCTACGCAAATTTACTGTGGGCATATGCACCCTGTCTGGTGACAAACGTGCACATAAACCCCAAAATGACCACGGAAAATGGGGGACAAAATATCACCACGCTGGGCAACAGTGATATTAAATGGGCAACCATAGCAAACACTCCCAGGAACGCTCCACACAGGAAATGTTTTTTGGAAGAGTCTCCGCTCCGTAAACCCTTCCAAAATTCATTTCTTTTTTTCTGGAGCTTTGCTGGGTGTGTTTTCTGTATTTGCCCATCACTATAACTGTTACCCAGCTGAATTACTATTTTTAATAGTTCTGTTGTGGTCATTTTCTATTTTTATTTGCACTTTTGTGCTGTGCACATGTATCACACTTCTCACGATTTGCTGGTTTCCCCGGTTTTTCCTGTACATTGCTGACGGAAATGGTTTTCTCTTCCCTTTAATGCTTTCTTCTAACCGCGAGTGTTTCCCTCGCGGTAGTTTTTTACATGCAAAATTCGGGCCCGATACTGTGTGGGGAGCCTCTCCCCTCCCACTCTCCACCCATTGACCCCGTCCCTCTACCCCTCCGGAGCCTTCCTCCGCCCTCCTTTAAGGTTAGCCGTTCCACGCCTCTATCGGACATTTGCGGGCCCGCACTTGTACGGGGCCCGTTAGTGTGCCGCGCACCTTTGCGGGATGACACGCACGTGTGCGGGGCGTTTAAATGCATTTATTAGCGTTTCAGTGCCGCGTTTCCGTGCGCTCTTTTGCGGCGCGCACCTTTCCGGTTTTTAGTAAACATCCCCCTTAGCATTGGTAACGTTACCGCGTTGTAACTGTCCCATAGGATGGAGAGAAGGCGGAGAGAGGGGTCATGGGCAGGGAGTGGGCATGGAGAGGCCCCTGCTACACTAATGCTGGGACATTACCGCCAGTGAAAACCTGGCGGTAAATGCACATTTGCAAGAGAGAGAGACTATTTCAATGTCAGCAATGTACAGCACAGACATGGAACCCAAAAACAGTGATAGTAGTGCCCATTTGCAACAACAGCATATTGCCCAAGTAATGAAAGGGCACTATGGTGATGGGGCAAAGGGGGCGGAAGGCGGGACATGCAGTGAGGGCAAGAGGGGCATAGGGTGGACTAGGCTGTCGCCTAGGTGGCACATAGGAACACAGAAACTGGAAATCAGCAAGACAGTGTCTGATCAAGGTCAAACATGCCCAGTACTCTGTGTTTCACAGTGTCCCATCCAGGGGACACGTACCCAGCAGGTATCCCATACATCACACAGGAACCACAATGTCTGTAATGGGGCAAGCAGTGCACATCTGGGGACCACTCTAACAAGGGTCTACGGACCTTTCCCAGGATAAGTCCCAAACAGTCCGTAAACCCAGCAAAATGAACACCCTTTACTACAGCCCCTGGTAAGGTAGTGCAGGGTGTGACCACACGTTGGCTGAAATATGTATACACCCAGTAATCCAAACTGGGTACACTGTACCCACATTCCATGCCCTAGCCCTTCCACAGTCTGTTGGCATAACACAATTTACCTATGTTTACCAGGTCCACCCTAGCCAATAGTTGCTAGATCACCAACTTGACACCCCCCAGTCATCTCTCCCCCATGTGGAAGGGACATAACATTAACAGGCGGTGATGGGGGGGATGTGTGGATGTCCATGTATGCCTCCCCACCTCAGACCATGCACCCTAAGCATCCGCCTATCTGCACATCGGATGGCCTAGGACTGAGCACTACCAGCACCGACAGCATATGGGCATGTAAGCATGGCGGGGGGGGGGGTATTGGTGGCAGAGTGGGCATGGCACCCACCTGCAGTGGCCCAAGGCCATGCCCTATTCCAATGCATGGTGTGCAGTGCAACAAACAAACTCTGTCTGATCAACAGCAAAGGTAGTCCCAGGGACTGCAGTGCTTCTGTAGTAACAGTGTGGTGCAGTACACATAGCCAGTGTGTCTTGGAGCAGAGGGGACATAGGTTCAGGTCCCAGCTGTGGATCCTGCAGAGCATGTCCCTACATTGCAGATACATCAACATGTGCAATCCCCAAAGCATTGGCCAACAGGAATACAAACACCCACACACACACGCTCCACTATCTAAAGCTTCATGGAGAGTCAGGCTGTTGGTACCCCGGTGGCACGGAGCAGCAGTTATCACCAAAGGACTACACTAGCTCCTGCACACCTTAGCAATGCCTGCACTGTAATTGGGACCAGTGTGGTGGGCAGGGTTTGCTAGCCACCCCATCCTTGCACAATGCTGCAATAGGAGTGTATGTCTATCCATTGTTTTGTGGCTTCCTACTCCTCACTGGGCCCACAATAAGTACACTGTTGCCACCTTTAGCCTGCAAATGTGCCATACTGAGGAGCAAGGTATTGTGGGTATGGCCCGGACAGGGCACAGACTGGGCAGGATGCATTTGCATTGGGGGTAGGGCAATGGCTGGGACATCGTAGTGCCCAACCACCACCTGCATGGACAGGGTGCCCACAGCATGTCATGCTGGGAGGACACTCTCACTCTGACCGAGCAGTGACCATGGCATGACTATGTTCCACCATAGTGCTAGTTAGTGTTTATTTCTAGTGATATCAGTGTGCCCCTTTTTCTGGGGGCCAACACTGAGGCACCTGCTAGGTGGCCATAGTTTTTCTCTGTGAACATGCAATCTGGACTGTCTGAAGTTAGTATGTGCATGGCTGGAACACCTGGTGAGGGGCAGCCGGTACAGTCTGACTGTTCCTTCTGCTGGTGAATGTCTGACCCTGGTGGGTGTCAGCTGAGATTTTCCAGGCCTACTCCCAGCATTACTGCTGGTTTTGCCGTATCCTAGTACCAGGTACAGATCTGGTCTAACCCCACTGGATGACAGCCTCTGTCCAGGGGGGGCTGGGGTTGCTGTTTATAATACTATTCCTCATTCCTGTGCCACATGTCCTTCCACTGCATCAATTACTAAAAGGTTTATTTGGGGAGAATGGACATATATTGTAAACCACTTTGACCATGGAGAGGGTGATATATTAGGCATTGCTACATATACCTCATGAGAGTCTAGACACCCCCTCTGCCCTGATAACAGGTGGCTATGGCAGCCACATTGCAACACTGGGTATGGTCTAGTCTGGGTAGATCCCAGTTCACCAGGGCTAGATGTGACTGGGGCATACAGATAAACACAGGATGATACTAGGTTCCACTACAGCAAACACGTTCCACACGCAGGGAGCAATGAGCATCTGCATCCTATCTCTAGCACCACAGGTACTGCGGACCTGATGCTGGGCGCCAATCCTCACCCTCAGGTTAACACAGAACCCGTGTAGTGGCATGGTCTGTAGCTGCTCTGTGCCAGTATCACATACTTCCAGTTCATCATACCAAGATGAGGTGCATCCTCCATTTGGTGATTAGCTGTAGACTGCTGTTTCTGCATGTGCATTGCATCATGGGTATTGGTGGGGTTACCCTATCCTGCCACACACAGCTGACATTTTGTGCGGTGACCTGCAGTCTTTCTGTATCCAGCATTGCTATGCAAAGAACTATTTGGGGTGTAGTCTATTGGTTAGTATAATGACTCCCTAGACAGGGGGTCATGGGTTCAATTCCTCCTTGTTCTCACTTTTTTTATGCCTGTCCTATTCAAATCATTTTCATGCCTGTGACAGTCACATCTCTGCAGATCTGTGCTTCTAGCACATCACAACCTCACCACAGTTGCAAACCATCCTTCAGTCCATCTATTTGGCGTCTGTCTTAACCTGAGGTGCCTTATAAGGTGCCTTATCCTAGGGCGCCCTATAAGGTTCATGAACCTAAGGTGCCTTATAGGGTGCCTTAGGTTAGGGCGCCTTGTCAGCCTTCAAGTGCCCTGTTTGTCCCCTTGCCGTGCACCTTCCCTTTAACGTGTGTTAGATGGCCAGGCGCCCTTTAACGCATGGTAATTAGCCAGGGTTCCGTATATCACACGATAATGGCCCATGTTACTTTAACATCGCACCGCCCACTTCCTTATATGCTATTGGTAACATTACCGCTGCACTTAACGCCGGTAACATTACCGCGCCTTAGTAAACATACCTCTTAGCTTTATGTGATGGTGCCGAAGCATGCACTGAAAATGGCTGTAACCCTAACGCTGGATAAAAGAGCAGTAAGGAAGGTCAATCATGCTTGACACCTTAACACCTGCTGTCCCATTAACGTACGTTAAATGGCCCATAGTGCCCTTTATGCCTCCTAAATGCCCAGAGCCCTTTTTTCGCATGTAACACCCCTTATCGCTGCCATTAATGCTCGCCTAATGCCTGCTCCCTTAATGCCTTTTAGTAAACATACCCCTAAGAAATGTGGTAAAAAGATACAGAAATATTCCCAATTGTTTTGGGTGTCACTGGCCAAATTAAAAAAAAGCCGTTCAAGCATACTTTGATGACTTGCCAATACATATGTTGGTGGGAAGGGGGGGGGGGAATGGTATTCAAAAGAGTTAGCAGGATCTGCGAGCCAGTTTTTTTTTTTCTTTTTACAGTAAGTGCCATCAAATCAGTGCTGACTCCTAGTGAACCAGCAGCTCCTGGGTTTTCTTGGCAAGGTATGACCCAAAGTAGATTGCCAGGGCTTTTCTTCCAAGGCGATGGAGGGTACATGGGACTTTACCCAAGGTCACAAGGAATACCAGTGGGAATTGAATGCTGAGCTCCTGAATACCATGCTTTTGCTCTAACCAATAGGCTACTCCTCCACTCTAGTAACCAGCTAAACCCCTGTAATTCTGATATTCCAGATGGTGCCCGCTGATTATCACCATACACCGCTGGAAAAATGCCTGGTTAAAACTGAGGTGCTCTGGGGCAGTCCTGGTAGCTATCAATGTCTGTCCTAAATGTATGTTGTTTTTTTGCTATCCGATTGAAGAAAAAAACTACAGAAATGTGATTACACAAAAATAATAAAAAAACAAATGTCAATGAATATTTAATAAGTGTGAATTTTTTTTATCAAACATATATTATTCAAAAAACCAAAACACCATCTCATTTAAACGAATATTTTTTCTGTCGGGATCTGTCGACATGAGATGGGAGAGAAAAAAAACCCCACTCGGTGTCGGCAGAAGCCTTTTTTTATTTTTTTTTTTCGTATTTTCAAAATCAAAGCGCAAAGCTAATAGTAGTGGAAATCACTTATCTGATATTGAGCGGAAAGGGCAGCAGAATAATAAAGCAGCTACATGCATGTTTCTGAGCCCGGTAACGGCTCCTGTGTCAAGCTGTTTCCATCAATATACGCGCCCTTAAAAATGCCAGAGTCACCAGGCAATTTAAAAACCAAAAAGATCTCTGAATGGCTGCTGAGGTAAAAACGTCACCAAAACGTCATCAAAAAAAGTCATAAAAAATGTGACTAGAAAAGGGGAGGAGGAGAAATTCCGAATGAAATAATGCAGTAAAAACCTGAAAAAAGGAAGCATGATTAAAGTAACTCCACCAGTCACACTCCAAGTTCAATCCTGTAGGCAATACTGTTTGGAGCTGAAAATTCCACCGTTGTTCACAGTGTTGAAGTGTTTGCTCCCGATCGCCGCCCCGGGGACTAAAGGATTGAAATCTATTACCCTCCAACGTAAGTCCGCAAAAGTATTGATTTTGGAGACAGTGTTCAACTATGGGAGCTGAGAGAGTCCTGGTACCAAACGTGAGGCATGTTCGCCCAGACGAATCCGAACGGGGCGAATAGTTCTACCAATGTATGACCAATTACAGGGGCAGGTGATGATATACACCACAAAGGGTGTTAAACAGGTGGAATGACCTGTAAAAGAAAAGACCTGCCTGAAAAAACGCATGCTACCAGTGAACCCCCTCTTCAGTAGTAGCACAAAATCTACAATTTTGGCAGGGCCAATGGCCCATATGACGGTCATCAACAATAGAAGGTAACCGGTGGAAGTACCGCATGTACCAAGCGATCACGGATGTTCCTACCCCTGGTGTAAGCCAAACGAAGGGGTTTTTGAAAACATGTGTGCACACATAAAATCCCCCAATGTTTTTTTCAAAAGAGCAGTAACAGGTGAAGTATATTGTTTAAAGGGAAGAACCCCAGTTATTGTATCCGACGTCTCCTGTCGAAGGGTACCAGGGAGGGATTCAGATGGAGAATCCAGATCGCCTAAAAGCCATTCCC
The DNA here is from genome assembly GCA_033557465.1 of Ichthyophis bannanicus. Taxonomy (NCBI): domain Eukaryota; kingdom Metazoa; phylum Chordata; class Amphibia; order Gymnophiona; family Ichthyophiidae; genus Ichthyophis; species Ichthyophis bannanicus. The sequence continues at coordinate 240,614,393 of CM066035.1, read as the reverse complement.
TATGGGAAAACCGGGCTCGTGTGTATGCCTGACTGATCACTGCTGCAGGGTAGCCCGATCTAAAAGACGCCGCGCGCAGATCCCGTGCTTGATTTTTAAAATCCTGCAAAGACGAGCAGATCCGACGCAATCCGCAAGAACTGGCCTAACCGGGAGGCCCCGTCGCAAAGAGGATGGGATGATGGCTGTGGTAACGTAGAGATTATTCCATTGGCCCGGCTTCCGGAATAAAGAGGTGGTCAAAATGTCCCCCTGTTTTTGGAACCAAAATGTCCAAAAATTCCATCTTCTGAGTGTTAACATGTGAGGTAAACTTGATGTTAGGCTTTATACTGTTCAGCCATTCCACAAAAAGAGCTAACTGGTCTCTAGTGGAAGACCAAAGCAAAAAAATGTCATCCAGAAAACGAAGCCAAAGACGAACATGCTGAAAGGCTGGGGCCAGATAGATGAAACGTTCCTCCATGTCAGCCAGATACAATGTATCCATTGAGGGCGCTACTGTGGCTCCCATCGCCACTCCATGACATTGTTGATAGAATTGGCCTTGGAAGACAAAATAGTTTTCTTGTCAATACCAAACGGGTTAAGTCCAAGAGAAAAGATTTTGGGATCCGGTAAGGTGCTGTAGTGAAGGCAGGTTCCAACAAGGATAAGGCCTCCTCCTGATGAATATTGGTATACAGTGCTACTACGTCCAAAGTCACTAGAAGGTCATCCGCCGGAGTCCCAGAAACTGCAGACAAAAGAGTCAAAAAATGTGATGTGTTCCCGCAGATAAGATTTCACCCGTCGAGCCTCTCCTGCCTCAAGAAGAGGTCACTAAATTGAGATAACGGTTTTCAAGAATGGAACCCCTACAGGATACTTTTCTGGGGCGTCCCGGAGGGTCCGACTAAGGATTTATGTACCTTAGGGACAGTATAAAAAATGCTGGAATTCTGGGATGATCGTTGCTGCAAAAAAGATGCTTCCCGTGATGTGATCCCAACCCCGGAGGCATGCATCTTCCACCAAAGATTTTAATCAATATTTGTAATTGTTGTGTAGGATCCACTGGCAGAAGTTTATAATATTTGGGATCAGATAACTGGGACAAAGCTCCGTGGACATAAGTTGTACGAGTTTGAAGTACCACAGCACCACCTTTGTCCGCCCCTTGCACTAACCAAATCGGCATTAACTGCCATCTCATTGAGGGCAGAACGTTGTGCATTATTCGACACATTAGAAAACCGGCGTGCAAAGGACTATCTCACACTCCGATAACACAGGTACACTAAAAAAATTTTTTTTTAAACTGCCTCTAATGTTTCGATTGATTTTTTACGTTTTTGGTGCGCTGAATCCAAATCTGGTAACCAATTTGCTCCATCACGTACAGAGTTTTTGCTCCATTTGGTTAGCAGTTTGAGGTGAACGTTTCAGATTGAGGGCGATCGAGATAAAAGTTTCTTGGATGAATTCTTTATACCTAATTGTTTAGTAGTTATTCAAAATAAGAATAAAGAAAATTGTAACAGGACAGCACATAAGAATAGAGTAATGTCACAAAACACACTCGTGATGGTAGCAAAATTGTCTGCACTTAAAACAGCCACATACATGTGCACAAACATTGAGCATATAAGAGCGAGGTTAGACACAAATCAAAGAAAAGAATTGTGAATATAATGTTGTACTGGTATGTTTGTAAGAAGAGAAAACTCATACCGCACCATTGCAATACATTTAGTCAAACACCCGATGGTGTTAAAATAAATTTCTAATAAATGAGATCCGTCACTAGTGGTAATAACTAGCAAATTTTTATTTCAAAGTTTAGTAAAAACACGATATTTGTTCAACACAGTTTAGATTTTAAAGTCATTCTTGGGTCAAATCAATCTCCTGGTGGGCCCCGTTTTCTTCTTCCCCCCCCGAATGCTTTCTCGTCCTCTTGGTGCGGCTGCTTGGCGTATTTTCCATCTGGGGTTTTCCCGCATCAGCTAACCAGCAGAAATCAGCCATCATAGTGGTTGTTCCATCTTTCCTTGGTACGGCTTTCTCTCTGCGTGCCTTTGATGTCCTGGTGAAACCTTTCACACCTTGTTCTTCACTGTACAGCCCCCAAGTTTTCGGAAAAGTAGTTCACTATGGGAGTGCAGGAAAAAGAAATGGACTTTTTCAGGCTCATGTTTACAGCCTTGTTCTTGTGAAGGCATTGAGCATCCTGGCAACAATATCCTTATAGTTTTTCTCATCCCCCGTCCCGCCTGTTCCCCAAGAATTTGAGAACAACATCCTTGAAGGAATCCCAGGCCTTCTTTTTCCTTCTCAGACATCGTTTCAGCGAATGCTCCAATCTGAAATGATGTTTCCTTATATCAGGGCCAACAAACACTCTTTCCTTTAGGCTTTGCTTCAAAAGTCAGGGGGAACACCTTAATGAGCAAAGGTACTCGCAAGCACATCACCATCTTTTGAAGGGACTTTATGAATTGCTTTAAATGATACCCCACTTAATGTGTAAGAGGTGGTAATAGAATTTTATCACGCGGTACCAAGCTCTCATGAAGAACATTTTTCTCACCGGGTCTCAAATACTCCCGGAATTGGCTCAGTCTTTTTTCCCCCAGTGTAGGTCGCGGGCCCCGGCTATCCCACAAGGCCAAATGAAGCAGGGATATTTGGTGAAACCGGATTGCTGCCCTAATAGCCTGGATAGAATTTTAAAGTCTCCACAATCATCCAATCATCCACTTATGCTCCATCATAACGAATCTTCTGAAGAATCAGGGCCAAATTCTCGTATTTTCCTTGGAGAATAACAAGAGTGAGCCAAAGGACCTTGAAGCGAATGTGTTTGCCATTATGAAGAAGAACCCCTTTTATGCTGTTTTTTGACCGATCAATGAACAGCCGCCATTCAGCAGGATCATACTGGAGTCAAACTATTCCATCAGCCGTATATAATCTTTGCAACATACCGAATCTTCCTCTTTGCTGAAATACTTGTCAAAATTTGTGTCTCGCGGTTGCGGTACCAATAAAAAGTTGTTCCTGTTGACAATAGATTTTTTCTGTTTTAAGCCGAGAACCTAGGCAGTTGGGCAGCATCTTTTGGTAGTCCGAAATCCCGTACTAAATCATATCAATTCAGCTTGAGAGAAAAGTTCAGGTTTCGGATTTTCTGGTTTTCAGTTTCAACCTCGGAAGTACTGGACTCATCGGGAAAAGCCAGCTGATTGAGTTCATCAAGCCTGATCAGAACCGTCCACACAAATATGATCCAAAGATTTGGCTGGTTCAGGCACAGGTACTTCGTTGCTATGAGGGCATAGGCCTAATTGCTGATTGGAAGGTTGGGGTAACTTATTACGTTCTTATTTTTTAAGTTGTATCCCTTCACAATGCAAGAGCAACACTAGCCTCACTGCTGGGGTCTCTTTGTTCCCGCCACAATCATAGGTATTCCGAAACGAAATGCTTGTTTTTTACCTTTCATCCCATAAGCGTAGATCTTCCCTCACCTGTCTTGCACACTTTGTGAGGAGCCCACGTTTTGTCTTGATCGCCTAAACTCAAACCGAAATAGGCGAAATATACTTTTTTTTAATAAATGCATAAATTTTTCCCTGCCGCTTTTTCACGGTATATTCCCCACAAATAAAACAAAAACTGTCCGGAGAGTTGACGCAACCTCTGGCTTCTGTGAGGCCATCACAAATACACAGCTCTGCAAACTCCAACTGTAGTGAACCACTCTTCGGACTAAAGCTGGATTCCGACGTGAGCAAACAAAAGGTAATAATGAACTTTGCAATAAACTGAACATTTGACAGGAACGTTTCCTGTCGCAACCCCCGTGTTTTGAGCGAGCGAACCGAGGCGAGGCGAGGCGAAGCAGGACAGAAACAGGCGTCCCCGCGAGTACTGGATTTAGCCCCTCGCCTCCCAATTGTCCTGTTTAATGTTAATAAAATGAATACAAAACACTCAAAAATAACATGATGGAGTTTTTCTATTTAGAAAACAATTAAAACCTCTATTTATGGCCAAGAAAAAAAACTGCAGTCTCCTAAAAATAAATTATTTGAACATTAATTATATCTCTAATAAATCTAATTTTGAAAGAAAACGTGACGTGAAGGAACATTTTGGCTATTTTTCCGGGGATTTCAGCACCCCAAAATCTATAG